>QODF01000029.1:2585655-2674413 GCA_024372805.1 Oostethus manadensis
TTTCCTGATAATAAGTAGGTGATGTATTAGTAACAAAATGCCACATAATTTGATAGAAATGAAAACGATGACCCTCTAGAGGTGGGAAATCAAAGACACCCCAAAAATGACAGTGAACAAATGATGCAGCAGACTGGTCCATTTTGCCAAAATGTCATTGTAGCAACTCAAATTGATTCTCAGTAGTTTGTGTGGCCCCCACATGCTTGTACGCATGCCTGACAACGTCGGGCCATGCTCCTAATGAGACGAGGGATGGTGTCCTCGGGGATCTCCTCCCAGATCTGGACCAGGGCATCACTGAGCTCCTGGATAGTCTGAGGAGAAACCTGGAAACCTGGACCTAAACATAATGTCCCAGAAGTGTTCTATTGGGTTTAGGTCAGGTAATTGTGGGGGCCAGTCAATGGTATCAATTCCTTCATCCTCCAGGAACTTCCTGCATACTTTAGCCACATGAGATCTGGCATTGTTGTGGACCAGGAGGAACCCAGGTCCCAGTGCACCGGTGTAGGTTCTGGCAATGGGTCCAAGGATTTCATCTCGATACCAAATAGCAGTCACGGTGCCCTTATCTAACCTGTAGAGGCCTGTGCTTCCTTCCTGGGATATGCCTCCCCAGACCATCACTGACCCACCACCAAACCAGTCATGCTGAATGATGTTGCAGGCAGCATAAGGTTCTCCATGGCATCTGCAGACCCTTCCACGTCTGTCGCATGTGCTCGGGTTGAACTTGCCCCCTTCGTGAAGAGCACAGGGCGCCAGTGGCATAGTTGCCAATTCTGGTGGTCTATGGCAAATACCAATCAATCTCTACGGTGCTGCGCTGCGAGCACAGGGCCCACTACAGGACGTTGGGCCCTCGGGCCACCCTCACGGAGTCTGTTTCTAAGTTGTTTGGTCAGAAACATTCACACCAGTGGCCTGCTGTAGGTCATTTTGTAGGGCTCTGGCAGTGCTCATCCTGTTCAAAAGGAGCAGATACCGATCCTGCTGAGAGTTTGAGGACCTTCTACGGCCATGTACAGCTCTCCTGGAGTAACTACCTGGAAGCTCCTCCATGCTCTTGAGACTGTGCTGGGAGACACAGCAAACCTCCTTGCAACAGTACGAATTGATATGCCATCTTGGAGGAGCTGGACTACATCTGCAACCTTTGTGGTGACCAGGTACCGCACCATGCTATCAACAGAGATGTTGATCCAAGCCAAATGAAAAACTACAGCAGTAGAAAGTCAGTCAGTAAAAAATCAGCCAAAAGAGGTGAGGAACCAGTGGCCTAAACCTGGAAAACCATTCGTGTTTTGGGGTCTGTCTCATTGTTGCCCCTCTGATGGACCTGTTGTTGATTTCATTAACAACAAAGTAGCTGAAGCTGATTAACAACCCCCTCTGCTACTTAACTGACCAGATCAATATCCCAGAAGTTTGACTAATAGGTTACTATACTCTGATTAAAAAGTGTTCCTCTAATTTTTTTGAGAAGTGGTAATATCACTTTTCATGTTGCATGTACAGTCAGAAGCCGTGGTGTCATCTTCCATCAGGACCTTTCCTTTAGTTACAACAAGTGTCAAGAACAGCATGTTCCCATTTACAAAACATAAAGAAAATCATAAAATTCCTGCCACTACCAGATTCAGAAAACCTTGTTCATGCTTTTGTGACCTCCAGGTTGGATTACTGTAACGCTCTGTTAATAGGTTACATTAAAACATCTTTAAAAAACATTTAGTGAGTCCAAAATTCTGCCTTAACTGGAACCAGAAGAAGAGATCATGTCTCACCTGTATTAACCTCACTGAATTGTTTACCTGCAAAAGTTAGAATTGAGTTTAAAATTGTCTCTCTTACATATAAAGCACTACATGGTCAGGACCAACATATCTTAAAGAGCTCCTAGAAACATGTCAACCACAGAATTTACAATTACTTGTCACTTCTAGAATTTTTAGAGTAGAATTGGAGGTAGATGCATTAGTTACCTGGCACCTCTGTTAAGAAACCATCTGCCCCACTCAATCCGGGGGGCAGACCAGACACCCTCTCATTATTTAAAAGTCAAATCAAAACCCACCTCTTTGCTAAAGCATAAAGTTAGAATTGACGCTTGATATACTGATATGTATCAGAGACATTTCTCTATGTTCCTTGTGTTTCTAAGACTAAGACTTCTGGCTTAATCTACCATGCATCCCTCTATTTTAATATCTTGACACAACTGGTTGAGACAGCCGGCCGCCCCACAGAGCCTAGGTTCTGTACAAGGCTTCTTCCCTAGAGGGAGTTTTTCCTTACCTCCGTTCCCAAGTGCATGCTCATGCGGGGTTACAGTTGTCTCTCTGTTTGTTACCTTTATGTGTTAAGTGCCATGAGATGACTGCTGTTGTTTTTCGGTGCTATAGAAATCAATTGAATTGCATCTTTATCCTTAATGAGAGTCATGATAGATAAATAGATATGATGGTTACCTAAAGCCTAGGTCATAACCCCACGTACGGGCTCCTACAGCCAGTCAACGGTCTACTGTTTTCGGTAAACAAATACAGTGCAGTCCAGCCTTTGGCTATTGGGGGTCATGGTCCGTGATAGTGCCAAGGAAAAGCTAAAGCTTGAAAACTGCGTTTCATCGTTAAAATCTCCTGTTTGGGAACACTTTGCATAACCAGTGAAATACAGACAAGTGGATAAGACAAAAGCAGTGTGCCACTATTGTTCACTCGAGATGGGGAACGGACCTACAAGCTGGAACTATTAATGCTGTAAGACCTGACCCAGCTGACTTTGAGCAACAGGCGGGGTACACCCTGGACTGGTTGCCAGACAATCGGTTGCACTTGTCTGAATCCCTACACTAAAAGAAACCCTACTAAAAAGAAACATTGTATCTCCTTGTCAAAGGTAACACCAACCGCTATAATGCCAGATAATGAAGGAACAATGCTCATTTGAAAGATATCAAGCTTTTTCCCATCGCAAACTGTTGTATGCAACACTTTTTTATTTTGAATTGTTTTATTGAGCTCCTTGGCAAATGACTTTATTGGCAAAAATAACTGTCCTTGACACTGTCCACACAAACACAAAAGCCTTAGGTAAAAACAGTGCAGGGGGAAACGGACAGTCGAGTGCTCTTTCGCCAACGGAACACTTTGTTCCTCCAGAACGTAAACATACTGATTTATTTCAACAGCGCTCTTCAAACAGCGCTGCCGCTCTTCCTTTCCTCTTCCTTTGCTACCTTGCTTTCTCTCCAGTTCAATGCCCCGTTGTTCCCCGGTGCCCTCTCTTTTTTTCTGGAAACTTCTGATGTCTGTATTAAAACTTACAAACAGCCGTGACCCTGGTCTCCTTGCTTGAACACTCTCCATCTCATGTCAGTGTCGTTCCCATGCAAGAGGAGCCTGCCCGCTAAAGCCCTCGAATGCTGCGAACCGGCAATTGCACAGATAGTACTAAGAGATGCTGAGAGGAGCTTTGCACTAAAATGACAACTCAAATCCTCCAAAATGAAGAATGAGCAGCTTCTGTCCCTTAAATGCTCTGTTTTTTCCCTGCCTCTCATTACACACTGAACATTCCTTGTCCCACTCCTTTTCTTTTTTTAGTTTTCTCTGGATACAAGTTTGATGGCTTGTACTGATTCCAACATCAACCAGATTGACAGTTGACATTCTCGCTTCTTTAAAACGTCGTGGTGCTCCTTTATTTCCCTCGCTCTGCTCAGATTGCCAGACTATTGTCAGAGGTATAGCCCTGCAAGGGGGGATGAGGTTGGGGAAGGGATGCAGGGAGTGAGATAGCACCTTGCACAGTCTTCTGATTGTGTGATTTCAGGGGTTGTGGTGAGTGTAAAGGAGCTAGAGCAAAAGTGAACACAGGCCGAGTGTGGGGGGAATAAAAGAGACAAAAACTATGTTTGAGAGAAGACAGATAAGAAAGCAGGTGTCACTCACTCACTTGCCTCCAAAACAGATGCTGAATGCTGGTGTGCTATGAAATTTGTCCTTTTCCCCCACCTACTGTTAGCTTCTGTGTACATTATTGACGCCGTCATTGACGTCTCCCCCCAAGGAAAGGTTTCCACAGCGCTTGTAATTGAGTTTGTCCATGTGGAAAAACAATACGGCCAGAAAAATACTTAATGCCTAGTATTTTGTATACATGTCAGTTCGCATGAGTGTAAGTTTAAATTGGGGCCGTTGTGCATTGTGTGTGTAAAAAAAAAGAATGTACAACTGCCAAGGGGAAGAAGGAAACACATGTCATTATAGTTCGACACTTTAGGAAAGGAACTTAAAACTTGAAAAACTGCATCACCTGAAGACGGAGTTGAATTGCTGCTTAAAGAGCCCAATGTACCGCTCAGCCACAGCAAGTGCTTGGCTGTGTACAATATCACATTATCATGCACCTGCATTATCATGCACCAGCATTATAATGCACCTGCATTATCATGGCGTACATAGCCAGGGCTTCAGTGCATATACATAGCCACCTGAGAGTATAAAATTTAATAATTATTAAATTGAGCATTGTTATTATTGCTCTTTGTAGCCAGATTCGTGTCATGCTCTGCTACAATTAAGAAAAAAAAACATACTTTTACCTGCAATTGGGTCCAGGTCTCTGCATCCTGTGCTTGTTGCCACAACACCTCATGCATAATGTGACAAATATTGAGAAAATATTAATTTTTTTATTATTAATTAAAAAACACCACAAAAAAGCCAAGGAGAAAAATGTATTTATAATTTCCTTGCATGTACCTTTGCTCTATCAAGATCATCAGACTAATGCATCACTACCGACATTTCCATTATAAAATACAAATTTAGTTTTACGCAACAAGTGGAAAGTGCTAAAGAGATTTGACACATTTTTACTAAAACCTAACAAAGTGTAGGTTGGAGCTTGTGATAATGATTTATATTATTTTTTCCCGACTGATGATGAAGATGAAGCGGTGTGTCCTCTCCCGGGCCTGCCTGCCTTCCCTCTGCCACTCGTCCGTCCGTGTGTACAAGCCAATCGCATAATAAAGAATGCGGCCATACATATTCATGATAGAAATCTAGTAATTAGTAAACCCCCCATGCGCACACACACACACACACACACATATACAGACTTCATGCATATGTATGCCCTTGGCAAACAAAGGCAGTGGCAGCGTGGGGCATTCGCTATTAACACACACGTCCACGTGTGATGGCACAGATAGCAGGCCTGCCACTCTTATACACACACACAACCACAAAGACATTTATGTGCATGTACGCAACGATACACACACACACATGCACAGTGTCTGAGCAGTGGCAAGGTTGAGAGGGGAGGGGTTTTCCTAGCTCATCAATAGAGAACCTATAATTTCCTCCGGGGCTGCAAACGGCATTAAACAGGGAAAGATCAGTTACGACTACCAACTAGTCTCTCATACACAAACACACATTGACAGCCCTGCATCACTATTGCATCACATTTAACAAAAGATCTTGAGGCATATTTAAGAATCCAAACCCTGGCGGGATGCTGCCTCCTCAGCTCCCATCTCTCGGCAAACTCATCCACAATCATGCACTCCTTTAACGCGTATCGCGCTTTGCACAAAAACAGAAGAACGCCCGAGAGAGTTTGAACAATCAATGCAAAATGGTTGCATCATGTGAAGGGCGCGTTCTGCTTTGAACCTAAAGGTTTGGTGGGTTTAGCTTTTGTGGAACATGGGTTTTACGGCATCTGACATTCTGAGCCTTTCCCTGGAGAAGTTGCATTCCCGTTTTTGCTGAATTAGATTACACACAAAAGCAAAGAAGACAGGAAAGGAATGAGTGATAAGCGACAGGGAGACAAACTAAGACAGAAAGAGTGAACTTACTACATTTCACACATTTCACAAAATCTCACTCTCTCTCTGTTCCTGTTTGGCCTTGTTATATCTGAGTAAATGAATACAACAAATCAAATCTCAAACTCAAGTAAGCCTGCACAAAAATCTGTTTTTATCTAGAGGGAATTTATTTCTGGGAAATACAAATTGAATATGTACAGGTACTGGTACTACACTGCGTGGTCAAAAAAAAAGTCGCCACCTGGATTTAAGTAAGCAAATACGTACAAGGTTGCTGCAGTTGGTCAGGTCTAGGTTCAGCTACAGTATGTGCTCAAAGAATGAGGTCAGCTGACTACCCGAATATACTGAATGAGCAGGTTATTCCATCAATGGAGTTTTCTTCCCTGATGGCACAGGCATATTCCAAGACGACAATGCCTAGATTCATCGGGCTCAAATTGTGGTTCAGGGAGCATGAGACATCATTTTCACACATGGAGCCCAGACCTTAACCGCATTGAGAATCATTGCGATGTGCTGGAGAAGGCTTTGCGCAGCGGTCAGACTCTACTATCATCAATGCAAGATGCTGGTGAAAAGTGAATGCAACACTGGATGGAAATATGTGATTGACTGGCGACCAGTCCAGGGTGTACTGTGCCTCTCGCTCAAAGTCAGCTGGGATAGGCTCCAGCATAACCCCACGACCCTAATGAGGACACACGGCATAGAAAATAGATGGATGGATGGAAATAAATCTTGTGACATTGCAGAAGCTTATAGAAACAATGCCACAGTGATTGTGTCAGGTAATCAAAGCTAAAAGCGGTCCAACAAAATATTAGTGTATGACCTTTTTTTTTTTGGTGATGACATTTTTTTTGGCCAGGCAGTGTATAATGTCTAAATGGAGCCCATTTGTTGTATTATTGCATAGGAAAAAAATGGATGAGTTGGTAGTGAGGCAAAGATGTGATGTGAATGTCCTGGAAAAATAATTTTGTGTACTGTGTCAAAAGTCGCATCCCTCTCATTTTGACATCCACCTTCACTTGCACCATCACTCCTACCCCAATGGATAAAAATGTCATAGTTCTGATTCTTGTTATAGGCAAATAAGTTTACAAAATGCTTTCTAAGACTTGAAATGTTTTTAAAAGATGATGCAAGCTGTTATTTTAAGGTGAAATGAATCCTTCAATGATTCTTATTTAGTTCAAACTACAGTGGGATCACACTGCTCAGCCTTCCTGGTAAGGTTTATTTAGTTGTTCTAGAGAGAAGTTGAATGTCGGATTCAGGAGGACCAGTGTGAGTTTTGGTCCAGGTGGTGAAACTGTGGACCAACACTGTACTACCCTATTCTACAGGGTCCTTGAGGCTGAATGGCAGAGTAGATGTATCCTGGCTGTGTCCCTGGGAGAATTCTGTTGAGGGTACTTCAGGATTATTAGGTATCAACCACCTGATTAAAGCGGTTCACTTCCTATATGACCTGTGCCCTTGGTCCACATTGCCAGCAGTAAGTTGGACTCAGTGAGGGTTGGACTCCGACATGGCTGCCTCTGTCCCCAATGCTGTTCCTTTTATGGACAGATTTTATAGTTGCAGCCATAGGGGATCCTGGTGGTGACCGCAGAAAAAGGTCTGTGTATTTTGCTTATTATTTGGTTCTGCTGGCTTCATCGGGCTGAGATCTTAAGCTTTTGCTGAATCAGTTCATAGGGTTGGGGATGAGATTCTGCCCCATATGGAGGAATTTAAATATATTGTTTACAGATGAGGGAAGGAGGAATCTCAAGCTCGACAGGTGAATTAGTGCATCTACAGTATTCATTCAATCATTCATTTTCTATGCCGCTTATCCTCATTAGGGTCACGGGTGCATCTCCAGCAGTGCTTCTCAAATAATGGGTCAAACCCAATGAATGGGGAGCGATCAACTGTCAGAGGGCCGTGAGAGGCAGGGAGTACTTTCAGTGTTAGTGCAGACCTGCCAACATGTACATATTTATCGTACTCAACGTACAATTAGACTCCTGAATAGGCGTGTGTGCTTCACAGCTCTCCATTTTGTTGCATTTTTCTGGTTTCAGTTTGAATAGCACCAATAAATAAAGACAAATGATCAGTTTCTCAATATTATTTAAATTGTGAGGATCCCCTCCGTGAATCACCATCTTATCGTGGTGGAGGGGTTTGAGTGCCCGAGTGATCCTAGGAGCTATGTTGTCGGGGGCTTTATGCCCCTGGTAGGGTCTCCCAAGGCAAGCAGGTTCTAGGTGACGGGCCAGACTAAGAGTGATTCAGAAGACCCTAATGATGAAGAAAATCAAGAGGAGTGACCGCACCTCGCCCAGACGCGGGATACCGCGGATTCACCCTGGAGCCAGGCCTGGGGGAGGGGCTCGCAGGCGAGCGCCTGGTGGCCAGGCCATCCCCCGTGGGGCCTGGCCGGGCCTAGCCAGAGAAGCCACACGGGAACTCCCCCCCGCAGACCCACCACCTGCAAGGGCAAGCATAAGGGTGCGGTGCAATGGGATTTGGGTGGTGGTCGAGGGCGGGTGTCCAGGCAACCTGGTCTTCAGCGGCCAAATCTGGTTCTTGGGACATGGAATGTCACTTCTCTGGTGGGGAAGGAGCCCGAGCTTGTGGAAGAGGCGGAGACATTCCGACTACATATAGTCGAACTCCCCTCAACCCACAGTTAGGGCTCTGGAACCAAATTCCATGAGAGGGGCTGGACCTTGTTCTTCTCTGGAGTTGCTGCAGGGGAGAGGCGGCGAGCTGGTGTCGGCTTATTAATAGCCCCCCGGCTTGGTGCCTCTGTGCTGGAGTCATCCCCGGTGAATGAGAGGGTTATTTCCCTACGCCTTCGGGCTGGGGAAAGGGTCCTGACTGTGGTTTGTGCGTATGCGCCAAACTGCAGTTCAGAGTACCCATCCTTCTTGGAGTCTATCAGAGGGGTTCTGGTGAGCACCCCAGCTGGTGACTCCATAATTCTACTGGGAGACCCATGTGGGCAATGACAGTGTGACTTGGAGGGGCGTGTTTGGGAGGAACGGCCTCCCTGATCTGAACCCGTGTGGTGTGTTGTTGCTGGACTTCTGTGCGAATCACAGTTTGTCCATAACAAACACCATGTTCGAACATAAGGATGTCCATAAGTGCACTTGGCACCAGGACACCCTAGGTCGCAGGTCTATGATCAACTTTGTAGTCATCAGATCTGCGTCCACATGTTCTGGACACGCAGGTGAAGAGAGGGGTTGAGATGTCAACTGACCACCACCTGGTGATGAGTTGGATTAGATGGCGGGGAAGGATGCCGGACAGACCTGGTAGACCCAAACGCGTAGGGAGGGTGTGCTGGGAACGTCTGGCCGAGTCTCCCGTTCGTCGAATCTTCAACTCTTATCTCAGGCAGATCTTCGCCTGCATCTCGAGGGAGGACCGGGATATTGAGTCTGAATGGGCAGTATTCCGTGCCTCCATTGCTGAGGCAGCCAGTTGTGGTTGCAGCCGCAAGGTGGTTGGTGCCAGTCGTGGTGGCAAGCCCCAAACCCGATGGTGGATACCGGGAGTTAGGGCTGCTGTCAGGCTGAAGAAGGAGTCCTATCAAGCATGGATGGCTTGCCGGACTCCTGAAGCAGCTGACAGGTACCGGCAGGCCAAGCGACACGCGGCTTCGGCTGTGCTCGAGGCAAAAACTCGGGTGTGGGAGGAGTTCGGGGAGGCTTTGGAGCACGACTTTCGGTCAGCCTTGAAGAGGTTCTGGCAAACCGTCCGACACCTCAGAAAAGGGAAGCAGCCCCCAATTCACTCTGTTTACAGTGCGGACGGGGGCTTGCTGACCTCGACTGAGGATATAGTTGGTCGGTGGAAGAAATACTTTGAGGCTCTTCTCAATCCCACTGACATACCTTCCGTAGAGGAAGCAGAGTCTGAGGATACGTACGTGGACAGTTATATCACCATGGCTGAGGTAATTGGGGTAGTTAAAACACTCCCCAATGGCAAGGCTCCAGGGGTAGATGGGTTTCGCCCTGAATTCCTCAAGGCTTTGGATGTTGGGGGACTGTGTTGGTTGACACGCCTCTACAACATTGCATGGAAGTCGGGAACAGTACCTTTGGACTGACAGACCGGGGTGGTGGTCCCCATTTTTAAAAAGGGTGACCGGAGGGTGTGTTCCAACTATAGGGGGATCACACTCCTCAGCCTCCCTGGGAAAGTCTACTCCAGGGTGCTTGAGAGAAGGGTACGACCGTTAATCGAACCTCAGTTACAGGAGTTGCAATGTGGTTTTCGTCCCGGTCGCGGAACACTGGACCACCTCTACACCCTTGCAAGGGTACTCGAGGGTATCTGGGAGTTTGCCCAACCGCTCTACATGTGCGGTGGACTTGGAAAAGCCATTCGACAGTGTCCCTCGTGGTGTCCTGTGCGGGGTGCTCCGGAGTACGGGATTGGTGGGCCGCTACTACGTGCCATTCGGTCCTTGTACAATCGAAGCAAGAGCCTGGTTTGCATTGTCAGCAGTAAGTCGAGCTTGTTTCCGGTGAACGTTGGCCTCCGCCAAGGCTGCCCTTTGTCACAGATTCTGTTCATAATCTTCACGGACAGAATTTCTAGATGCAGTCAAGGCATTGAGGAAGTCCAGCTTGGTGACCTTAGGATCTCGTCTCTCTTATTTGCAGATAATGTGGTCCTTATAGCCTCATCAGGCTGTGACCTTCAGCGTTTACTGGAGCGGTTTGGAGCTGAGTGTGAAGCTTCTGGGATGAGACTCAGCACCTCCAAATCCAAGGCCATGGTTATCAATCGGAAACGGGTGAACTGTACTCTCCGAGTTGGGAGTGAGGTCTTGCCTCAGGTGGAGGAGTTCAAGTATCTCGGGGTTTTGTTTACGAGTGAGGGACAGTTGGAGATCGACAGACGGATCGGTGCAGCATCCGCAGTAATGCGGTCGCTGTACCGGACCGTCGTGGTGAAGAGAGAGCTGAGCCGGACGGCAAAGTTCTCTGTTTACCAATCGATCTACGTTCCCACCCTCACCTATGGTCATAAGTTATGGGTCATGACCGAAAGAAGGAGATCGCGGATACAAGCGGCGGAAATGAGTTTCCTCCGTAGGGTGGCTGGGCTCACCCTAAGAGATAGGGTGAGGAGCTCGGCCATCCGGGAGGAGCTCAGAGTAAAGCCGCTGCTCCTTCACATCGAGAGGAGCCAGTTGAGGTGGCTCAGGCATCTCATCCGGATGCCTCCCGTGCGCCTCCCTGCTGAGATGTTTCGGGCATGCCCAGCTGGGAGAAGGCCCCGGGGAAGACCTACGACACGCTGAAGAGACTATGTCTCACAGCTGGCCTGGGAATGCCTTTGTGTCCTCTCGGTGGAGCTGGAAGAGGTCGCCGGTGACTGGGAAGTCTGGACTTCCCTCCTGAGTCTGCTGCTCCCGCGACCCGGACCCGGATAAGCAGAAGAAAATGGAATAGAATGGAATTGTGAGGATGTGAAAACATTTCTGTCCCCTTGGTAGGCATGGCGGAAATTCATTGAGAACCACTGGTCTACAGTGATGTTGACTCTGTTGGTACGTTGTGGTTAAGAGGGAGCTGAGCCAAGGCAAAGCTCTCATTTTATCAGTTGCTCTACCTTTGTACCCTCACCTATGTTAGTGACCCAAAGTATAAGATCGTGGGTACAAGCAGGTGAAGTAACTTTCCTCCAAAGTGTCTGTGGGAGAAGGTTCTTCAACTTAGAGGAGTTCAGCGTAGAGCTGCTTCTCCTACACACTAAGGATAGCCAGAGGAAAGTGGTTCAGACATCTGGCCAGAATGCCTCCCGGACACCTCCCTGGGGAGGTGCTAAGAGCTTGTTCAAACCAGCAGGAGGTTTAGGGGATGACCCAGGACATGTTGGAGAGACTATTTGTACGCAACTCCGATAAGACTATGGGATGACCTCAGGATGCCTCGGGAGGAGCTGCATGAAGTCACCGGGCAGAGGGAAGTCCGGGTTTCTCTGTTAAGGCTGCTCCCCTCGCCATGTGACCCTGGATAAGCGGAAGATGATGGATGCATGGATATTTTTTTACCCTATCAAAACAATGAATGATAATAAATACCAACAGAATTCTAATATGGGAAACTGTGTGGAGTTTTTCAGGAAACAGGACCTGATTTCGACAGTCTATGACATTCACCAAGGTTCAACTGTGGGACATTTCATTCAGGACTTTTCGTTGATAGTCCAGTGGGCACACAAGCTAACATTTCTTTTAATTCACACTGTTCAGGGGTGTATCCCAGGGCAACTATAAATCTCACTCATAAATGAGGGCAAACGAGGTGGCAGCATGCTTTCGTATTAAGTTGGCTAAATATGACTAAACGCATTTATGTGGCACTTTCAGACTACCGGCCCCCTATATTGGGTAACCGCACACACACAGTGACCTGCTTCGTTTACGGCTCAATGAAAGTGTTGCTGTTTTGCTGTGGAGCAGTTCAACTGCCAACTATTTATGCCTGCAGAGAAGAAGAGAGTCGGTTGACAGACTGAATACTATGGGTGGGCATTCAACTACTGTAAATCTTGTTGGTCAAATAATTGGGGGATTCATCATCTATCCATCCGTCACTTATCCTGTAGGGTCTTGGGGAGCTGGAGCCTATGCCAGCTGACTTTGGGCAAGAAACAAACACATCATGGACAGGTCGCCAGTCAATCACAGAGTACATACAGAGACATACAAATATTCACTCACAGTCACACCATCACTAACTTGGCAGTTTTTTCCATACATTCATGTTCACTCCTGATACGTATTGATCAAAATGATCGATGCCGGGATGAGTGGTGATATAGCAGAGATGTGTGTCGCTGTAACTCAACTTCACATAGCCAATGGCATGTTGTACTTTAGACAGCAAACGAGTTGTATAACAACCAACAATGTCTCCGCTGGTTGTAGCCAAGAAGTACATTCCAATTAATTAACAATTTACTCAATGGATCACATTTTAATGAAAAACTAGAGCAATGGGTATCATGTTGGCCTCACAGTCAGGAGGTTCAAGTTTCGAATCTCCGCCATTTCTGTGTGGAGTTTTCATGTCCTCGCCGTGCATGCGTGGGTTTTCTCTGGGTACTCCGGTTTCCTCCCACATTCCAAAAACATGCATGTTAAGGTTAATTGGCGACTCTAAATTGTCCACAGGTATGAACGGTTGTATATCTGCCCTGCGATTGACTGGCGACCAGTCCAGGGCGTACCCCGCCTCCTGCACAAAGTCAGCTGGGATAGGCTCCAGCATACCCACGACCCTAATGAGGATACGCAGTATAGAAAACGAATGAATGATAATTGAGCATTATAGTCAACATTAATAATGTAGTTAATTAATATAATTAATAGTATATACATCCTAGCATTTTTACTTTAGACTGTAACCACAGTAAATGTGATTTAGTTCATCCAACAAACATGTTCAGTGTGAAAAGACTGAGTAAGAGCACCCATTGTTGTGTCATTTTTACTTAGGTCATCACAGACCAATCAAGATCTGTGAATAGCATCACTAGGTGAGGCAGCTCTCCGTATGCACACACGCTGACTTATAAATAAGCCTTGACTCAAGGAAAGCATCCATACTGTCTGAGCAGTGTCATCGAAGGTTGTAATAGGTCAGGTATAAAGGACCTTTTCATGTGCATGTCAGTCAGTGACGTGTGAGCATGCTGAGAAAATGAGAGGTTTGCCACAAAGAAACATTCAGCCTCCTAAAATAATACCACTCAACGGCCATTCAACCACTCTCTCACGTTAGCATATGAATCATTGTGAATAATCAGGTTTCAAGCTGCGACAAGGCCTTTAAATTCGATGGCAGACGCATAGAGACGTGGAAAACAGCACAAATGAATTACAAAAAAGATCCGAGGCTGTCACCTGCCATGTTATCATTGTCTCGTGACCATTTTGGAACGTGGCAAGCTTATTTACTGAACAACACACATACAAGAATGACACAGCTACTGTAGAACTTAATGGTAATGGCTAAAATGGTGTACCTTGAACATACTGTATATGAACATGGATTACAAAAAGTTACATTGACGTTTACCATGTTACGCCTGTACAATTCAACATGTCTCGCCTATTACTCATCATTTGTTTACCTCCTGTGTCTAACAGGATCGGTATCAGGATAAAACACTTAATGAAAAAGATACAAAGTGTAACAATAAAGGTAATAGTTTGTGTAAGTTGTTCAATAGAAAAAAAATAAATGAATTACATTAAATTGAATTAAATTTAAAAAGAATAAATAAATAAGTTGCAGGAAGCGTTGAACCGCAATACATGCAACAGAAATTTAAACAAAACGCTTGTTTTTGCTCCCATTTCCATGAGCTGAACTCAAAGATCTCAAATATTTCACAAAAGGCCTGGAATTTTGTGTGCAAATCTGTCTAAATCTGTGTTAGTCAGCACTTCTCCTTTGCTGAGATAATCCATCCACCTCACAGGTGTGGTACATCAAGTGTGAGACCACCCCAAAATGTGCACTTTTATTTCACACACAGACATTGCAAGTGTTGTGGGAGTGTGCAACAGTCATGTTCACTGCAGGAATGCCCACCAAAGCTCTCGCACGTCAACTGTCGCTGGCATTTCAGAGAATTTGGCAGTGCATCCAACAGGCCTCACAACCACTGACCATGTGTGGATCTCAGGATGTCCACATCCAGCATCTTCACCTACAAGATCATCTGAAACCAGTCACCTGAAAATCTACTGCAGGAATCGGTTTGAACGAATTCCTGCACAAACTGTCAGAAACTGCCTCGGAGAAGCTCTTTTGTGTGCTTGTTGTTCTCATCGGAATCTCGAACTGACGGCACTAAGTTGTCGTAATAGACTTGAGTGGACAAATGCTCAGATTTCACGGTGTATGAGAGAGAGAGAGATACAGTATGTCCTCTTCCGGTATGAAAACCCAGTTTTTACTGTACAGGGCAGATGGCAGACAACGTGTATGGCAGGGTTTTTCAACCTTTTTTGAGCCAAGGCACACTTTTTCATTCCAAAAATCCCAAGGCACACCACCAGCAGAAAATTTAAACATTAATCTCTGTAGCCTATAGAAACAATATAAAGTCAATATAATGCACCTACTGCTATTTAGCTTATTACATGATTACTCTGCCAATCATTGGACAGCACAGACACTCAGCCATGGCACATTTTTGGCGGACTCATTTAAAAAAAATATTTATACACCAATTAGGTGAAAGTGGATGATTTCCCACAGCACACCATACACTACGCCACGGCACAGTGGTTGAAAAAACACTGGTGTATGGCGTAATGTGGCTGAACGGTTTGCTGGTGTCAATGTTGTGGATCGAGTAGCCTACGGTGGCAGTGGGATTATGGTATGGGAAGACATATGTTATGGCCAACAAACAGGTGCATTTAAATGATGACATTTTGAATGTCCCGAGTTAACGTGACAAGATCCTGAGGTCCGTTGTGTCATTCATCCACACATGCGAATCATCTCATGTTGCAGCATGATAATGCATGGCCCCATGTTGCAATAGATACATAGATACCTTGTTCATCTCCATAAGACATTGGTGGTCACACCAAATTCTAATGACTTTATGACACATCAGTAAAAGCGTACATTTTGGCGTGGCACACTTCTGCAATAAACATGCAGTCTCATCAGCATCTGCACATACCACAAGAGCGACAAGCCTTTAGAGTTCAAAGAAAAATTCTAGCTCTTTGAGTTCAGCTCATGAAACATGAGCGTAAAAACAAGTGTTGTGTTTATATTTTTGTACAGGAGAGTAAATAAGTACAGGAGTAGAATGACAAACACAGTATGGTCAATAGACAAATGCTGGGTATTTTGTAAAGAAAACTGGCGTAAGCCCTGTATAATGAATAGACAAATACAGATTAGATTATAAACAAAACTGACATAAACAGTGTATGATGAACCAATAAACAGATAGATAATACCAGTTTAGCTGATAAAACAATAAATTCAGGGTAATCACAGCATTTTTCCTCCTTGTACCTTTTAAACGCCACTAAACTCAACTGTGGTGAATTGCATCTGCAGGGATCTCCTTCTCTGTATAATGAGTGTTAAATGAAAGCACACCTCAATGTGTGCGCATTCTCTTTTCCCTCTGTGCCACTGAATAGAGACAGTCTTTGTTGTAGCCTCAAGAATAACACATTTTACATGTCCATTGCACAGTACATTGTATAGTTTTGTGTTTCAAGTGGCTCTCTTTACTGTTTTTATTCATAAATATTACGTTTCATTTTTAAAAAGCATATAGATTATGAATGTACGATATGAAATTGTGTAGCCATAAAAGCCCTGCCTATATGCTAAAATTCACAACCCTGCCGGGTGCATTCATGCAAGAACATACACACATGTAAACAAAACCAGGGTAGTTTGTTGTGGGAAGACGGAAAGCTGTCTGAAAATATATATAAACACTTAAAAGAGTGGGTATGTAATGAGATGTTTATTGCATGGAATGGCCAACGCATGAAAAAAAGGGATAAACGATGAGATGAGGAAAGAGAGGGGAGGGGGAGGTGGTGAAAGAGCAGCTCAATTCATCAAGCCCCCTTGCTGTGGGAGACTAATTAATTTGTTTGTGTGATTGCCGTTCTGCACAGGGCACATATACACACTGAGTGGCATGCACACAGATGCGCACACACCTCGGAATTGTGTGGATCTGAGCACTGACACCAGCTCCTTCACGTTTCACTGTGTTTTTAATATGTGGCTGCCGCACGCAAGCTCAGTTTTTACTTCCTCGTCTTTTGTTTTGTTTTCCTTGTTTTAGTATCCTTATATCTAGACCAAATTGAGTCTTCATATTATCCTTTCTATTCAGCCTCTTTGCTGCACAAGTGTGGTGAGGCACGGTATGAATTAATAGCATGCCTCAGCACGGTTGATAAGAGTAACGTCACACAAAGACTGAAGGCGATTGAGGAAGAGGAGGGCCGCAGCTGTTCAAAGGTGCTCATTCATTTTACAGGGTGAATGTAATCACTCGGTATTTACAAAAATTCAAAATTACTAGTAAAATATGTTTTTGCATAAAAACAGCAAAACAAAACAAGTCTTTGTGTTAATGCTCACAGACACTTCACATGACGCCATCCATCCATTTTCTATGCCGCTTATCCTCATTAGGGTCACGGGGATGCTGGAGCCTATCCCAGCAGACTTCGGGCGAGAGGCGGGGTACACCCTGGACTGGTCGCCAGTCAATCGCAGAGCACATATAGACAAACAACCAGTCACACTCACATTCATACCTATGGACAATTTAGAGTCACCAATTAACCTAACATGCATGTTTTTGGAATGTGGGAGGAAACCGGAGTACCCGGAGAAAACCCACACACGCACGGGGAGAACATGCAAACTCCACACAGAGATGCCCAACGGAGATTTGAACCCAGGTCTTCCAGCCACCGTGCGGCCTTCACATGACGCTCTTATTCCAATTAAAATGTGAAGCACAGAATTACATACTACAGAAGTGGACTACTCTCCTGCGATGTGTCACTGAACTTGCACAAATGACGTGTGTTTGTATTAACAAAATTTAAGAGAATAAAATCCAGACCTGCGATTATTTCATATTGTCAAGTAGACCTTCAACTTTGTGAGGTGGATGCTGTGAATGTTAGGCTGACTACGGTGGAAACATACCATTTACACTTGTCTCACAGACAAATACTGTTGAGAACCCTTATGGTCGATACTCAAAATAAATTGCATAAAACCCAGGCTGGTATGGTTGAGACAAGTACTAAGGGCACGTCTATATATTATATGGCTATAACAGACTTCCTCTATACGTAATTTGACCACAACCTTTTAAGACTGAATTGCTGGCTCAACTTTAATGTACCAGCGCCTCAGGAGGAATGTCATTGTGCAGTAAGTCTGGGCCTTAGTGGCATGCTTTCTGTACATTTTACATTAGTTAAAGTTCAGCACAACCACAGCTTTTTCCAATTAAAGTACATTTACAGTTCAAAAGTTTAGTGACAATACAAGTGATTGGTGGTTCACATTGAATGACACTGGTTCACCATTAACTGGTCATGTATCTAGAACCATTGTGAGTAGAAGGAACGCGTGTGTGGGCAAATATTTCCCCTGTGGAGCGTTCAATTGTGGAGGCATCTTCGCTCGAACACTAATTCGCTCAAACTAAATATGCCAAAACAGCCTGAAACAGCGCAGAAGTTGGCTAAAAAACATAGAAAGTACTTTTTACTGGTCACCCGGTGTAAATGGAAGCTTGCTGCAGGCTAGATTAGTTTAGCAGAGCACGCTAGGGCAACTGTATGCATGCAAACGTGCTGTATTTTATCGCTTGTTAATAAAGCAACTGGAAACGCGGGGAAAACACGGGCATTACGGTTTGTTGAGGTTTTTGTAGCGATGTGTGCAGAGGCTGACATCCCGTTCCAGAAGTTAGCAATGTAGTCTGTTTCAATCATGTTTGCATTTAATTAACAGATATTTTAGTCGCTTACACAAAAAAGACACATTTTATGGTGGTGAAATAAGTGTAAAAGGTACAAAACATAATTAAAACAGAAACATTTGGGAAAAAATACAAAAGGGACCGTCCAAAAGTTGGAAAACCCCAAATGTTACATTGTAGCAATATTTTTCATATGAGTCTAAACACTTTTTTGGAAACCTCTCTCACAATCATACACACACACACACTTTTAGTATTAGTTATTAATATTCAGAGTTGTGTTTCTTCCTCTGCTGGTTTGGAACTGCAGCGTCACAGTGAAGAGCTAAGGCTCTTAGTCTGCCTTCACTCCACTTCCCTCTGTAGATGGCCGGGACACTTGTTATCCATGACGAGCAGGGTGCAAAGGGCACGGTGCATCTGAAAGCACGGAGAACTACTAAAGGGAATCCAGCTATAAGGACTCAAGTGGTTTATTTTTTAGGGTTTGAACTAACATACAGACATTTGCCCACATAACTTGATACGTCTCAACTGGTCATGCAAATAAAGAACCACAAACATTCAAATTCACACACCTCTTGAGTGCCTGAGTGAACTGAGAGTGAAATAATTGGAAGTTGCCTCACTTCAGAGAGCAGGACACATAACCAAGACAGGAATGGGGAGCTTTTTCACACTGTTTGTTTGCCGGAGTTGCTACCAACTCCGGATAAGTCAGAGGACTGTGTGTCCCTTCCCAATAGCCGGGCTGATAAGTCAGCAGGAGGCAGAGGCGAGGGGACAGGAGAGGGTTAAGTTCTGGCTGCCATGGTTAATGCTTCAATCTTCTAACCCCCCTCTCTCTCTCTCTCTCTACAACAACACCGGATCAACAAAGACAGGATCAACAAAACTCTGACCAAAATCCTCTGACGCACTGACACAGAAAATTCCCAGTCTTCCTCAGGGTGCACAGGGGACGACAAACACACACACATATACACACATATCTTCAACTGCTTAGGGAACAACAAACAAAGGCGGTAAATACAGCTGCAGGCGACTGGGCAGATAAGAGCCAATCCCTTTCCCCAACTTGCTCCGTGGCTCAGTGGCTACTGACTGCCCTCTGCAGCTGGCTGCCTCGGCCATGGCTCCTACACAGCACAAACACCTGCTGCTTAATGATTGGGCTCTCTCAACCACAGCATCCTTTGCCAAACACCAGAATTTCACCCTTCCGCGTCATCAAAATCCTTCCCCGGTGGTGCCATTTCCTATTATCGCACACTTTGGTGTCCATGTTTAAAAAGTTCCACTGTGTCATCATCCCGAGTTTCTTGACGTGCTGCTTTTAAAGATATAGTATTGGTAAATGTTGACTACTGGGATAAAATCTGTTTCTTAGTGTAGCAGACAGAGCCGGACGTTACCGTGTTTATGCACACGTCTGGATGGAAAGATTGAGTGATAGACTCCGTGCAGATAAAAAAGGAGGCTGGGTGTGATAGGGAGAGAAATAGGCGCTGCCACGTTCAGACAAACTGCATGTGAAGGGTGTTTGATGTAATCCAGGAAGTTAGTTCAGTAACTCCATCTCCCCATCCCTTCGACTTAGTGAAGGACCACGCAAGAAGGGATGAAGGAGGCCCTTGTCTGGAGAGCCAGGGGTTTTCCACATCTGTCCTCTGCATTGTAGCCAGCCTCTCTAAACAGCCCAGGAGTCTGTTATGGCTGGAGTGCACACACACACACACACACACACACACACACATAGCAGCTACATCTGAGTGAGCCTTGTGGAACGCTTTAACACTGATTGCAGTTAAGCGTTAAATCATCCATACTAAAGTTACCAGTGGAAGAAAAAACATCGGGGCGCAATTTCTAGCCGGGAGATGTCTGTGCTGGTGTGTGTGTGTGTGTGTGCACGGGTGTGTGTTTATGAAACGCCAGTCATGCAACACTTCCTTGCTTGCTGAAGGGATCCTTGTCTTTTTTCTCTTCTCTGGAATGCTCTCTGACATGCACTGGCCTATTCTTTCTTTGAGGCATTTGACATGTTGCCTCCGCACCCCAATCTATCCCACACCATGCCACGATCTACGCACCCCACACACAAAACTGTGGAGGGAAAAAATGGCAGCCCTTTCATACTTTCAGTGGGTAGGTGCCAAGTAAACAGGGATGCGTATATTCACCAACACATCCTCAAGAAAAGCTAAGGTGCTCCAGTACTCGCCTACATGCAGTCCAGCCCAAGGTACAATCAGCAGAATGGATTTATATCCACTCATTCTTCCCCTTGTGGCAAAAAATGGAAGTGCTAATTACTTACAAAAATGATTGTATAGAAAATTGTGTCACGACAAAGAGGAAACTTTAGGTTGCATATTATAAGGGAGATCAAGTATCTAACATCATGTCTGAATCAATTTAAACTCAAAGCAATCCTCTCCATTGTTTCTGTCATTCTCTCCATTACAAGCATTTTATGCTCATCTCAGCAGGCCGACATGTCATTGTAGTGGGCGTTTGACAGTCAAACACATTTCAGTGTAATTGCCACATCATAACATCATAATTACCAGAGACACTGCAGCTCTCACATCTGAGTGGCTTGGCAATAATGGGAGCGCTTTAATGATAGGTGTGCATCATGGCGTTTGGCACATGCACATGGATACACACACAGCCAAAAGCAGCATTGTTCCCACATGTCTACTTTGGCTCTGGTCCAGTTAGCTTTTTTTATTTTGCTATTTCTCTTCTTGTATATCTCTATCATTTAATTCAATTAAAACTTTTAAACAAGCTAATTGGAAACAACTGCCTGGAAAAATTAAATTACATAAACAAAACTATTCTGACAGATTATGTCTAATATTAGGCATCTGGGCCTTATTAAGCTGCAGTAATAACAGCGTCAGCACACAGGGAGGACAGGGAGCAAAGGATTTTCTGCTGTATTAGCTTTGACTGGCCCTGCAAGTAGAAGGTAGCCCGTGTGTGTGTCTATAGAGGCTGTGCACCCCGCAACAGGGCAGTGTTTATTTATTCTCTATTAGGGCAGGAGCAGACATTAAACGCAAACAGGCCCAGCATAGCACCCTCCCCTTTCCATGTGGACTTTTTTTCCCCTTTCAAACGTCCCTCTGGCGCGATTAAGAACATATGGAAATGGGGCTCACTAGAGGTGAAAGAGATGGGGAGAGTGCATGTGAAAAAAGCAACTTTCCTTGAGCCTCTGGAATTGAAAAGTGTGAATTCAAAGTGTGTATGCCAGGGGTAGACAACCAGCGGCTCCGGATTCGCATGCGGTTCTTCGGTTTCCTTGCTGCGGCTCCCTTCACCAAGCTTAAATTAATGCAAAGTAGGCCTTACACATGTACTCAGCACATCTGTTAGTTGAATTATGTTGTTGGGACAGGTACATTTTTCAAAAGATTACAGTTTTTAAAGTGTATAGGCTGTGTAAAGTCTTATTTGTCTTTAAAATGTATCTGTACGGGAACAGAAAGCAAAATGGCTTTTTGATGGTGAAGGTTGCCAACCCTCGGTCTAATAACTGTCTTCTAAAAGCAGTACACAAACCAACATCAACAATAAAGAAGAAGAAAAAAGGAGTACAAATACAGTAAATTGTTTTTTTGACTACCTTAAATTTCAGTGTATAAGACGCACCTATGTTTAACCTGCGGCCACTAAATTTAATGAGAAAAACAGACGTACTTATACATACAGTATGTAAGCCACACAGACCTATAAGCTGAACATGACCATATCATGAAATGGCATTATATCACAAGCTTGTGAGGACCAGCTCATTATTTGACAGGAGCCAATCATGAGCTATGAGAACACTCAACAAGCTTTATTCATATCTTAAATGACGTATCTAGTACTGTATATCTACTATATCGGGTGATAGGAGTGTAAAGCTTGGTTAAATCTTGACACATCCGTGAGGTCGGCATGGCTCGGCACGACCAAATTACATCACTTTAGCAACCACGCTTCTTCGTGCGGTGTCAGTGCGGCCCAAATTTTCCACACTGAACTCCTAGGAAATTTTGCAACTACACTGAATAACCTAGCAGACGAGCAAGAGCCCCAGTTGGCGGAGGTTCGAAAATACCGACATCTTTATGATCCGGCTCATAAAGACCATCTTGATCAACACATTGTCAGTAATTCTTTTGGGGAAATTGTTGCCACTCTTGGAAGAGACCAGGAGGCAGTAAAAAAAAAAGTCCTCTTGTTTGATTTGTTTAATGGGTGAGGTGACCATCTCTTTTTCTCTTTTTCCTTAGCAATAATAAACAACATAAAAGTTCTTCCGCTTTTTTTCAGCTCAGGCTTGCGTAAACGACGCTTTCTACTTCTACTACGGTGTATTGTTGTACACATGCCATAAACGCTCTACACTGCCCCCTGTTGTCTGGCAAAATATGGACAAACTATGGAGATGACACGCTGACTGTAAATGGTGCAAAAGTAGTCTCTGCCTGATTCTGCGTGTCTCAAGCTTCAAGGTGATTATATGGTTGTTCAAGGGAGTAGTTATTCAAGCTGTTATTTCATGTCTAGAGTCAAGGCAAGACAAGACAAGTTTATTTATGGAGCACAACTTGTACAAAATGTAATTCAAAGTGCTTTACCAAAAAGGGGAAAACAATTCCATAAAATCATTCCATAAAACATAAAATCATTACATACAATTCCATAAAACAAAAGTATAAAAACATAACGAAAATTGAAGCATGCAAATAAAATACTTTCTGTTGTCCTGAGCACAGTTTTACAGTCTGGATTTGAACATTCCAAACTTGAGGATTGTCGCACGTTGGGGGCAGCATAAAACTGAAACACAGCCTAACCATGTTTTCCAAGTACTCAGTCAAGACAAAAGACCACTCCCTGAGCTTCTCAGGGAGCTTCTTCTGGTTCATGTGGTTCTAACCTGTCAGAGAAATACTGTACTTTGGTGCAGGATCGTGAAAAGACTTGGGCACAAGCACAGCTGTCTTAATGTCTATTCTCTGAGTGACAGGAAGCCAGTGCAGAGACCAGAGTACTGGACTAATATGGTCATATTTCCTGGTTCTAGTCAGGACTTAAGCAGCAGCATCCGTATGTACTGGAGCTGTTTTAAAGAGTTAGTGTTTTAGAGTACTCTACCCTGCTGGGGAGAAAGAAAATGGATTAGTCTCACTAAATCTGGCTTAGACACTATTCCCTTGATTTTGACAATGTTTTTAGGAGGTCCTTATGTCCATCCATGCATCCATTCCCTATGGCACTTATTCTTTTTAGGGTCCCTGGGAGCTCCTGATGTTATTGATTTAATGTGGCTGTTCAGATGTAAGTCCATTATTTCTAACTCATTCCAACAAAGTCGTTTCTGTCTCTAGATAGGAATTGGACCAGTATAAAGCAGATCACATGGTCGACTGTGTCAAAGGCAGCACTCAGGTCTAGCAGAACTAAAACTGAGACTTTGCCTGCATCTGTGTTCAGATGGGTATCGTTTGTCACTTTGATGACAGCTGCGTCAGTGCTGTGGTGGGGACTAAAGCCTGACTGCAAAGTATCAAACACCACGTTAGAGAGAAGAAGAAAGTCAGTAAGCTCCTGGTATATAACCTTTTCCAAGACTTTTCCCAAGAATAGTGGGTTTGATATGGGTCGATAGGCTGCTCTTTTTAAGAAGAGGATTACTGACAGCAGTTTATAGAGCCTTTGGAAATGACCAAGTCTGAAGCGAAATGTTAACTAGATGCGTGAGTTGTGGTAGCAAACCTTAGAAATGTAGTTGGTAACTCATTAAGGCAGCATTGTGATGGACTTGACTGCAGAATAACTCTTTGACTGTTTTGTCAATGACAGGTGTGAAATGTGCCAGCTCCAGGTGGACGCAGAATACTTATTTGTCTCATGGAATACTTATTTGTCTCATGGAATACTTATTTGTCTCATGAATACTTATTTGTGTTGCATTTCTGGATTCTTGAGGTGCGGCTGAATCCTTTGCTTTGTTCTTGGGTGGCAGGCAAGGCAGGAGTTCTTTAGGTCTTTTTCTCATCTCTCGGTAGCAGCACTGGATCTGGTCTAGGTCCATTGTGATGCCTCAAACCGTAGAGGAGGTTATCTGTCAGTCGACTCATTCAACCTTTGTTCAGGTCTGGGCCTTTTCCTTGAAATAGAAGTGATTTTAAAAAGAGGGCTCTAATACTGTAATGTTAAAACCTGTATGTCGAAGGTTGTAAACAGGTGTTCTATGCTTTAACTATGAAAATGTTCTTTATCATGTCGAAGTTTCTTTGGGCAAGGTACTGAACCCCTATTTGCTCTTGATGCTGCGTCATCAGTAGGTAATTGTGGAAACATCGTCAAAGCACTTTGAGTATCTTAAGGGTGGAAAAGTGGTAAGCAGTGAGAGACCACCCTGGACTGGTCGCCAGTCAATCACTGGGCACATAGAGTATAGACAAGCAGCCATTCACACTCAAAATCATGCAGTTTAGAGCCCGCAATTCAATTAACCTAACATGCATTTTTTTGGACTATGGCAGCAGAAAACCCACACACGCACACATGCAAGCTCTGCATAGAGATGCCCAACGGAAATTCTAACCCAGATCTGTCAGATCTCGTGACCAACATGGTAACCACTAGTCCACTGTGCTGCTCTAGATTTATTTGATTTAAGTTTTATTATACAGTGGCTAACATGTTTATACCTACATGACAGTTAAGAAAGATAACTGAGTTTTGTAATAAGATAATATTACTGAAAACCTGTGTACAATTTCTAAAGGTTTTTTGATGGCAACAGTTTGACCCTAGAACAGATTAGTGATTCTAAATCACATAACAAAGCTAGTAGGGTGTTGCACTGTTGTAGGTGCTGTTACCTCCAGTAAGCATTGGTTAGTTACAGTTCTTGTCAAGGTCAAGTCTCTTTCTCAAACCTTCGTCCTCTCTGATCTCTGCCTGACCCTCAGCCTCTTATGCTGCCTGTCTTTCTTTGTACCCTCCCCTGGTGCGGTTTCAGCTCGTGTCATCACATCAGAGTCGACAGCACTAATCACTGTGTAGAGCGGACGGGCTGTAAAACATGGCAGGGACTGACAGCACAGCTCAGCGTCTGCACCCCCCCACACACACACACAAACGCACCTTTCTCTTTTCTTGACACGTACAGTTGCATATGTGGACACGCAATGCCAAGCACACACAATCACGCATACACAACACCCATTTACAACAATGTGGGCATGTGCGCAAACAAATTCAAGGAGACCTCATCTGTCATCAGACCCTCTCCGTCTCGGGTGTATTGTCGTACAAGTTTCCCTCCTGTGCTCCCGTATAACCCCAAACATGGTGTTCTTTGAGGAGGAAGAGGAGGAACAAAGGAATATCTGTCAATCAATGTCTCATCCACCTAATCCTCAGGTAAGACAAGAGCTTTACGATGAAAGACTGTCACAGGCCAGACGGAGGAAAACAGACAATTGAGTGACCCCACACAACGATTCACATCTTTCTTTTTTTTTTTTTTTGTGCTGTTAAGTTATTTCATGCTTCACCAATGAGCTAGTCCTCATTTTCTCCAAGGCTTACACTGTAGGTTCAATGTACAGGGCAAAATTGTAGTGAATAAGGACGGTGCTAATACTCACACTAGGAGAAAGTCATCAGTTGTCTTTTTGTGGTCGTTTTTAATGCCAGGTTGCTCTGGCATATAAACCAATGAGGCCTTTGTTGGGTTTCTTTTCCTTCCTGAATTGGTTCAGCCAGCCACCATGTGTGGCATACTTCCATACAGTCAAAGCTGGAATAACAACTAATGAACAAAATAAATCATATTTATCTTTTGTAGAGACAAGGTTTGTTTGGAAAAAAGGCCAAGTAATGTTTGCGTATTTGTGAGTTCTATAGGTATTCAAAAAACTTGTCAGCTCCAAAGAGAAGAAAGGACAAGTACACTTAAGGTTAGTCCAATTGTAGCTGAAGTGGGCTGGTGTCCTTGTGCAGTCCAATGTCTGTATTATTTCTTTGTGTTCGCAAAGCTCTATGTGTGTATTGATGCCTTGCTGTTTGCGTGTGTGTACGCCCATTCATGCAAAAAAATATTGACAACCACTGTGCTCGTGTTAAGAACAAGTCTGATTTGAGTTGGTAATTTATTAAGGACATTACCGTATTCAGCATAGAAACAAGACCCACATCATCCACAGCTGATGTATGCTTGAAAAGTTTAAATAGTTTTATTCAACCAAACTCAGATAACAAACATGAAAAGGTTCAAGGGAACAGGAAAAAAAAGGCTGCTATCATCAAATTAAATGTCTAAGCACAAATGGTCACAGCATACCCACAACGTAGAACATACAAAACACAAAAGAGAACTGCTGACAAAAAGGAACTGGTTAAGGAATCTCAAATTGTTTGTCCTTGAGCGTTAATGGAAGTGAGAATAACATCAATACCTCCCCTTAAAAATATAGCTACAAGGAAAGATTGAGATCTTTCCAACACCTGAGCTCAAAACAAAATTTACCAACCTTTAGTCAATGGAAATACCTCAAACTCTTATTCGAGGAGAACAAGGAGGTGTGGTGCTGTGGCTACAGGAGCGAAGCTATCTTTCTGAAGTTTGAAATGACATGAAGTGACAGCATGTGGATGTTTACTTCTGCAAGAGAGGCGATTCATTGATTTTCAATGGAAAGTTAATGGTGAGAACAAGGTTTAAGTTGCTGCAGAAAGCATTGAAGGAGTCAACAAAAAGGCACAAGAGAATCACAACATTTCTTCTGTGTGGTAACACACATACCGTAGGAGACCGTTTAAGTGACGCGTGTGTCTTTTTCAGTGTCCCCCGCGGTTGAGCAGGTTAGAAACTGAGAGGGTAGAGCGGTGTGTGTGCATATGCGAGTCTGCGTGCGTCAGGAAACAGGATGGCTTCGGAGAATTTATCGTTGCTTGATCAGGTTGCAAGTGAGTTACTGCCATCACCTTACACCCCACCCACTTCTCTGCCCAAGGGGCAGGGTGGTATATCAGCCTCTATGTGACACATACACACATACATCTGCATGCATGCATGCATGTATGTATGTATGCACACGCACCCGCGCACCCTCACACACACACACTCAGCAAGGCAATATATCAGCCTCTTTGTGACAGCCTCTGGTGTGTCTCCCCCATCATCTAGCCATTAGAGAGTAATGGCCGCCAGAACAGAGTAGAGTTTCCCTGTGGGCTCAATACAACAGCATTTATTAGACACAACAGAAGCACCATCCTGCTTCTGCCACTCACCGCACAGAGGACCGAGGATGAGGGTGCAGTCAGTGCAAACAGGTGGCGAGAGGGTTGGAGGGCGGTGGTAGTATGGGTAAAAAAAATGTGTGGCACTTTGTTTTACCACTCATCAGGCTTTACAACAATATGACTGTTGAGCATAAAGTTAACTCACTTGCAATTTTTCTTTGTATTATTTACTAATTTTTATTTAATAATTCAGTGATATGTGGTGAGGTTCATGACTGATGTTTTGGAGTTTTTTCTTATTTTAAGGATAACCAAAAAAGAGAACAATTGACGTCGGTTAAATGTTGAATGTTTTTAGACACTTTTTAGACATAATTATTATTTTTTATGAAATGAAAAACATTTGTGATCTTACATTTGCTATACCCGCAACCCTAATGAGGATAAGCGGCAAAGAAAATTAATGAATGAACATTTGATATACAGTACACGCAGCCTTTCCTCCTCTGGGAAAGTTTGGATATATAAGTCTGTTCAGCTTTTGGTGAGTTTGGGTATTGAATCTTCTATATTGACAGTCAAATTCATTTATTCATTCATTCATTTATTCATCCAACAGAGCATAAAAACATATTAATTGCATTTTGGGGTGGTGGGACACTGGCTTTTTCACATCAGCTGACTCTAAGTGCCACATGTATGATATTTCAATGTATTTGACTGTCTGATTAGCATGAACAATGACATCATAATTACATTAAAGACACCAAACAGGGGCCGCACGGTGGCTGAGTGGTTAGCACATTGGCCACACAGTCAGGAGATCTTGGAAAACCTGGGTTCAAATCTCCGTTGGGCATCTCTGTGTGGAGTTTGCATGTTCTCCCCGTGTGTGTGTGTGGGTTTTCTCCGGGTACTCCGGTTTCCTCCCACATTCCAAAAACATGCATGTTAGGTTAATTGGCGATTAAAATTGTCCAAAGGTGTGAATGTTTGTTTGTCTATATGTGCCCTGCGATTGACTGGCGACCAGTCCAGGGTGTACCCCGCCTCTCGCCCAAAGTCAGCTGGGATAGGCTCCAGCATCCCCGTGACTAGACTATGGTCCCCGTGACCCTAACGAGGATAAGCGGTACAGAAAATGAATGAAATGAAATGACACCAAACAGGCTGTAGAAAGGCATGTTGCATAATAAATGTTTCTGTAACATATTATTGCAGACATGCTTGCACACTGAGTTATATCAGAAAATTTGCTACTTGAATGGTTTTTACTTGAAAAAATATTAAATAATGATTGTAATCATCCAAAAAATACATTTATATTACAGTTCGATGAATGAATAATAATATTTATTTTATGTTGTTATCCGCTTTCATATTTTTCATGATGACTGGTAAAGCAAGCCTTTCCTAATCGCACATCACTAATTAAATTCTACAAAATTGTTATTACATTTGTAGATATTTGTAGATACATACAATTATGTAGCACAATACTAGAAACAGAACCAGTGTTGTAATACTTGTACTGAGCAAAGAGCTCCACCAGTATTGATATCATAACAATATTACAAGCATAACACAAATGAGTTTTACACCAGAAGCTGCGTTGCAACCAACATTTTAAAGTGTGGGCAGAGCTAGATACTGTTAAGCTGACCATTCATAATCATTCAAAAGACTGCCGTCTTGTAGAGTTACTAAAAAAGAAAGGTAACCAGGAGGTCGCCAAAAGCCCCAGCAAATGGCAATGTTTTTTGACCTGGTGCAAAGTAGACACCCCATAATTTGCTTTTGTAGACCAGACGATGACGACTATATGACGTTGTACAGTTGCCTCAACAGGTGTTTAATTGGAACATTATTTTTTGTTGGTGGTGTAGCCATATTGCACTGGGCAGACACGGACAACCCAACCATAATGCTAATTTGAAGAAGACACAAGGTTCAGGTTAGTTCAAAAACCTCTGCACTTATGCCACTGCTGAAATCTGTCTCCTCCAATGTGTCTATGTCCTAGGTCGCATACTACAGGACATAGTATGTGACCTCTATGTTGCATTTTGTAGTTCTATGGGCATCATCACACTTTTCCTGTTTGCAATCACATCTGTGCCGGCATTACAAAGAAATACAAAAAAGCCAAAGAAAAAGCAAAAAAACAAAACAAATAACGCTAATCTGAAGTTTCCTGAGATTTCTCCAACATTTACATTTTTGTGGAACTTCAAAGGCACTGGATAGTATTCTAAATGTCAGAGAGTCCCACGCTCATGTTAGATTTTTGATTTGTCACACAGAGCGGGAGGCACAGGTGTTGTGAGGAATGTTAATGATGTTCTATTCAAGTGTGTCAGTAAGCCATGACAATATGCCTGTGAGCCCACACAATGAAACCAAAGCAGCAGAAGTGGAATCCAGCCATAACTCATGTCACTGTTTACAACAATGCTCTCCGGGTAAAGAGTCTAGGAGGTTCCTGCTGTTTCACGCCTCTTGTTTGCATAACATTTACTTGTGCTTAATACAAGTAATCATATACAGTCTTCACATGGTTTCACAGAAATTAATTAATAAATGATTGCTGTTTTGTGCTAGACTATGGTCTACTGTATTATTAGTCAAAACATTAGAAAGTACAAGTAATATGTAGTATGCTGGACACCAGGCAGCTGTAATGAAACATTAAGGTATTACCGTATATCACATTACCTTACCACTGCATGAAATCAGCCATGGCATGTCCAACGTGATAGAGGAAAAAAATATTCTCCTCATATTGTGTGTGGAAGTGGTAGGTTTTTGGCTTCCAAAGTTTTAAAAGAAATCTAAATTAATATATTATACTGTTTAGCTGGCTAACTTGCAAACTAGGGGACGTCTCGAATCCCTGCAGTATAAAAGTTTAGAAAGAATAAAAGGAGTGTAAAGGTGACTGTAGGGGTGTTATTTCATGTCGACATGGCTCTAATAATATTAAAAGCCATATTGATAATATAATAAATGTCGTGATTCAGCTTGAGCATTGCGGCGACAACCCCAAGGTGCGAGAGACAGAAAGCAATAGACATGGAAAGCAGTCCTTCACCAACAGCAAACAAATGACACTGCTACAACAACTAGTGAGGCACCCAGCTGAACTAAATCCTCACAAACCAATCAGGAACAGGTGCAAGAGAACCAGAAAGTAAAAGCAGCAGAGAACATAACAGAGCAACACAGAAAATACTACAAAATAAAAGCATGAAACCGTAACACAGGCATAATAATGGAAACTAAAGAGACTGACACGCAAACTAAAACCAAGAGCGTAACAGTGTCCCCCTCAAGGATGGATTCAAGGCGTCATAAGTTTATAGTCAAAGAGGGAAGGGTGGCGGGACCAGTGGTGGGTCGCCAGCGCAAACCCTCCAGGGGGATAACCGGGCTCATTGTCCCGGCATGCGTGGCGAGAACAGCGGGACGCCTCCGAGGGTTGGCACATGAGCGGGCAGGAGCCTTGGGCGGCGGAGCTGCAGCAGGAAAATGTATATACATGTTATCATTTATTTTGCTGCTATACACATTATTTTGCTAATGTAATCATTGGTTCTCGATTTATAAGAAACGTCTTAAGGCTTGTATTGTCATGGTCTTTATCTAAGTGTGTGCTCGGTAATTAAATCATGCATCTGCACAGGAAAGGGTCAGGGGGACCTTTGATAGCGTTTGAGACATTCTGTTCCAATGATGAGTACATTGTCCTCCGGATGATTAAAAGTTTGTTTTGAAGACATTACAGCTTGAATGAAGCCCCTCGTATGCTTGAATGAAGTCGTCTCTTGATTGCAGCATTCTGTCACGTCCATTCATCTCCTTCTATGCCATTACTTATTTTGCTATATTCAGTCCTGTTTAGTTTAGCCTGTTTTTCCACCCTCCTGCTTGCTCAGTAGTCCACCTGCCTCACAGGTTCAGTCGTGGTGCTTCACATGCTCTTTTTAAGCACCATAGTTTTATGTTTTTGTATTATTCTCACTGAGTTGCACACTGTTGAGTAAAGAGACTTTCCTTACTTGCCTCGTCTCCGCATCTTGGGAACCTTCCTTCCTGCTCCAAATCCCATTCGTTTTCGGAGTTTTCTATGCTCTAATTACAAGAATATTCGATGTATTACCTCCAACAAGGAGGTTGTGCTTTTGCTGGTGTTTATTTCTTTGCTTGTCTGTTCAAAATAACTCTGAATGGATTTGGATGAAATTTTCAAGAACTGTCAGAAATGAGATATGGAAGAACTGATGAGATTTTGAGAGTGATCAGGATCCAGGAATTTTTTAAAGGATTCTTTAACATTGCGAGGTAGGACCATTTTTGGCTTTTTTGTATCTCACGCCACAAACTTGGAAAAAAAATACAGCACACGTTTCCAACAGTCAGTCAGTCATTTTCTATACCGCTTATCCTCATTAGGGTCGCGGGGATGCTGGAGCCTATCCCAGCTGACTTTGGGCGAGAGGCGAGGTACACCCTGGACTGGTCGCCAGTCAATCGCAGGGCACAGGTTCTACAAAATATCAAAGATAATGGAATAATTCCAGACACTATGATCCAGAATATGAAAAAATCGGTGACCTTTGTAACGTCAATCACAATATGGAGGGAACTATGGCGCTTGGCGGAGGTCTGCGCTTCCCCAGTGCTTTATTTACTATAGCTATTGTGGTCGGGTCTGGACCAATTAATCGCTATAAACGAGGTACAACTGTATAGGATATGTATGTAGCTTATTGCACTACTATAAACTACTCATTATCACCACTGATTTTCTTTCCAATTCACTAGGTGTGGCAGACAGGCACAGGCACAACAATCTCTAATAAAAGTCTCTCGAGAAAACATGGGCTACTATTGCAGCCATAATCCACACAAGCTAAAACGCAACACTGAACCCCCAACGTCACATCCGCCCTCCACCTTTCACTCAGCTCCCCTAAGAAACACATTTATAGCAACACACGCGAGCACAAGTCGGAAAAACGTACTTTTTTTGGAATTTTGCCCATCATCCGCAAGCCACCTCATAATAAAAGTTAGTTATAGATATACTAACACAATAAAATCCACACAGTACGTCAGAATGAAAGGCAACAATTACACTGATGGAAATTTCAGAATGATGTGCTATATTTCCACTGCAGCTCACATCTGTAAAAAAGAAAGAACTTGACAAAGAAAAGGACAGGAGTTCAACACATAAAATGGAGTTTCGCCAAAGCAAATCATATAAAATAAAGCTGTGAAATCTGATAACAGATAATAGATTTCTTCCTGTTCAGGTACGGCTGGTGAGTCTCTTTTGTTCCCCCTCCTTTTCCCTTTCTGAGGCGTGACAACGGAGGCTTTTCACATGCGGGACACTGGGACTTACATTATGTCAGTGTCATGCAAAAACATGTGCGAATGGGCTGTAATTCCCCCAGTTTAAGTCCCTTATTTCCATTTTGTCATGTTTGAGCGCCTGTCATGCTTTTGAACAAACATTGACATAATTAAAATGCAAATGCAGTTTGGTGGCGCAGGAGACGGCGAGAGATCGCCGAGCCGATATGCACACAGATAGAGACTCACACGAGAAGAAACAAGCTGACAAAAAAAAATCTTACACAAGCGGGTGAGTCAAAATGGCAAACATCCACAAACGTTTGAGGAAACGATTGAGTACAGTGTGTACAGTATTGTTCAAAGAGTGGAGTGTTGTGTACCCTCCGTGGCTGCACAGTTGTCTGATGAGAAAAAAAGCCGGCCTTCACACCAGGGCCCATCAGAAGCCTAGGGAGTGGGTAAGTAGGTTAACCCAGAGGCCCAGTCAAAGCCCGAGGAATGAAAAAGTGGGTCACCCGCCCTGAACTGAACACTCAAAGGATCCACTCTGACTGTGCTGTCTTTTTATTATTAGAGCTGGTCTAATGTGTGAAGGGACCCCAGGAAGGAGCGCAGCACTCATATTCCTCAAGAATGGGGGAAAGATCCTGAGAAACTGAATGCAATGTGAGGCTGTGGGTGTATCGGAGAAGATGACTCAGAAGAATTGAATGTAATAGAATGTAATGTAATCTCCTGAGTTTGGAAGTTCATATTCATATGTAAAGCCATTGTCACTCAATGCAAGGACAGTCACCACCAAGCACAAGTGTTTTGACTGACAGCCGGTCAGCAGATGTCAGGGTTTGTTGCATCTACAGTATTTCTCATCAAATATTTTAAAAGTCAACATCAAATAATACATTTATTCATCAGAAAACACACTTGAAAAAGGTAGAGATCAAAGGTTCAAAGGGGCATACATTTTACAGTTCTAAAGTAATTATAAAATGAAGATTCAACACATCCATCTAGGCCTATCACATTTACAAATTTTGCTAGACGATAATTGTCACATTATTGTCAATACATTTTTTATTAATTATATGGCAAAAGCAAGAAACTTGAATTTTTCAAACACATTTAACACTGTAATTGGAAGGTCAAGAGATTTTAAATAAAATTGCAGATGCAATTGTAATAGATTTAATAAAGTAAGACATTTTTATTACCATTATTACCATTATTTGACAGGATACGCGCTGCTCATATTTTGAAGGCTGGAAACCTGAACCGTATTGTGTGTTTTGACTATGGCAAAGTGAGGCAGCCATCCAGTGCCTCTCGAAACCGTGGCTGCTTTCACACACAACTTGCACTCAGCAGCCGACCTGAAACGTTGGGTTAGATTAACAAGCACTAAAGCACAACTTAGGCGAGCACACGCACAGTCGCACTCGTGGACGTGAGCTCCTCCTCATGTTTGGCGGGTATTATACACTCCCGATCCAAATCTTAAGACCCGTTGAAAAATTGCTAGAATTTACCTTTTGCACATTTGGATCCTAATGAGGTTCTAAGTAGAGCTACAATATGCAGAGTGAAGCCTCGTGTCAACCAGTTTGTGCAGTATAGACAGAGGAAGGAGATGACACGCATTAACATGTTGATTTATTGAGCCCAGCAAAATGACCAACTTGTTTTTGTTTATCGTTTGATATTTATCGAGTCAATACATCGGTTATTGTGACAGCCCTACGTCCATCTGTCATCTCAGTTATCCTGTTCGTGGTAACAGAAAGCGGGGGCCTATCGCAGACAAATTTAGCTTTTTTATCAAAACCGATGAAGTGGTTCTTAATTAGTTAGAAATCTTTTAAAAATGGTGTTTTGTATTTTGACATTTACCTTCTCTACCATAGTCTTTCTGGTTATAATGTACATTACTTTAAATGAAATAGCTCCCAATAGTCTATTATTTTCATTTAGTAGCGTGTTTCTTGGCTGCACTGACTCCAGTGGCGTATTTTTACGTGAGATAATTTCGCCCAATTAGAGTCCAGTTTTTATGTGTTGCCATACCAGTTGAATCTGCCCAGGGCATTCAGAATCAGGAGCATTGGCCCATGCATGTCACAGATGCCCTATCAGCAATGGGACTGTTTTTTAGCCAGTCAGACTTCAGATTTGCCTCTGAGTGACAGCCAAACATTTCTGTCTTCTGATTGGTTGATCATTCAATTGTGTGGGCTTTACTAGAACATTGTGACTGTGCAGGGATGAATGAGAAGGAAGTTGTGTGAGTTACCTGTGATAAGTATCTGATTCTCAACAAAAGATAAAGGTATTCTAGCACATATATAAAATGTACACAGAGCAGTATATATTTCATAACTTTTTTGAGACATTTTAGGAGTCTTAAAGCAATCGGAGATGTCAGTGGAGCAGGACAGTGATAGTAATCTGCCACGGAAACTGCTCTAGTCGGCCAGAGGTTTGTTGGAATGGACTAAAAAATGGTTGGATGCTCACAAAATGTGTGACTGTGTGTGTTTGTGTTGCTTTTAAGGAGATAAGAAGTCAGTGTCATGCTTCTTACTTCAAGCGGATTCACTAACATGTGCATACAGTGTATGTGTGCACACATTCACACGTACAGAAGCCCAGATTTAAGTTAGGAGATCAGGAGGATCAACTGGAAAGCCTCTTGAGTCATGGAAAGATCTTTGATGAGGAATACCACAAATAGTGTTAGCAACATGAATCAACAGCAGTCCACTATTTTTCACACACATTCTCACAGTTATTGTTTTAAAACTGTAGTGTGATATACTTTATTATATGAATTTGTAATTGTATTCTCCAATTTGTAATATATGCGTACATGTCAATGGAGTTTCCACATAAACAAACAGAAGTCTTTGAATTCCACCCCACATCATCACAACACAGATCAACAGTCCCTGAAGTAACGGCCAAAATAATATCTTATTACTTAAGTCTCACACACACACACACACGCACACACACCCACACGCACAGAGTGGCTTGTCAGCTGCCAGACCCTGACGTTTCCTTTCATGTCGGCCAGGCCTCAGAGAGGAGCTGAGAGATGCTGAGGGGCGCGCAGAGCCTCCCCGGGCTTTGAGCAGCGTTTGATTCCTGCTAGATAATAGCTGGTTCACTGTCAGCCTCCAGGATGATCAGTTAAATCCTTAATCACTGCCTGTCCACTCGCATGACAGTTATTTTAGGGCTCCTTTTCTGGACCTTCTCTTCTCTCTCCAGCGCTCCACCTCCCTCTCACCCCTCCCGCCGCAAAAAGTAATCCCACAAGAGAAGCAACAGAAAAAAAGCATGTTGTGGAAAGGGATTTGCGGGTGGATTGATGGAGTGAAGGGCAGGCGGAGTTGGATGCTGCTTTTTTTCCAAGGAGTGTATTGGTGTGTGGAGGCTGGAAATGGCTCATAACTTTGTCACAGCAGCTACAAGTTGAGAAGAACTTGACTTTTAGCTGTCATTGCAACAAGAAGAACAAGGCTGACCGCTCTAGTTGTCTCTACCTGCCTGTTTCAGAGGACACCTGTGCAGAAGAAGAAGATGGTAAAGTCGTCTCCTGTCAGCCTGTCCTGTAGCCATGTCACAGGCTGAGTGGCGCTAGGAGATGAGTCTTCCTTGCACGTGGGCCTTGATCAAGGCTGCTCCAAAGCCAGGTGCTGCCACTGCTGACAGCCTCTCAACCTGAGGACTCATGCCTCCTCCTGCAAAAATGCAAAAAATGTCACTTTGACAAAGAGGAGACTTCATGGGTGCACGTCTTATGCACAGTGTCTGAAGTAAAGTTCAGGTTCAAAGGGCATCACAGCAAGTTTTGGACAGCTTGGACACTGACACATTCATCATTAAAGTTCCCATGATCTAAAAGACTCATCTTTAAGGTGATCAAAAATGAAATCCTTACTGCCGGGATGAATATCTCATTTTTTATCAATATTATTGCTGAGGGAACGCCAACAGTTAAAGTGATCAAGTCGTAAAGCCCATTTGTAAAATGTCAAAAAGCAACACTATGAATAAATATGGCCCAGATGCTAAAAACAAAACCAAGGCAGTACAGTGGTGCATGTGGTTAGCATGTCCACCTTGGGCTTTGCATGTTCTTCCTAAGACACCAGAGTCACACAAACACTTTTCACCTTCAAAAAGTGTGCCGGATCTCACCTCTTGGAGATTGCATTTGTTATTTTTATATGTGGTATATGAACAAATGGCACTTCGAAAGTCATATAAAGCTATTATATTATTTTATACCCGAAATACATGCATGTAAAGCAACTGCTGGACCAAATGGCTCCTCCACAATTTTTTTCCTGTTACCTACATACCAATGACTTTGATGCAGCCACCGCAGAGACGTAACTCGGAAAGAAAAAAAACATCTCAAGGGCTGTTATTAAACAGTGGAGGAGTTATGATGATAATTTAATGATGACCTGTGAAACTGAGGCAACTAAGAAAAAAATATAATTTTTTAATCTTCTAATTGTTTTCTAGTGGTTTATAGTTGTTGTACAAATGATGGCTAAATCATAAATAATCAAAAGTAAAGTGTCATGCCAACATATATGGCATCTTCCAACCTGAAGGTTGCTGGTTCCATCCTCAATCTCCTCCATGAGAAAAAGTCTCCTAAGCAACAAAAAAACACTGAACCCACAGTTGGTGCTGATTTTGTATCATCAGTAGGTGAATGCATTTTTTTGCATGATGACATTTCTTTTCTCAGAACAGATGGATTTACATGACTTTGTATGTCTTTTTTATGTCTATTTATTTATTGTACACTGTCTTTCTCTCTCTGTGCATCCCTCTCTTCTTCCCTGTATGTTTCTCACATGCACACAGAAAGATGCTATTGTGCCTTTGCTGAAAAAGGCTGGCCGTGCTCAATCGCCTCATTTCCAAATCTCGACCTTTGACTGCTTGATTCTGGCTGGTGCCACTTGGTTGGGAGGCACAGGGAGCCTTTCAGCCAATAGTATCAGAGCGCAGCTCATTCAAGGTCGGAGGGTCACAGACGCATCATGTATGGAATTTCATAGAAACAGAAAGGTCAGCGGTCATTCTCAATCACAGCCAACAGAAGGAGAGAAAAGTCCCAAAGCCACAAGAAAACAATCACACACAAAACAAATGTCACAAACAACTTTAGGGATAGTCCAAATAACGAGTCATTTTGAATTCAAACATTCTCAGTAGACATGTCAAGATGCTTGATATTGGCTTTAGTACTGATATCAGATATTCCAACACTTCATTACTGATATCACTAATACCGATATTATCAGGAGATCTTCTGTCAAACTAATGCCAAGTGACACCCTGTGTAATGAATGAACACATTATGCTTCTTTTACTGTGATAACACTGCATACATTTTGCTAATACATATTGTTTGTGCAGAATAAGACAAATACCGTCAGTTTTCATTTATCATGGTTAATTGCTTCCAGACATGACGACAATTTTTACCATTTTTAGAACTCCGTAGACATGAAATAACATCCCTATAGTCAACTGTACACTCCTATTATTCTTTATTTACTGCAGGGACGGCCTGAGCTGCCATTGCAAGCTACCGCGCTAACTAGTTAGCCTCTTCAATTTATTTACTCTAAATTTATTCTTAAGGGATTTCAAACAGAATAGAGAAGAAGGACAAAATAAGAAACCAAAAACTTACCACTTCCACCTGGAATGGGAGGAGAACTCTATCATGCTGACATGCCATGGCTGACTCCATACTGTGTGAAGGTAATATAATATCAAGTCTCATCAATGTTATTGATGCTTAGGAACCAGAATACTACATATGTACTACATATAATACATATAACTTGTCTTTCACAATTTATGCTTGACTATAGTCCATAGTCAACCACAAAACAGTGATCATTTATTAATTCATTTTTGGAAAGCCGAAATATAGTGAGGCAGTAATGTTCAAACCCCAATGTAGCGAGGTGTCAACAAGAGTCATTAAAAAAATTATGACCAATAGTCAGCTAAAATAACATGTTCTCCTACTGTCTACATCCATCCGTCCGTTTTCTTCCGCATATCCATGGTCGGGTTGCGGGGGCAGCAGCCTGAGCAAGTAAGGCCAGACTTCCCTTTCCCCGGCCCCTTCACCCAACTCCTCCCGGCGGATCCCGAGGCATTCCCAGGCCAGCCGAGAGACTATGTCTCTCGGCTGGCATGTCCTGGGTCTTACCCGAGGCCTCCTACCGGTTGGACGTGCCTGAACACCTCCCCAGGGAGGCCTCCGGGAGGCATCCTAACCCGATGCCCGAGCCACCTCATCTGGCTCCTCTCATTGCGGAGGAGGAGCGGTTGTACTCCAAGTCTCTCCTGGATGACAGTGCTTCTCACCCTATCTCTAAGGGAGAGCCCAGCAACCCCGCAGAGAAAACTCATTTTGGCCGCTTGTACCCGCGATCTTGTCCTTTCGGTGAGGGTAGGAACATAGATCGAACAATAAATTGAGAGTTTTGCCTTTCGGCTCAGCTCTCTCTTCACCACGACAGACTGGTGCTGAGCCCGCATCACTGCGGAGACGGCACTAATCCGCCTATCCATTCCGCGTTCCATCCTTCCCTCACTCATAAACATGACCCCAAGGTACTTAAACTCTTCAACTTGAGGCAGAATTTCATCCCCAACCCGGAGATGGCATGCCACCCTTTTCCGGCCGAGAACCACGGTTTTGGACATGGAAGTGCTGATTTTCATCCCAGCCGCTTCACACTCAGCTGAGAACCGATCCAGTGAGAGTCTAAGGTCACTGCTCGATGAAGCCAACAGGACCACATAATCTGCAAAAAACAGAGGCTGAATCCGGCAGGCACCAAACAGAAACCCCTCAACACCCCGGCTGCGCCTAAAAATTCTGTCCATGAAAGTAATGAACAGATTCTGTGACAAAGGGCAGCCCTGGCAGAGTCCAACCCTCCCTGGAAACTGGTCCGACTTATTGCCGGCAATGCGAACCAAACTCTGAAACCGGTCATACAGGGAACGAACTGCTTGAATTAGATGGTCTGATACCCCATATTCCCAAAGCAGTCCCCACAGTATTCCCTGAGGAACCCAGTCGAATGCCTTCTCCAAGTCTACAAAACATATGTAGATTGGTTGGGCAAACTCCCATGCAAGTATGAATGCATGTATAGAGTAGGTCCACAGTTTCACGACCAGGACGAAAACCACACCGCTCCTCCTGAATCTGAGATTCAACTATCTGGCGGATCTTCCTCTCCAGAACACCGGAATAGACTTTACAGGGAAGGCTGGGGAGTGTGATCCCACGACAGTTAGAACACACCCTCTGGTCCCCCTTCTTGAAAAATGGGAACACCACCCGGGTCTGCCAATCCAGGGGCACCGACCTTGATGTCCACGCGATGCTGCAGAGTCGCGTCAACCAAGACACGCCCACAGCATCCAGGGCCTTAAGAAACTCCAGGCAGATCTCATCCACCCCACGGGGCTTGGCCACTGAGGAGCTTTTTGACCACCTCAATAACCTCAGCCCCAGAGATAGAAGAACCTGTCTCAGAGTCCCCAGGTAATGCTTCATTGATGGAAGACGGATTGAGGAGGTCTTCAAAGTATTCCTTCCACCAGTCCATCTCGAGTCGAGGTCAGCAGCACACTGTCCCACCATACACGGTGTTGACCGCGCACTGCTTCCCCCTCCTGAGACGGCAAGTGGTGGTCCAGAATCTATTTGAAGCAGTCCGGAAGTAATTTACCATGTCCTCTTCGAACTTCTCCCATGCCCCAACTTATTGCCTCAGTGACCGCCAGAGCCTCAGATTGCTTGACCTGCCGGTACCTGCCTCGACAGTACAATGAGCCTAAAGGGCTTGATAGGACTCATCTTCATCTTGACGGCATCCCTCACCACTGGTGTCCACCAACAGGTTCTGGGATTACCGCCACGACAGGCACCGTCCACCTTACGGCCACAGATCCAATCAGGCACCTCAACAATGGATGCACGGACATCGCCCACTCAGACTCAATGTCCGCTGCCTTGGAACATGATCAAAACTCTCCCAGAGGTGAGAGTTGAAACTCCTTCCGAAAAGGGACTCTGCCAGAAGTTCCCAGCAGACCCTTACGATGTGTTTGGGTCTGCCATGTCTGACCGGCATCCTCCTACACCATCAGAACCAACTCACCACCAGGTGGTAATCATTGAAGCTCCGCCCCTCTCTTCCTCTCCTCTCTCTGCCATATTTTTGCCATGATGAGTCTCATAATGGGGCCGGGGAAAATGAAGAAGAGCAAAAAATGTTTGGCTGTTCTGCTAAAATTATCTCCAATGCCTTAAAATGGTGCGCAAAACTATCCAAATAGATGAAATAAAAACCAGAATGGCAAAGGCCCAGCCAATGATCAGCTCCAGGATGATCAAAGACAGTCTGGAGTTACCTGTAAGTACAGTGAGATTTAGAAGATGTTTGTGTGAAGCTAATCTCTTTACAAGAATCCCTTGCACAGTTAAAAAAAGGCATGTCCAGAAGAGTTTACAATTTGCCAAAGAACACAGCAACTGGCCTAAATAGAAATGAGGGAACATTTTGTGGACTGATGAGAGTAAAATTTTTCTTTTTGGGTCCAAGGGTCAGAGACAATTTGTGAGACGATCCCCAAACTCTGAATTCAAGCCATAGTACACAGTGAAGACAGTATAGCATGGTGGTGCAAGCATCATGATATGGGCATGTTTCTCCTACTATGGTGTTGGGCATATTTATCACATACCAGGCATCAGGGAACAGTTTGCATATGTCAAAATACTTGAAAAGGTCATGTTGCCTTATGATGAAGAGGACATGTCCTTGAAATGGGGGTTTCAACCAGACAATGACCCCAAAGACACTCGTAAACCAGCAAAATCGTGTCACGTTATGGAGTGGCCAGCCCAATACCCGGAACCTTAATCCAGTCAAGAACTTGTGGGGTGACATCAAAAATGCTGTTTCTGAAGCAAAACCAAGAAATGTTAATGAATTGTGGAATGTTGTTAAAGGATCTCGGAGTGGAATAACAGCTGAAAGGTGCCACAAGTTGGTAGACTCCATGTCTCAAAGATGTGAAGCAGTTATAAAAAACTGTGTTCATACAACTAAATATTAATTTAGTGATTCACAGGATTGCCACATCCTAGACACATAATTTTGTACAAAATAGTTTTTTGTTTGTAATTTTAGTAATTTTTTGAACACCCTGCTTTCAACTAATTGCCCAATTGCACAGCCTTGAGAACGTGCACATCATGAAGGCTGGCTCTTGTTTGTTTTCTGAGAATCTACTGTACCTACTGGTAACGTGTTTGCCATGTAGCAATAAAAAATATACTAATAACAGTGATTAAGCTGGTTAGTCATATTGCATTGCTATTATTTTGAACACTACTGGTTTGGTAGTGTTGGTTTTCATTATAGTGGAAAAAAAAAACAATAGCAACAGAAATTACATTTTTATGCCAATATTGGGGCGGCAACCCTACCTTCAACACATCAAACCTTATTGGTGTTTTACTAGCCCTGTGTTGAACTCATGTAACAAAAGTTGTACTTCTTTTCACACTTGAATGACATGATAAGAATGTTAGCACAATACCTAAAATATTGTCTGTATGCTTAAACAAATCTTTTCATAGTGACATTTTGACACTGACACGGTTCATTACTATTTCAATAATTTCTCATTGGTTTCAAACTATAAACAAAGCACAGATAGGATTGTGTTCAACCTTTGAGGATCTATTAAGTACACTAGATACAAACTGAGTGACATATGCTTTTTATAAATATTATAATAGTGACTTATATTCTTATTGGAAGAAAATGAATCATGACTTGCACCCAGTTAGGAAATTCAGCCTTGCAAGTGTGCGTTGAGCCACATTTTGAAATCCAAAAAGTTATAGAATATAGATGCACAAATATTTGGTGTGGCTATAATAAATGTTGTCCAGTGTATACTACATTTTACTGTATTACTCTCATCACCCATCATCTTCTGTTACAGACTAAGCACTGTTGGTGTTATTGTGTGTGCAATAACGTAGGTGCTTTTGTGCGTGTATATGAGGGGTGTGTGTCAAGCAGAAAAGTCTCAGAGGTGCCATCTGCAAATCAATTGAATGATCAGCAAGAGACACCCAATCTGTGTGTGTGCGTGTGTATGTGCACGTCTCTATGGGAGCATGCTTAACACTCACTTTCATCAGGCACACACTCAGAAGTGACAGTCTCCGTCTCTACAAAGAGATTTACAGCATCACCAAGAGACCTGCCATGTATTTTTCTCTCTCTCTCACACACACACACACACACACACACGCATGCAGAAATCCCTGCAACGTGGGGTTTGGTGATGTCACCCAGAGAGGCACTTCAGGTGGGCATCATTTTCATTATTCCTCGTAATGAACGAGACTGGAACTGGTAAACTGTTCCCATTCCCTCTTCTCTCCTGTAAGTCATCCTAACTTGCTGTCATTCATGCTAAATCTCCCCAACATCCGGCTCCCCATTGACACCTATCCCCAGAATGCACCAGCTAAACACAAGGCCTACAAAAGGCTGAGCGCCTCAGCTAACAGTCAATACACAAAAACACAACAACAAAGCAGTTGTTGTCAGGTTGTTAAGTCCTTGCCGCTGTGTTTCCAAGGGTCGGGAAGACGGCAAAGCAGACAGAAAGAGGGAGAGCTGGATGAGATGGGCTTTGGAGAATAAAACCCAGCTAATCCTCGCATTTGGATATGGGGAAACGCGGGCCCGCAGGAGAAGCCATCAAAGCCAAAGCTAAATTAGCCTCCATCCGGTGAGGCAGAGGAGGAAGGAAGAGTGAGAGGAGCAGGGAGAGCTGCTCTCCTATGGGCCCAGATTAGCAACACACACTCATTATTCTCCAACATTGCTCACAAACACACATGCACACACAGCCGTGCCCACAGATTAGAAACATACACTCATTATTCCGTCTCAGTGGGACACTAAACCCGGAGTACCAGGGCCCATCACTGCCTTTGTGGGCATTGTTAGCCACGCTGGGATCTAGCACCTCATAGCGAGTGTGTGTATGTGTTGTGTGTGTGTGTGTGTGCGTGTGTGTGTCAGGGAAGGGCACACAGAAGCAAGCAATTAGGGCTACAGAGTTACCGTAAATTCCAGACTATTAAGCGCACCTGAACATACCCTTGGTTGGTAGGGCTTACATGAAGAAAGAATGTAGTATATATAGGCCGCACTTGTCTATAAGCAGCAGGTGTCCACATTGTGACATTGGATATTTACACAGATCGACACACTATAAACCTTGCAATCCTAACTCCACTCAATGCTCCCAGCTTCACTAGTTCCGTAGAGGAACTTCAGCTCCGGTGATGAAACGTGAGGGGCTTTTTTCCCTAGGAGTGTAACGCCTGCCGCGGTTCCAGCAATCCAAGCAGAAGCTGTTAGTAATTCATCACTTTATCGACCTTATGCTTCAAATTTGTCAGATTAAAACACGATCACTGCATAAGACTTCAAAACGTGATATTAGCGTCCATTTCAGAAAGGTACTACTTCCAGACTCATCGTGGGAACTGTAGTTTTTTATTAGCAGCATCAATGTGCAAGACTCAGAGATCAAAGCTTGTAAAAAGGCTTATAGTCCGGAATGACCGTAGTTTCATTAGTGCCGTGTGGAACCATCAAGAACATGTTAAATGGCAAACTCAAGCTTTGCAGGTTAAGACGCTTGTGTGAACTTAAGAAATAGAAAGTAAAAACAGTCTTGTTGAGTCTGGCATTTGTTGTTACAACATGCAGGGCCATGATGACCCACTCCAATCCTATAACAAATTATAAAGTGGTTCTCAACTTTTTGCAACACTGCTCCCTTTGCTGGACCACGTGGGTCACTGCCCCACTTGGCCGAAATGCAAGCAGACTGTAATAATACTGCACTGTTCTAAATGTTTGCGTTGTCATTATTCACCATAATAGGTTATGTATATCTGCAATTGACTGGCCACAAGTCCAAGGTCTATCCCACCTCTCACCCAAAGTCATCTGAGATACCCAGCATACCCCTGCGACCCAAATAAGGATGAGCGGCATAGAAAATAGATGGATGGATGGGCTATATTTTTTTTTTCTATAACCTATCGACAAAAGACTGTATTGGTATAAATTTCATTTGATTTGATATGGTTGCTTAATTTTCCACAATTCACCTAACAGGCCTAACAAAAAAGAGCTACTGTTACAACACACCCCTTTATCTGCATCAACATGTTTTTATTATTTTTTTTTTTTTTGGCCACCAGTTGTAGTTTTTGTGTAATCCTGCAAATAAGGTAATTTCCAAACTAAAACAATCAACAGAAATCAAATTATAATAAATGATTGCTACTAACTACTAATGAATACTAATACAACAATATGATTTATAATTAGTATAATCTTTATTATAATGAAATAATACAAAATAATATACAAATAATAATCAAATTACATTAGATTTTAGACTGTTTTCATGCTATTTTATTATATTTATTAATTCCTACTTATCGAAAGCCTTCCTATGGATACACTTTATGTAAATTCCAGTCTGAATCTTCTAACACATTTTCCTTGTGTGGAGCAGTACTGCTGTCAGATTGCACGGGAATTGTAATGTGTTTCAAAGGAAGACAAGGTTGTCTCTAAGCTGCCACCGTATGCTCTTCAACATTTGACTTGCTTCACAAAAATATGTCATATTGCTTGAAACATCCAAACCCAATTCTTTGACTGATATCAAGGAATAATGACAACTTTCACAAACTATGTAAAGAAATTGTAACTGAAGAGCTTTTGTTTCTTTGCCTAGTGACGAGTTAGTCAGGTCAGGAACCCAAATCTTATATGAAACACTGTGTAATCAAGACGATGGCCAACGTTTTCAGAAAAAAAGTCTCTAAGGTCCCACAAAACACTGGTGTGGTATAGTGATTTCTTAATCATGTTGAATTTGGCATAATCTATGGAATTGTTACTGTCGATTGTTGTTAACTTCCAGATGCATAACGTTTCTGTGAGCTGAGATGATGTCATCTTCAGTATTTGTCCAATTCCTTCATGTCTTTGACGACAAGTACTTTGGCTTCCTCTGATCATCTACTGTATTTAACTTAATCTTGACTTGAATTTTCCTTTACTGGGGGGATAGTTCAGATTTGTTTATATGAAGTTCTACTGTATGACTTCGCCATTGTAGTGCATCAACAGTGACTTTTCACCTAGTTTGTCATGTGAGCAGAGTTCTGGTTAGTTTTTGGTCTCGAAGAGATTCTTATTTGTTTAGTAGCGTGTTTCTTGGCTGCACTGCTTCCAGTAGTGTATGTATATGTCAGATTTTTCATTTCAGGTTCTGTCTGTTGCCATATCAATGTAATTTACCCAGAGCCTTCAGAATCAGAAGTGCTAGTCCATGTCCCACTATTTGCAGTGGGATTGTTTTTTTTAACCAAACAGACTTCTGATTTGCCTCTCAGGGCCAGGTGCAGGCCCCCACTTCTGGCTGGTTGATCAGAGCAAAACTGTTCAACAAGATAAGATACACCCACCATGGATAGATGACTGAGGACAAGAAGTTGACGTTTATGCTAAGGAGATATATTTGACTTAAAAAAAAAGGTTTTTATTGTGTGGTTAGATAAATATTAATTATGCACTGTGCCATATGTGGTGTCAAAATTTTGGCATTGTCTTTATCAGTAAGCTGTTATATTTATGCTCGTTACAATTGGATGAGGGCAAACTTTAAAAGCATTGGAGATCACCGGTGGAAATGAGTAATTAATGTTGCTAAGAGAAACTGGTGTGTCTGTGATGATCTATTGGAAGATAACTGGTTAAACGGGTGTCTTGCTTCATTAATTATGTGATTGTGGTGACCAAAACTCATATTTAGAAGAGATCTGTGTTGACAAGGCACAGGGGGCATCTGTGGACAGTGGCTAATTGCAGAAATAAAATCAACAATAAACCCACCAAAAGCGGAGAAATAGAGTAAAAAGGCATAATGTATCTAGAAAAAGCTCAAATGTTGATGATCATAACTAATAAAAACATAAAGATATGTCTTTAAATATATGTATGACTTTTATTTGCCTATTAAACAATTATAAACATCAAAGGGGCTTCCCTGACATAAATTAGACTAAGACAAGTTGATAAGAAAAAATCAGTGAGCTGGCTACAACTATTAATGATGCATTATCGGCAAAAACGTACACATACTATATGCTGCTTACGTATAATGTTCCATTTTCTTCCACTTATCCGGGTCCGGGTCGCAATGGCAGCAGTCTCAGTAAGGAAGTCCAGACTTCCCGGTCTCCGGCAACCTCTTCCAGCTTCACCAGGAGGACACCAAGGCGTTCCCAGGCCAGCTGTGAGACATAGTTCCTCCAGCGTGTCCTAGGTCTTCCCGGCTGGGCATGCGGATACAAGCGGCAGAAATGACGGTTCTTTCGGTCATGACCCATAACTCATGACCATAGGTGAGGGTGGGAACGTAGATCGATCGGTAAACGGAGAGCTGCTTTGCCTTCCGGCTCAGATCTCTCTTCACCACGACGGTCCGGGACATAGTTCGAGAACACCGTCCAGTCACCCTTTTTAAAAATGGGGACCACCACCCCGGTCTGCCAGTCCAGAGGTACAGTTCCCAACTTTCATGCAATGTTGTAGAGGCGTGTCAACCAACACAGTGCCCCAACATCCAGAACCTTGAGGAATTCAGGGCCAAACTCGTCTACCCCCGGAGCCTTGCCATTGGGGAGTGTTTTAACTACCCCAATTACCTCAGTGACGGTGATAGAACTGTCCACGTACGTATCCTCAGACTCTGCTTCCTCTACGGAAGGCATGTCAGCCGGATTGAGACATTACATTCTTACATTATGTATAATGTAAGAGTTTATGTAGGTTTTTATAGTTTTAGAAATTATAGTTCTACATGCCTAAATACGTATAAATGACGAATGAAACGGATAAATGAGCATTTGATGTTACTTTTACCTTCACTGAAGATGAGACTGTTCCCAAAGACACAATGTGGCAGCAAAACACCACACGGACACCACCTTTGTCTTGAATTCAATAGTGTTTTTTACCTTCTTCACAAAAATGCTGGCATTTGCAACTTTCTTTGGCTGCATGTTGACTTACTGAGGTGAGAAACACAAATTGAACAAATAACTCATGGCAAAACCGGAAGGTTGTATTCCAGCAGGTTAGATGAAATTGTTGCGTAGTCCAGAGCTTGACAGGTATGGACTAGCCAGAACTACTCTCTTCAACACCAAAAACTGACCAGAACTCTACTCGCGAAGTAGGGGACAAGTAGGGTCACTGTTGATGCACTACACTGCTGACAGGCATGTCATCCAACTTCATGTCGAAAAGTCTCTAAGTCACGTGAATTGCAGTTCACATGCAAGTGGTCAGTATATCTTGCAAGTCTTCATTGCATCTGAGTTGAACAAGCAACATGAGCTTTACTTTTTCATAGGCTTTGAGTGGCGCTCAACAAGGCGTGAGAAGAGAAAAAGGTGAGAAGAGAAAGAGAAAAATATACACCAGAAGTTTCGTCAAGTCAGTTGATTCCAATTCAAAGCAGTAGGACAGCAGCAGAGTCCTGACTCTTTTGTCAGTTTTCGTCTTGATGTTGTCTTGGTTTTATCTGATATGACAGGAATATTTTGAGGCACATCTGGAACACAAATCATCTTCGCATTACACATTTTTCATCTTCAAAGCCCGGGGTGTCAAACTTGTTTTTATTGAGGGCCACACTGCAGTTATGGCTCCCCTCAGAGGGCCACTTGTAACTGTCCACTTATATTACTATAACCTCATGATATTATTACACAATTGCCCACGCATTTCATGACTATATTTTTTAACAAGTTTATGGGTAACTTTATTTGAAACGAGAAGTGAAGCGAGGTTTTCAAGGTGACATGCAGAAATTTCAGTATTTACTTTAGGTAACAAAAATGCTTGGACTATATAGATGCATTATCAGAAAATAATAAAGTGTAGAAAAACTGCAAACTGTCAAAATTAAAGACCAAATTCATTTAAAAGGACAAAAGTGTATTATTGACACACATTATTCGCAGGCTTTCACAGCGCACATAAAATAACGTCTGAACCGCGACCATGAGTTTGACACGTGTGTTCTAAGATAAGAATTCCCATAGAGTGGTTAACTTATTTTTGCACTTTTATAACAGTTAAGAACGTTAGAATGATGCTTAAAAAATTGCCTGTCGAGATATTAGAGATTACATGCAGCAGAAGCTTGACCCTGGAACATTATGTTTCTATTCTATGTATTGTTTTTTTACACAAAACAATATTTAAACCGACAAAAAATGGTGGGAATTTCGAGGTGTTCAGGGGTTCTACAGTAAAGTGAAATCATAAGAGACAAAAATAAGCATAGTGGTCTGTGCTGAAAGCTGCTATGTTACCAAGCAGGTCGTTTGGTCCCCACCTCCCAAACACACACATACACACGCACACACACACACGCACACAGTAGCAATTATGGCAATCAGCAAGCCGACCCAATTAGTGTTTCCTGCTTGTTAAGCCCTAGGGGTTGGCTGCTCGACCACCTCACTTTGCATAACTTAATCTGCAATGACAGGGTGTGACACCCAGACTTCTGACCCTAACTAGCTGCCTCAGTGTGTGTGTGTGCGCGTGTGTGTGTGTGTGCTTGTGTGTGTGTGTGTGCTTGTGTGCGCGCCACTGGGAGGACATCAGTATTCAGTATTATTAGGACTTTTTATAGGTCCTCCAACGTCAAAGAGATGTTAAAAGTTACAATTAGATCTAGGTCCAGGTTATGGGGTGGGCTAGTGCTTTTAGTTGATGTTGCTTCGTCCTGAAAAAGAAGTGCGTGTGCTCGTGGGTGAGAGACCTATCTGTCCAACCTACGTGTGGTTACAATTTACAATCACCTAATTGCTCCCAGGCTGAGGCAGACCCGTGAGCACATAGACCCAGGTGAGGAGCACTCTATCCGGGCCTGATTCTACAGCTGCCTCCCCTCGCTCTCTCCCTCATGGGGGTTTCACCTCCCTCTCCTGCCTGTGCTACTTACAGGCTGATGGACAAGTCTGTTAATATGCAGCACGTGAGGCGAAGCAAAACAAAGTCTTTGCAGCACATTTGCTGGACACCTTCCCTTTTGCACTTGTGTCTTGGAAGCTTTAGATGAAGCCCACCTCTACGACGCAAGCGCTGCGTTTGGTAAAATGAGTTTCATGGTTAAACACTTGCGCCGTTTTGGAGTGTACATGAGGCCCTCCCCTTCTTGGTGAGTGGTTGCCCTGTGACACATGTTGCCAGGCATTAAACCTGACAGAAACCATGGTTACTGAAAACAATAGAACTATTGTGGAGGTGTGTTTGATCTTCGTGCGTGTGTATGTGTGTGTTTGAACTCAGTGTGAACTGCATGCAGTCTGCGGAAGCAGGAACAAAAGCACAGCGGAGCGCGTGAATGTGGCCATCACCCTGATTGCAAAGAAAAGCAGAAAAACCAACACGTATCTTCTGCAGCTCTCCTGCCTCTCTTTTCTGTACATTCTGCATTCATCCCTTCCGCGACTGCTCCAAAGCGTAGCAGGAAGTATCTCTCTGGTGCCAATTCCATTAAAGGCAGGCTGATAAACAGGCCAGGATAATTAAAGGGGAGTGATAAATAGTGCTGCCTTAATTAAAGGGGAGTGATGAGGACACGTGTCGAAATGTTTTGTTAGCGGGCCGACGGACAGATGAAGGAGGAGAGTAATTGCTTTGAATTAATTATTTGACTACGGGCAGCGAGAGGGTACACACATCTCTGGAGGGCTCTTTCCAAACGGTGGAATTCAGGCAAAGGAGGGGCAAAAGACTTGCATTCATAACTCATAAAAAATCTCCATCTTGCTGAAGAAAAAAAGATTTCCCCATAAATACTTTGACACCTGAAGGCTGCCCGGTCTCACCACAGGCTTCAGCTGGTGTCCACTGAGGAGCTGTCAGAGGCCAATTACTTGAATCACGGCCGCCTCAACTCAAGTTATTCTTTCACTTACCCTTCTTCTTCCAGAAACCGTGTAGCCTATTCGTCTTCTTTAGAGGCTGGGATGAAAATGTTTAAGATTTACAATCACGGCAACACAAATAGAATCTGACCGATGAGTTGCAGAGGACCAGCTGTAGAAAACTGTAAAGTTGCCTGTAAGGTTAAGGATCCAACATGAAAAAGAAATCTTTACCGGAGCATATCAAGATTGAAAAGAACAAAAATAAGTTAAGTCACACGCCGCACAGTAGATTAGTGGGGTTGGTGAGCAAAAAAATTGCTTTTAAGTCCACATAATGACGATTTTGGCATAAAATAATGAGATTTTCAGTGTGTCTGCACGCCCTGTTAAGTGTGCAGCTAAAAAACAAACCAAAACATGCTTTATCACTCATTTTGTAACAAATATAACAAACGGCACATCTTCCTCACTGATTCTGGATTGAAGATGAGCAAACACCGTCATGAGAAAAAAAGGTAAAGGAGTTTTGAGTTGAGCCTGAAACAAGTTATAAAATAAAACAAAGTAATTAACGGGAGCATAGCAATAAGTTTTATAACGAGAAGTGCGCTGTAGCTATGTTCTTACAGCCCCTGACACGCTAATCGTTGAGATGGTGACTCCAGGAGAGGTAGGTTTAGTGCAGCCTCCACAGCTCATACCAATATGTGCTTTCACTTTTATGTCTGCAAACACACCGTGGTAAAGTTGGACGTTGGATATTCGGCTCAGTAGTTACAGCGGTAGTCCTCTCTCATCGTGCCTGTGCAGCAGGCTCGCTCGGGAAGTGGACGCAGCGCTTTAGAATGATGTTCATTTCCAATTGCCCTGCACGCAGTCACCAGACCAAGCTTCCTGCAAACAGAGTAAAAGACAGGAAATGCTACACAGAAACACAAACTGACCAAAGTCAGGGTTATGCAGACCATGAAAAAAGTGAAAAACTCATGTCTATTAGCATCTGTCAGGGGTCATAATAAATCAATGTAAAAAATGATTGTGATTATGCAAAACATTTTTGTTATTTATTTTGTCTTCATGTTTCATTGCAATATAATTTTTCAAAGCCCTCCAAAAAACATCCTAATTGCCTCATAGATACGCTCATAGTACATTGCTGCGGCAGACAACTTCTAAAGCCAAAGATTTACTGCCCATATACACACACACAGCTCACCACACATAAAACATATGCCTCACCTCTCCACCTCCGTGCACCGTGTGTGTGTGTGTGTGTGTGTGTGTGTGTGTGTGTGTGTGCAGGTAGGAGCACCATCTGTGGCATAGATCACAGACAGATGTGCGAGGCTGCGCCACCAGGCCAGATCACCTTACGTAAATACTTTACCATGTGAGGGATTCATTTGGCCACATTAATTGACGGTGAACTCGCCCCATAACAGCGGCCCCCGCACTCCTGCAGACTTTGTCCTGCATCACAGGTGGGTTCCTTCACTCACAGGAGCAAGGAGTGGGTAACCGGTGGTAACTGGACGCTGATCAAAAGGAAGATTGACATAAATAAAGAGCCTGCAGGAATGCATTGTGCAAACAAAATATGAGCTGGGCCCCCCAAACATTCCCTGGAGGGGAGGGCTGAGGAGGGGTCTGTAAGGGGGTGTGAGGGAGGGGTAGTCCAGTACTTTCTTTTCTTTTTCTTTATTCCTACATGTACTGCTGTCTTTCATTTACCAGCCTCAGTGTTCAAAGGCATATTAAAAACAAGAGCAGGATCATGCCAAAGTAACAGGAAAAAGAGGTGATAGATGCTCCTTTTTTGGCCATCAGATTTGAACACGATAATAAAACAGATGTTTTCAGGGCATAGTGGAGTGGATTTCACCCCTCCAGTGACAGTCTAATGTTCTGCCACCTTTTGTTGTCACTCCCAAACAGTACCAAACCTTCTCCATGGCCAGGCTGATATTTAATCCTCGCTCAATGAACCTTTGATATGGTAGCCGTCACCCGTGGGCCCCTGAGGTTTGTGTACACACCACACACACTGAAAACTGCCCTGGGGGACTTCCATGTATCTTTCTGGTGTCTGTTTGTCTCCATGTAAGGCTTTAAATCTAGAGAGGAAAACAAAGTGGCATAGCCCACGTATCCCTACACACACGTAACACTACCATAAGAGGAGTTTACAGCTGGCACTGCACCATCAGCCACTGCTGGGACATTTTTAGTTTTTCTTTCCAAAATAGAACCACATCACTGAAACGCAAAATGCACAGACGGAAGGCAAATCAACACAAAAAGATTTTAGTTTGGAGGAATTTGAATCACTTGTTAGCAAATACTGTAATAATAATAATAATAATAATAATGGACTGGTTTTATCTCGCACATTTCAAGGTACCCAAAGTAAAAGTGCATAACAATTATGCCATCACTTCATTACATTGCATTACTACAATTTTTGACTCATTTTGGTTTCTATTGTTCAAGTTGGTGTCATTACCATCTGTTAAAAGAAGTGACTGATGATCTAGCATGTCTAGATTATTTCTATGTCTAGATTATTTTCAGTTTGTCTATTATGCCAACATCGGCCTTCATTCAAGGGGACTTGATATGCGATATGGGTATCACATGGGAAGTGAAAAAGTGATAACAGGACACCCCTGGCACATGGCAATATTTGAAGCATCCAACAGCTTTATCTACCTCTACATGTGCAGCAGAATGTTGGGTTACTGAGCCTCTGTGTGGTGGAATGTCATTGAGACCAACCATGACTTGCATTTTTGGGCAAGGAAGTTGAAGGGTCCATTGAAGCAATAGAATTTGAGAGACAAAAAATGCCACGAGAATTGTGACGAGAAGTCTTTTTTTGCTTCTTCTGCTTACAACCTTGGGTTTCTAAAATCAATCACCTACACAAAAGCAAAATAGAAAGGTTGTCACCTTGTTGTTTGGAATTTATTATGTACTGTAGTAAAACAAACGTTTTTGGTTTTGCAGTAGTTTTAATTTTATAGTTTCACAATCAGCGTTCCCTCTAAGCTGCATGTGTGCGCAACCTTGCATTGCTCCAGCCTTCTTAGCAAATCCATGCAGCGCACAAAATGAAAATGCTTTCTAAACTGTGAATAAAATCAGCCATTTATTCTGTACCACTGACAACAAGCGGTATCAACACATTAGCAAACACTGTCCAGTTAATGATAAAATCCTGTTTGCACGTTTTTACTTATGCAGACTGTCAATCCAGTAACATCGTGATACGTAGTACGCGCTGCTGTTTTGCAGGTTAGCGCATTGCTGCTGCAGTGGTGTTAAGAGAGCTAAATGCTGCTTGCTAACACCCTATTATGGCAAAAAACGAATGGACAATGCAACATCAACTCACCAAGCTAAAGTAAAAAAAAAAACAGTCTAAGGCAGACTGGCTGTCGGAGTATGTGCAAACAGAAGAACCAAAGGTAAAACTGGGCGAGATTTTTTTCTTTTTCAAATGAAAAAGGCCTGCTATTTTGTCTTTGTCCATAAAGTCGTATATAACTAATCAGTAGCGGAACAAATCACACAAATAATAATGCTCACAATAACATAAACTTGGAATGCCGCCAGATCTAGCGACAAAATCGCCAAGTTGGCAAGACTGGAGATGATAAGGAGAGGTGAGGGATAACAAACAATTCCCGTCTTAATGTCTGCAGGAACAACACACACTCTCAGTAGGGACACATAAATGCGTCACCTGTTCACCCTCATTTCTGTTTATTTGTGCAGTTTGAGAGTTGGTGTGTGTTTGTGCATTCGTGTGTGCCCTGGAGCAAGGTATAGCACCCTTTCAGGAAAGGGTGAGAAACCCCTGAGGAGGGTTTGGGGGTCTTGAGGGGCAGAGAAGTTGGTAAATAACTCTAGGGGGCCTCCCAGGGCCCCCCCAGATCTCCCAGTTATGGTGAACTGTCAGGCGGGTGCGAGAAGCAGGGAGTACTTTCAATGTTAGTGTAAACCTGCCAATATGTCCAAATTTATTTATATGGGTCAAAGGTTTTATTACGACTTTTTTTCTCGTGAAATTACGATTTTTAATCTCGTAATCTTACGTTCGTTTGTTTTGGTTAATGTGGCCCTAATTCACCTTTGTAAATACATTTAAATAGATTACATTCTTGTCATAGTATTCCAACTTTTACTTGTAACTTCACAATTGTTTTCCTGTTTCTCAGTCCTCTAGGTCAAGGTAACCCTCAAAGGTTGAACAACAACCTCCAGGGGATACAACCACCAGAAACCTAAATCGGGAAAGCTACACCTAAAAAGCCTTTTGGATTAAACATAAAATGTCAACAAACAAAAAGAGTCCCGTTGGTTTGTGGACTTTTTCTGCAAATAAAAATGTCATTTATCCATTCATTTTCTATACTGCTTGTCAATCACACAATCATTCACACGTACATTCACACCTACAGACAATTTAGGGTCTACTACAATTACCCTAACAGGATTTTTTGGGGGGGTATGGGTGGAGGTTTGAGTATCAGTAGAAACCCGACATGGACAAAGGGAGAACATGCAAATGCCACACAGGGAAAAAAAAACATTTGAAACCTCATCATTTTCAACTCTTTTTCTTAATGTTGCTACTGTGTTTAGCTTTGTTTTGTTCATATTCATGAATCGGCATTAACATCCCTGCAAATTTTCAGATTTTGGTCAAAATTTAGTTTTTGTTTTTTTTTAGAAAAAAAGACCTTACACATGGATACATGGATCCAATGCCGAGAGTTAAGAGGTACAGATTCCTTGAAATAAACTAGTTACATGTGCTCATAGCTGCTGGGAAACCAAGCTAACTACTGAAGTTTAAAGCGGTTGCTTGGCAACAATGCCAAACAAAAGAAAAAAATCAAAAAGTAAAGCATTTAGGAGGACAACTCCAGCTATTATTTAAGAACATCAGAAAAACAAAAAGAACAACAAGATTTCTGGCGCTCCTTTATGTAAGCCCTTATGGAGACGATAAAGACAGTCTTTACCTCACCCATCTCATCTGCCCCATTTTCCTCACCTCCTGACCTAGGTGATATTCACAAGAGTAAAAATTCGACATTTCCATTTGCCATGGATATAAAGATGAAGGAGACACAAGAGCTGGAGATGGAGACACTGGAGATGGAGATGATGGAGACACAGGACTGTACTGCAGCACAAATAGATTGAGAATTTAGATGCCTGCAATCACAAACAAAGCATGACTACGTATTTGCAATCACAGATTCAATATCTACAATCGCAGAATGCCTGCCTCCATGGTCCATGGTGATGTCATAAACCTTATGGATGAAAATAGAGCACTGAGCAAAGAAACTAAAGCTATAAAAGAAGAAAATGACGTTGCAAAAAAATAGAGCACTACGCAGTGATAAGATGATATTAGGGCACTATTGGAAGATAATGCCACTTTACGCAATGCCCTCAAGGAGGTTAAAAACCCTAAAGAAGAAAATAGTGCATTATGCAATGACATCAATGTTCTACAGGATGATATCAAGACACTAGGAAATGCTGCCTGGCGCACCACTCTGGAGGAAGAGAAAGAAGCAAAAAATAATATCACTGAGCAAATGAAAAATATAATTGATAAGATGGATCAGAATGCACGAATGAACAATCTGATCCTTACAGAGCTCAGAGTTACACCCAGGTCAAAAGATAAGGAAGCTCATAACAGTAGAACCAGATGTAATAAATGTTCCTTCAACAAAGCAACAGATTGTCAACTTCCTACAATCAAAGGATGTGGATGGAGAGATCAACACCATCTACACTTTTGGCATCCCACTGTCTGGCAGAAACAACACCACACCTGTCATCATCATTAAGTTCACCAACAAGGAATTCAAAACTGCACTGCTGAAACAGAGGAAGAACTTGAAAGGCACAATCGTCTACCTAAATGAGCATCTGACAAAACGCAACGCTGACATTGCCAAGAAAGCATGAGACTTGAAGAAGCAGGGAAAGATACAAAGTACTTGGAGTACCAACAGCAAAATGTACATCAAGGTCCAGGAGAAGCAAAAGTGCTGGTTGTCAATATACAGTATATATATATATATATATATATATATATATATATATATATATATATATACCAAACATCATATAATTATGACAACAAAGATTAAAAAAAAAGATATAACACACAAAAAACAGTCAGAAGGATTACATTCAATAACACAGACCTTGGTATCAATGTTGAAAGGGCCCGCTTGTATTAAGTATTAAAATCAGAAACTCAAGTACTTACAGTACATTTAATGACACTCACAGTACAACACCAAGACAGCACGCTGTTAATACGGAAATCACATCTGTCGCATGTGCTCAGGTTGAACTTGCTGTCATTGGTGAAGAGCACAGGGCACCAGTGGCATAGTTGACAATTCTGGTGGTGTATGGCATTTGCCAGTCGAGCTCTACACTGCTGGGCATTGAGCACAGGGCCCACTACAGGACGTTGGCCCCTCAGGCCATCCTCATGGAGCCTGTTTCTGATTGTTTGGTCAAAAACATTCACAGCAGTGGCCTACTGGAGGTCATTTTGTAGGGCTCTGGAAGTGCTCATCCTGTTCCTCCTTGCACAAAGGAGCTAATACTGATCCTGCTGAGAGTTTAAGGACCTTCTACTCTCCTCGAGTAACTACCTGTCTCCTGGAATCCCCTCCATGCTCTTGAGACTGTGCTGGGAGAAACAGCAAACCTTCTTGCAACGGTACGTGCCATCCTGCAGGAGTTGGACTACTTGTGCAACCTCTGTAGCATCCAGGTATTGCATCATGCTATCAACAGAGATGTTGATCCAAGCCAAATAATAAAACTACAGCAGTAGAAAGTCAGTCAGTGAAAAATCAGCCAAAAAAGATGGAGTCAGTGACCTCAACCAAGAAAACCATTCCTGTTTTGGGGTCTGTCTAATTGTTGCCCTTCTGATCCTGTTTTTGATTTCATTAACAACAAAGCAGCTGAAACTGATTAACAACCCCCTCTGCTACGTAACTGACCAGATCAATATCCCAGAAGTTTGACTGATAGGTTACTATACACTGATTAAAAAGTGTTACTCAAATTTTTTGTCAGTATATATATATGTGCATATACCTGTATGTGTATGTGTATGTGTACTGTATGTATGCATTAGCAATTCATGTGAAAAGGGAGTAGGATCAAATGAGCTTGTACTCCTTTTCAGACATGTGGAACTGTGGAATGTAACATAAATCATTCATTTTACAATGTATGCATTTTTGAAACAAATTTTAAAAATAAAATAAATGGTATCTCAGTCTAGTCCTGTAGCCTACACAATCATGGGGAAGACTGCTGACTTGACAAAAGATCGTTGACACCTTACACAAGGAAGGCAAGACAAAAGATCATTGCTAAAGAAGCTGGCTGCTCACAGAGCTCTGTGTCCAAGCATATTAACAGAAAGTTGCAGGAAAGAAAAAGATGTGGTAAAATAAAAGTGTAAAAGCAATTGGGATAACCTCACCTTGCAGAGGACTATGAAACGAAACCCTTTCAAAAATGTGGGGGAGATTCACAAAGAGTGGGCTGCATCCGGAGTCACTGCTTCAAGGATCGTATTCCTTGTGTCAAGCCGCTCTTGAACAAAAGACAATGTCATAACCGTCTCACCTGGGCTAAGAACAAAAAGGTCTGGACTGTCGCTTAGCGGTCCAAAGTTATGTTCTTGATTCACGTAAATTTCCTTTGGAAATCAAAGTCCCCGACTCTGGAGGAAGACAGAAGAGGCACAGAATCCATGCTTCTTGAGGTCCAACGTAAAGTCAGTGATGGTTTGGGGTGCCAACGCTGGTATTGTATTCGTCCACTGTGTTTTTTGAGGTCCAAGGTCAGTGCAGCCGTCTTCCAGGAAGTTTTAGAGCACTTAATGCTTCCCGCTGCTGACTAACTTTATGGAGATGCAGATTTCATTTTCCAACAGGATATGGCACCTACACGCAGTACCAAAACTACCAGTGCCTGGTTTAAGGACCATGGCATTCCTGTCCTTAGCTGGCCAGCAAACTTGCCTGACCTCAAACCCATAGAAAATCTGAGGAAAATGTGATACACCAGACCCATCAATGCAGAAGAGCTGAAGGTCACTGTCATATCACTATCATAACACCTGAGGGGTGCCACAGATTGATAGACTCCAAGCCACGGCCTATTGCTGCAGTAATTCAGGCAAAAGGAGCCCGATCCATGTATTCAGTGCTGTACATGTTCATACTTTTAAGTTGTCAAACATTTTGAAAATGCGTTTTATTGGTCATAAGTAATCAAATTTTCCTAGCTACTGGATTTGGCATTTGCATTGGTTTTCAGTTTTAATAATCAAAATTAAAAGAAATAAACATTTGAAATATATCAATGTGTGTACTGAATGTATATAATATACAAGTTTTACTTTTTGAATGAAATTACAGAAATAAATCAACTTTTTGATCATATTCCAATTTATTGCGCATAGTGTATTTAGCAACAGCTACTGCTGAAATTACAACTTTTGTTGTAATTTTGTTGGGTATTATTTCTTTTTACGTTGGCTCTAATACTCCTTGGTTTGACTAGACAGAGGACACATGTGAAAATAAGATATCTGCAAAGCATGGGCTGCCTTACACCACGTGTCTGCACAGGCTGCTCATGGAAGAAAAACAGCATTTTGATGGGGAAAGGTGGCAAAAAGCAGGGAAAGGCCTTGGAGGAGAGGAAAGAAAAACAAGGAAAGGTAAATCTAATTATAGGGGCCAGATATGGCAGCGACGTCAGCTAACACTGAGACAATAAACAACTCCCATGCAAGCATGCTGTGTCTGTTCATGTGTGTCCTTTTGTGTGTGTGCATGTGTGTGTGTGTTCCTGTGAGTGATAGGCACCGGAGGAGGGCAAGAGGGAAAGATGAGCCTGTGTTTGTTTGTACATGACTGCTTCTCAGGCCCCTAACGCTGGCATTCCTGAGCCTCACAAACACACACAAACATTGACATTTCATCACAAGCCAGGTCAGATCTCAGCATACGCCCTGTGGCTAACTTACAGTACGCTGTTGCACATAAGCCCCCTAAAAAAATGATCCACATCTCTGGTAATAAAGCACACAAGTCTTACTGAGGTATTGCGGTATAACGCACACCTACGTACAGGACCTTCTGTCTTGAATTATATTCATAGTGTCTGTAACTTATAGTGGGGCTTTGTCCACATATACACAAGTCAAAATGAACTTTTTCCCCAATTCAGGGTGGAAAAAACAAGATTAAATAATTCCTTTTTATAGCAATTTGCACCACAATTAAATAGGCTGTTGGTATACACATGTGCCACTTATTTACAAAGTTTCATGTAAAGCGGTTGTGGTTGTGGCGCTATAGACATAAAAGTGAGACCAGTCTTCTTTGTTAAGTAACAGGCTGCTTCAGGTTGATGGATGATGACATTTATGATTTCACAATCACGAGATTACAATAATGATTTCACCATTATTCATTCAGAATGGTTCCCTTGATAGCATAGTGACTCGGCTTTGTTCATGTTTATGTTTGTCCTGAACAAGATAAGGGCGGATAGCTGAAGAGTTCCTCAATACAGTGGTATGCAAAAGTTTGGGCACCCCTGATAATTTTCAAGATGTTCCTTTATAAATCTTTCGTTGTTTGGATCAGCAATTTCAGTTCAATATATCATATAGCAGATGAACATAGTGATATTTGAGAAGTGAAATGGAGTTTTTATAATCTACAGAATGTGTGCAATTATTATTTAAACAAAATTAGGCAGGTGCATAAATGTGGGCACCCCAAATAGAAAAATTACATAAATATTTTGTAGATCCTGCCTCTAACAGCCTCTAAACGCTTCCAATGAGGGTCTGGATTCTGGTTGACAGTATCTTTGACCATTCTTCTTTACAAAACAGTCAGGTTTGATGGTTTCCGAGCCCGCTTTAAATCACAGAATTTCAATCATATTCAGGTCTGGAGACTTAGATTCCATTCCAGAATGTTGCACTTGTTAAACTGCATGAATGCCTTCGTAGAATTTGAGCTGTGTTTAGGGTTGTTGTCTTGTTGAAGTATTCGGCCCCGGCGCAACTTCAACTGTCAATGATTCTTGAACATTGTTCACAAGAATCTGCTGAAACTGACTGAAATCCATGCGACCATTAATTTTAACAAGATTGCCAGAACCTGTACCGGCCACAGAACCCCACAGCATGACAGAGCCACCACCAAATTTTACTGTGGATAGCGTTGTGTTTGTCTTGGAATGCTGGGTTCTTCATCCGCCATGCACAGCTCCTTGTTAAGTCCAAATAACTCCGTTTCAGTTTCATCAGTCCACAGCACCTTGTTCCAAAATGAAGCTGGCTTGTCCAAATGTGCTTAGCACACCTCAAGCGACTCCGTTTGCGGCATGTGCTCAGAAACGGCTTCTTCCTCATACAGGGTCCCCTTGTGCAAAGTGCGCTGAATAGTTGACCGATGCACAGCGACACCATCTGCAGCAAGATCATGTTGTAGGTCTTTGGAGCTGGTCTGTGGGGTGAGTTTGAGTGTTCTCATCATCCTTCGCATCTGCTTGTCTGAGATTTTTCTTGGCCTGCCACTTAACCAGAATTGTGACTCTGGTCTTGCATTTCCTCACTATGTTTCTCACGGTGGAGGGTGCCCAAATTAATGCACCTGCCTAATTTAGTTTAAATAATTATTGCACGCTTTCTGTAAGTCCTACAAATTTCATTTAACTTCTCAAATATTGTGTTTGTGTGCTATGTGACATATTTAACTGAAATTGCTGATCCAAACAACTAATCATTTATAAAGGAAAATCTTGAAATTATCATGGCAACCAGTCCAGAGCGTACCCAGTCCCTCCCCCAAAGTCAGCTTGGATAGGCCTGATCATCGCCCTGAACAAGATAAGCGGTAGAAAATGAATGAACGTATAGCAAAAGTCTAAAACTCCTGACCATATTTTGTGGCTCCCAAATTGACATCAAAGTTGGCATGGCAAATGGCATGTTGAGAATAATGAATTTGAACATATTGGCAGGTTTACACTAACAGTAAAAGAAGTTTCTGGCTCTCGCGCACCCCACCGACCTCGCCCCACTATTTGGGAACCACTGAATTGAGGAAAGCAGTACTGCAGTACTAAACTCATCCCTCTCTCGTCACTGGGAGTGCTTCTGGCTTCCCGGCATGCTTTGCGGAACTTCTTTTGTAAAAAGTTATTCTCCACTAGTAGTAGTAGTGGCCCTGTGTATGTGTTATCTACTGTTGCATGTTAAGTTGCTGTGTGATGGTTATAACGTTATTTCTTTTATGTTATGTGGGGTCATGACCTCCTGTTTGTTTGGTTAAAACTCCATTTCGAACTGAAGACTTGATGCAGCTTAGCCATACCCCGACTCTGGCTCCAGCGGCGTCCAGTTGAGTTGAGTTTGAGACCCCTATTGTAGACATAAGAAGGATCACTGCTTCTTACCCGCAGTGACTCAAAAGAGCAAAAAGGGAAAATAATTTCAATATCTACACCTTTACCCAGATTCTCACCAGAACTGACTGCATACAACACACAAGGTTGTGTGGGAATCTACTAACTAAACAACCAACCTGGCAGCAAACCAACAATAATGGCTTTTGCTGTTGGGTAAGGTGATTAAAAAAAGACTAGAATGGATTCTGTTTATACACCTTTATCAGGATTCCCACATTTGCCAAAGAACAACAAAGTTTATTAAAATTCCATGACTCCAAATGGCATTTGCAAATGAGGTATGTAAACCAAAACACTACCAGAAGTGGAGAGGAAAAGGGGACACTGTCAAATAACAAAACATATGCCACCACTTAGTATAGCACAGAATGCAACAGTAATAAAAAAGACTGCAATTACAGTTTCCCGGTGCCTTTGGGGTGGTTTCATTTATATTTCTTCCTCAGTTAGAAACCATAGTCTCTCACAGTAAGTCAAGTAAGTGTCGTTGGTTGCTTTTGACCTCTGACTATTTCACACTAGCTGCACCATGCTGCATTTCATCTCTTGTTTTCTTCTTTCATGCTTGTTCCTGCTCAAAGCTCACAGCAGGTCTTACTCACTGACACCTGCCTGCTTTGTCTGCAAGTGCATGCATGCATGCATGTGTGTGTGTGTGCGTGTGTGTGTGTGCGTGTGTCAGTATAACCTAAACACTTGTAAGAAGAGCTCCTTAGAGCTCAGACACTCAAAACAAAGCACAGTCATGTGCCTATGAAGATGCGTGAGATTTATTTTTAAAGGTGCTTTTACTGAAACTGAACGCTTCACAGATTTGGCCATCCTGTCTGTGCACACACAGTCCACCCACCCACCCAGGAGGTCAGGAATAAGGAGGGGCAGGTGGGTAACATGCCGTTGTATTACTGCACTTCTACCGTGGCAGAAGAATGGCCATAAAAGGTAAAACCATCGTGCTTGGACCTGCTTACTGTAAACAAGCAGAGAGTAAGTGGAGCGGGTGAGAGATGCCCCGTACAGAGGTGAAGAAAATGTGAAAGCATGGAAAGGAGTAGAGGAAGGGTTGAAGACAAACAATTGAAGGAAAGCCAAAGTTTTCAGAAGAAGCGTGTTTGTAAACACACATCGGACCTCAGCTCAGTGAGCATCTAAACCAGTGATCCTCAATTACATTTGTCCACATTTTTCGCAACAGGGTGTGAGGGCCAGGTGGCAATAATATTGTCCATTTCTATGGATACACAGTACATAATACATTCTTTTGCTTTACATTTGTCTATACTATTTATTGGATTTTTCAGGGGTATGTGCCTTTATGTTTTTGTGGTGCGGGGGTTGTTTTAGTTTAATTGGCCTGCACCAGTAAGACACACATTGAGACAGTACATTGTAAAATTGCAAAGTGGAAAAACAGGAGTCAAGCTGTTAAGCACGCATGAAAGAAGACATCTAGCAATGAATGGAGTAAACCACGGCAAATGAGGAGATGCATCAGGACGCAGGAGGATGAATGGAAGCACAGGGGCGAAACAGGGCGAGGCTGATTTGCGTAATCCCATTGTGGAAATTGACTTTTAAATGCAATATTCAATTTCCTCACTCTTGAAAAAAGAAGATAGAGGGTCTGGCTTTTTTTTTCTTCTGATTATTACGAATAACAAAATAATGTACTTGAGCTATAAAAGCAAAATAGATGAGTGCAGAAAGGAGCGCTTTTGGAAGGGAGAAACACCTTCCGAGGGACACAAACAAAGTGTTACAGCCTTCACTAACAAGGCTAAGAGTATTGCGTACAATATTTAATTAGGTGGTACACTCTTGAGCTCCAAATTGGTCTTTCGGGCGCCAAAATGATGTGTCTAAATGTGAAGCGGATCACAACATAATGTAGGAGAAGAATGGACAACATTGTAATTATCATTAAATTATATTACCCACCGGGTGAAGGATGTTAATGAGCATGTCGACAACACTGATACATGCATGCATACATTCCGATGTATGTCAGAAATATATATATACACATATATATGGTTCCTATGAATATATGCATACAAGCAAATGAGCTGACCTCTGCCTTGACATACAATGTGAACTTCAGAGTATTTGATCGTTATTTCTCCGATTTTTGTTGAACATCTGGCAACAATGAAAGTAACACTGTTTCAAAATCAGAAATATAGTGTAATGTTCAGGAAACAAGCTATGATCAGCATTTTCCCTTTTTTCTTTTTACATCATGCTTCCGCAGAAGCTGTAGTGTGTTCCTGCAGTGCAAATCATGTTTAAAAGAACACTGTGTTGAGTCTCACACATAATTTGCTCCACACTACAAGCAAGATACGCCACAATTTTGAAGTATGTTTGTGACAATTTAAGGTAAGTTTAAAGCATTTAGCATTGAACAATGTATGATCAGTAAACATTGATTTGTTGTTTATTGGGGGTTGTTTTAAGAAAAATCAGAAAATATAGGGCAAATATCAAAGTTTCAGACCAGTGGCTGTGTACGGGGACAAACATCTGAACTACAAAATGGTAAAGAGCATGTCATTTGCTGTGGACAATATTTTAGAATGCATAACAATTGAAATCTGTTCAGAAAAAGGCAAAACCTTCTAATAAGTTGTCTGTATAGAACACCTAAGTCGAGTATGGAAATATTTGAGGACTGGAATAAGGCAACCTTCTCAAACATCAACCCAAAAATCATCTTACTTTGTGGAGAGTTCAACATTGATCTTCTGAATCAAAACAAGCAAAGTAGAATAGATGACTTTATTGATACAATGTACAGCCTGAGTTTATACCCAAAAATCACAAGACCAAGCAGAATAACAAACCTGGAAAAAAGATTTAGACGAACAAAGATGGGAGTGTGTACATTGGAAGCAATGTGGATGAAGCATATGAACACTTTCTAATGACTTATATGAAGCTCTAGATAAGCACTGTCCATTGAGAGAAATGTCTAATAAGCAAAAGAAGAAGAATCAGCCATGGATGACAGAAAGTCTGCAAAATGCCTGTAAGAAGAAAAATACATTATATAGGAAATTCATAATTCAACAAACAAAAGTTGCTGAAATAACACATAAAACATATAAAAACAAGTTAACAAATATATTGAGAATGTGTAAGAATATTCTAAACAAATACCAGATAGGAATAAAAACAACATTAGAGCTACTTGGGGCATTCTGAACAGTATTATTAGGAAAGGCACTAAGAAAGCAGAGTACCCTCAATACTTCATAGTTGGAAATGTTAATAATGATGACATGAAGGACGTAGCTGAGAGTTTTTATAACTACTTTGTAAATATTGGACCAAAGCTGGAAGAGGAGATCCCAAAATCCTGGTCAGTGGAGGAAGAGAAGGAAACTATATACAGGAACCCAAACTCCATGTTCCTCACTGATGTGAGCAAAGAGGAAATCATTGACATTGTACATAAATGTAAAGCAAAAACATCAACTGATTGTAATGGAATTGAAATGGAAACGATAAAAACGGTTATCAATGAGATCGCAGAACTGCTAACGTACATCAGCAATTTATCCTTCCAGGTGGGCAAATTTCCAGACAAAATGAAGACAGCTAAAGTAGTTCCAATCTTCAAAAATGCAGATACACATGAGTTCACAAACTTCTGACCAATTTCATTGTTACCACAATTTTCCAAAATCATCGAAAACTTATTCAAGCATAGGTTGGACAAAATCCTCAATAAGAATGACATCCTAGCGGACAGCCAATACGGATACAGAGCTAATATTTCCACTTCTATGGCACTGATTGAAATCACAAAGGAAATTACGAATGCTATAGACCACAGAAAGTGTGCAGCCTCAGTATTCATGTATTTAACGAAAGCTTTTGATACAATCAATCACAACATCCGAACTACAAAATTGGAAAGGTATGGTGGGTTAGTTCTGAACTGGGTTAAAAGCTACCTTGCAAACAGGAATCAATGTCAAGCTAGGAGAATATACATTTACAACTTTAGAGATATTATGTGGTGTACCACAAGGGTCAATACTGGGACCAAAATTATTGAACCTATACATTAATGACGTCGGCCGCACGGTGCATGAATGGGTAGCATGTTGGCCTCACAGTCAGGAGGTTCTGTGTTCGAATCTCCGTTGGGCATCTCTGTGTGGAGTTTGCATGTTCTCCCCGTGCGTGGGTTTTATGCGGGTACTCCGGTTTCCTCCCACATTCCAAAAACATGCATGTTAGGTTAATTTGGCGACTTTAAATTGTCCATAGGTATGAATATGAGTGTGAATGTTTGTATGTCTTTGTTTGTCTATATGTGCCCTGCGATTGACTGGCGACCAGTCCAGGGTGTACCCCGCCTCCTGCCCAAAGTCAGCTGGGATAGGCTCCAGCATACCCACGACCCTAATAAGGATAAGCGGTATAGAAAATTGATGGATGGATTAACGTCTGCAAAGTGAGAAAACACCTAAAGCTAGTACTATTTGCAGATGATACCGCCGCTTTTTGCTCTGGAGAAAACACGCAAGATCTAATAAGAAAAGTTTTTAAATGAAATTAATAATTTTAAACACTGGTTTGATAAAAACAGATTATCCTTGACTCTAAGTAAAACAAAAATGATGCTATTTGGTAATAGCAGAAGAGATACTTGCCAGGAAATACAAATTGATGGTGAAGAAATTGAAAGGGTGAATGAACATACATTTTTGGGAGTCAAAATTGATGACAGAATGAGTTGGAAACATCACATCAAAAACATACAACATAAAGTAGCAAGAAATACTTCAATACTGAATAAAATAAAATTTGTCCTTGATCAAAAATCACTCCAAACTCTCTGTTGTTCTCTGGTGTTACCATATCTAACTATCTAACTAATTGTGTGGAGATATGGGGAAATAACTACAAAAGTACACTTCACTCGCTTGCTGTACTGCAAAAAAGATCAATTAGGATAATCCGTAACGCGCCGTAGAGAGAACACACAAATCCACTGTTTCAAAAATCACAATTATTAAAATTTGCTTATCTGGTAAACCTTCAAACCGCTAAAATGATGCATAAAGCAAACAATAACCAGTTGCCAAATTTTTCTCAACAAAAGATGGAAAAATATGATCTTAGCACTATTATTTATTTTGATTGTCATGCATCAGGACTGCAATATAACTTATTTGCAATGATATGGACATTGACAATTATTCAACACACATCACATTACCTTACTTATGCATTTTAAACTTACTAACTGCAGGAAGTCTACAAATGTATTGAAATAGTGGAAAACCTACAGGGGTAGGCTTTAAAAAGCTTTGCTTCTTCCTACTCCTTTTTTATAGCATTTTTATCCCATCTTACAAATGCGATTTCAGTAAACCCTGCTATCATTAAATGTACTAAAATGTCATATTTTTGAAATACACTGAAACAGAACAAGTGAGTACTTCATTTGAATATGTTATAAAATAACAACTTTAAATGTTGCCTTCGGCCCCCTTTCTGAATACACTCTGTTTCTTCCTACACCTTTTTGAACAAGTTGAATCGTGCGAGTGTAAAAATGTTCCTTAATGTAACATGTTAAAAATGTGCGGAACAAATAAACCACCACCGTGACCATGACCAAATTTGCTGCAAATTCAAAAGGTTCACGACCATTATGAGAGAGCAAATTAGGAAACCATTGAGCACCCCCCCACATCCACAAACCCACCCACATCATACATTTAAAGAAGAAGAAATATTTATATTCACGGGGTGCAAGGTAAAGGTAATGAGGTTACAGGGGCAGATTTAGTCAGCTATTTGTTCCTTCAGGGCTCCATTCAAATAAAGTGCTCCTCCACTAAGTGGACAGTGCATACTTACCATTTAACATATTTTATCTACTGTGAATAATTTACTTGTTACACAATACTGCAAATCCGAAAAGGGCTATACTAAATACAAATTTGCAGGTATAATTGCTGCACCGTTTGGGTCAGGTCTTAGCAAGAAAAAACTCAAGAAATTAGGCAGAATTAATAGAAGACAAAGCTTATTAAGGGGAAGAGAACAGCACTAGAGAGCGTAAACTGTAGAGTAAAATGCCTATGAGAAGTTAGAAGGGAGATTTGAGGATTTAGTTGCAATATTCCACAAAAAACCAAGGCAAAATTTTGGCAAACATTTTGGACGAAAACCATATCAAAACAAAATGTGCTATGAGCTACACATTTCGTTGTTGGAGTTGGAAACCAATTAAAAATTGTACACGTTTGTCCTCACTATAATTTACTAGATCTTGTACTTTACTGTATGTAACAGTCTAATTTTGAAATTGCTGAATTTCCTGCAAGTAGCTGTAAATTCATCATATAAATTCTGCGACGACCAGGATGCGAGAGATGAGAACTCTGATGCAGAAAATGCATTTTTTATGTATTTAATGTATTTTTAATGATACACTTTTAATGATAAAGGCTGCTGTGCAGCAGCAGGAATCCACAACAAATAACCAACAACAATCAATAATCAACGCTCCAACAACTAAAAGAGTGCGTACCTGAACTAAATAGAGTAACAGAAACTAGTAACAGGTGTGATGATAAAGAGGAGGTAAAGCAGGGAAACAGAGCAAAACAGGAAGTGCTACCAAAATAAGGTATTTTTAAAACCGCATATTTGTCCCTCTCCGTTTAGGAAAAAAACGGTGTCCGCACGATCTTTTGTTAAAAAAAACGTAACCGGATAAATGCATTGAAAACCTCAGTCATATGCCTTCCATACCTGTAGGCAGCAATAGTTACTAAAAGGTTATCCAATCAGAATCATCCTCTGTCATTGCGTCACTTCCAAAAACGTACGAAAGAAGGCGCCAGGCTCGTTCTTGTGGACTGACAAGGAGGTGGGATTATTTCTAAGCGTAGATTTCGAATACATAGTCAATAAAACGCAATTAAAATGTCGTCACTCCTGAGGGCATGTTGTTTCTGATGTAAATACAGATTGCGTGTGTGACGTCACAGCATACATTGAAGTGACATTTGGAAACGCAAAGTGCGGTTATTTGGAGTTTTCCCCAGATCCACACTTTGGCCGGAGGTTTTGAAAACCTTTGTTTTTATTGCCGTATATCTGCAGACTTGTGTGGATGATAGGCAAAAACGTGGGGAAAAACGTTGTTTTTTGCGATACCCGCCTATGTGTGGAAAGGGCAGAAGTCATAAAAGAGACCAGAAACCAAACGTGGGGAAAGTTCTAGACCGTGACAGGTTCCTTGGTTTTGTACTAGCTGCATATTGACAAAAGATTCACTGCATTTCTGTATGAAAAGCTTCATGATATGCTGTGTGCTGCAAGCATCATCCTGCCTGTTATATGACTGTTTATGACACATGCTGCATTTTTTATTTTCATTACACCGAGTAGACGCCCAAAGAGGCAAAACAAAAAGTTTGACTGACTTGGAAACCTTTGGACCTTCAGTGGCACATTTTTGGAACACTAAAGCATATCATGTGACCCATTTGTGAAATACTACTTACTGGCTGCATTAGTGTGTATAGTTTATGACTGCAAACATGAATATATTTATGGTACTAATATTGTGCCCGTATGCTACTAAGTGAACAAATGTGAATTGTTCTCTATACAAATACATTTTAATCAGAATCAGAATCAGAATCAGAAAAACTTTATTGCCATTGTAAGTGAACAATTCACAAACTAGGAACTTTCTTTGGCGACTCAGTGCAACGTAGAATTCTAAGTAAACATAGAGTATTAAATAAACATAGAACTAACTAAACATAGAACCTGAGTAAAAAGTTGAAATCACTGATAAGTAAAGGAGTAACAGTGGCGAGTTTAGCTGAAGAATAATTATATGAATTTATTCCCAGCAGTCTAATATCCTATATCCTATTTTGTAGTATGTCTCTTGACTGCACTAATTCCAGTAAGTGTACCTGTATGTTAGAATTTTTCATCCAATCAGATTTTAGCTTTGATTGTTTGTCTGTCTAATCTGCTCAGGGCCTTCAGAATCAGGAGTGCTGGCTGATGTCTGTTAAACACTATTAGAAATGGGCCTGTTTCTTTAAGCAATCTGATTTCAAAATGTACCTCACAGAGTTAGCCAGGTGGCCCATATTTACACATTATAATATTATAATAATTAATTTTTTCATACTTTGGTTAATGAGAGCACTGTTTGAGAAGCCAAGTTATGCCCATAATGATGCAGGAGGTGAAATTGACATTTCTGATGGGTAGATGTATTTCCCGTATTGGGGATTAAGAAAGTATCGTTCTAGCTATCTATTTATTTAACAGATAAATGTTGATCTGAGCCCTGCGATCGACTGGCGACCAGTCCAGGGTGTACCCCTCCTCCCGCCCAAAGTCTGCTGGGATAGGCTCCAGCATCCCCGTGACCCTAATGAGGATAAGCGGTATAGAAAATGAATGAATGAATCATACAAAAAATGGGACATTCAAAAACGGAGGTTCTACCGTATGGCATTTTTGTGTATTATTGATGGTTTGGATAATTGTGATGGCACAGTGCAGTACAGGCGCGTTATCTTCTTTTTATACTTGTATGATCCTAATGAATGTTCCAATGTTGCTTAGAAGATTGTGTTTTTATGATGTCTGATATGGAGTGGATTAGTCAAATTTGTTGGGGAAAAATGGAGGAACCTTGAACAGCTTGCGTTCTACCTCGGCGGTTCTACTTTGCCTATTTCTCACCAATGTTTACAAACAAATCCTTCAGCCGAGTTTGATTTAGTGTCATGTTTCCCCCCCAGTCCATTTGCCTGTTTCCTGTTGATCCGTTGAATCCAAACAGCAACTGCTATAAAAATGAAGACCTTAGAAGTTAACTTTTGAAAAATGAACTTCTTGGAACTGAAATGGAAGAATCTGCATCTTTTCACCCTGAACCATGTTTTAGAACAAATACTAAATGGAAGACTTGCTAATTGATGCTTCAGGATTTTACAGTGAAATACAGGTGCACGTGGGACAGCACACACACACACACACACACACCGATTCGGTCCCACAGCTCCAGTACAATCAGCATGTTTATACAGTGTCAAAAACGGCTAGATCAGAAATTCCAAGACGACACACTAAATGGCGTAAACGCCATCATCCTCCTCAAACTACACACACACACACACACAGCGTTGTCCTCCGCCAGTAACTGACGAGGACTGATAGAGCCAGCGGAGATGGGGACAGAGGAGTCAAACAAAAGGGAGAAATATGAAGACAGGAGGAAACGGAGAGCCAAAATAAACGAGGAGGAAGCAGAGCGACGGAGAACAGGATGAAACTGACACATATTAGAACAGCCAGAACACACCGAGAGAGCTTTCCCCTTCTTGAGAGCTAATATACAGAGATTAGTGGAGGGCGGGAGAGAAATATGGAGAGCGCATTGCCTTTCTTTAAACTGCACAGACTGGAGGAACTTTTTAAACCCCCGGAAACCTTCCTTATCAGTGAGTTTTCCTCCATAAATTTACATTAACTCTCAAGATGTGATTGAAGTCTAGTCTTTCAGCTTTAATTTAAATACAGTGTGCTTCTGGGTTGAAGGGCTCAAAAGTTTTGGGACAATTTACCCTTATTTATCGCAGTTACTTGGTCCCATAACCCACCGTGATACAAGAATTTCGGCAAAGTAGGATTCAGTATTAATAAATTGAACATTTTTTTGGTGTTAGAAAACCTGTTAATGACTTTCTAAATACAAATTTGACCATTATTAGAGCCCTCAAGACATGAAAAAACACCCCTATAATCACCAAGAACTGTGTTGTGTCGGACATGTCATGGTTATCTAATCTAATGTCATGTGACACTACTGACGCCGAGTGGTCAGAATTCTACATATAACTTGTTTTTTATTTTTTGACTAAAAATTGTTTATAACGAACCACAGAACAGATGTCATTTATTAATTATTTAATTTCTGAAACCGATGACAGAGGGACGGAGCGATATTCGAAAGGGACGACTGCACTCACAATAAGTTACTTCAAGGTTCATCAAGGCAACAAAGTACGTGGCAAATGTCAGTTTTGGATTTTTTTGTCAGGTTTCATAAGAAGGAGTTATAACCGGTTATGTTTATGGAGGAGCTTAATGGGTAACAGGAATTTTTATGCTGGATTGTAATTGCTAAATCTAACGTGGGAGACATGTCGAAGCCTTGGTGGAGGTCTATGCACTCTTTTCCTCTCTTTGCCAGTGACATTCAGCAGTTGAAAGCATGCGATTTATGTGACGTGGGTTTTATTTTAAGTTGTTATAATAGTTTAAACAAGCAGAAATACCCATTTGGAGCTGCTGTGAAAACAAGGTCATTCTCACCTTTCATTCTGCTAACAAATAAAAGCGTAATTGATGTGCACTCAGCTCCCGGCTCGAGGTTTTGTTTTATGCTTTGGTGGAACAATAGCAGCATTGGAATCCCACCGAAGAATTTTGTGCAACTCATGGGGGGACTGAAGGTAAATTTAAGACAAGCAGAAAATGTGTCTTTTATTTCACTGCACGCCGACATATATACACACTCAGCAGGTGTGCAGGGTAGTATTAAGGTGAGGGAAACTAATATTTCTCCTGAGAGAGATTGATGTGATCTGTTCACAATGTCATTGTTTGTGGAAGATTTGAGAGAACAGCCTGCTCTCAAAAGACATGCTTGACAGTGTGTGTGTGCGTGTGTGCGTGTGTGTGTGTGTCAACAGCAGAGCACGAGCATTAAGGAAAGAAATTGCTCTATTATTTTAGCGACTGCAACAAATCAGTTGGTTGCCCTTTGTCCCTCTCAATTGTTGGAGCGAACGTGGACAAACTGAGCCAGCGCACATGGGAGCGGCTGCTCGTTCGTGCACAGCGTAAGCCCACCAGAGTGAATAGAGCCTTTTCACGTGTACAGATAAAGGAATGAACGGCAATAAACTGTGTATACCTTAGTCGCTAATACACTTCAGCTGGCCTTTCATGCTATTCAGCCAAAGCATCTCTAAAAGGGAAAAATGGTCACGCACCGCAACTATCAGGCTGAAAATGATTGAAAAATGTTTACTTTGTCCCAAGTCTCAATTTACATCTGTTGTATCCTCAAGAATATCCCAAGGCCTTATCGTTTTTTTCCATTAAACTGTCACTTTTCAAGATTAAGCAAAACCACAGAGTTCCTGTGAAATAGTGAAGAATAAGTAAGAGCAAGGTAAGCGTGGGATGGTTTATAAACTAATAAGACAACATTACATAGTGTGGAGACAAGACATTTTAAAATTTTCACCTCAAGTAACTAAAATTTGCATTTTTTTACTTTTTGGGAGGATATTCCACTAAATCCTTTCATACAGTAGAATATTTCTGAGGTCAGAGAACACTAATGTGGCTTTCAGGACCCTGCATGCAATGATCATAGAAGTGGCTGAAAACTGGAACAAGCACATGGTTGAAACAAAACATGCATATTTGACCATTTAACATGGGGGGTATTTCAGTGCAGGATATCATTCCTTCAGTAGGCTTCTTCCCACTTTCATATGAGAAATAATCCCTAAAAGTGTGAAAATCAGTTGTGGATTGTAACCGACAGCTCTAAAAGAAACCCATATGGATGTTGCAAACTTCAAATCGTAGTGTCGTTACTAAACAACACATGGGCAGTCCGTGCACACAGTCAGAGTTTCACACAGCTGAGTTTAAGGTGCACTTGCTATATTTCGGGTGTTTTCACTGGAATTTAGATGGCATTGTTCATTCGAGGGGTGAAGGGTGAGGCATATTTGAGAATACCCAAACACTCCAATTAACAGCAGAGAATTTGATCCTAGAAACATGACTACACTCTTCATTTGCATGCTGTCTTCAACATGTGAGTAATTATTCAAACTTGTTTTATGTGGACGAGCACGGGAAGAGGACGCTTAGGGCTCGACAGAAGCTTAGCGGGTTGGTTTGCGGAGAGGAAACAGAACCATATGGCATCACATCTGTTTTAGAGCAAATGAAGTCGGAGGCCTTCAAATGAGACAGATGTTTGTAAAAGAGGCGCGTCTCAGTCAAGAGTGTTTAGATGTTTAAAGATAAGTGAAGAGGATGGCTCAGTACACTTGATGCAACTGTAGGTTTACTGTAACCTATCTTGGGCAAGTTACAGTCGGTTAATTGGTTCCAGACCCAACCGCCATAAATTAATTTCCTCGATATAGGATTCAGTGTTAATAGATGGAATATTGTTGTAGTTATAGCCTAGAAAGGCTGTTTATGATTTTATAAATATGGTTTTTAAAATGATTAGAGCCCTGTAAACACAAAATAACACTCCTATAATCACCTTTACCCTCGTATTCTTCTTTCTTTACATCACATTGCAAACTCTTATGCTGTAGGGTAGAGGTGTCAAACTCATGCCATGCAGGGCGGAGACACTGCAGGTTTTCTGTCCAGCCTGTCACTAAAGCAGGTGACTTTTATGATCAACACCTTGTTCAATTTGAGGGAAAGATCTTGTCAATTAAGGCACCTGCTGGAGAAACTGATTGGGGGAAAACCTGCAGCGTCTCGGCCCTTCATGGCACGAGTTTGACACATATGCTGTAGCGACTCAAGACATCTGATAGCAAGGAAGCTAACCAGTTAGCCTCAAATGTACTTTTTACAAACGTCAAATGCCAAAAAGTTACCACTTCCACACAGAATGGGGGGATAACTTTTTTCACTCTATCAGGTTGGACATGCCATGGCTGACTTTATGACTTCATGCAGTGATAAGGTAAAGTAAGATAATGTCTCAATGCTTTGGCATTACTGCCGCATACAATACTACATATCACTTGCATTGCAATATGTTTTGGCTAATAATAGACCATAATATAGCACAAAACAGCCATCATTTATGAATTCATTTCTGGGAAAAAAACGCAATATAGCGAGAGAGTGATAATCGAGCCACAATATTGCGTGGGACAACTGCACTTCCAACATACAGTATAATCGGAACTGTTTTAATGGCTTGGTGCTGTTGCGCCGCCTGTTGCACTTTTCAGCCACAACATTATTTTAAAGCCCATCTATGTAGCATTTTGACATTGGGGGGGATTTGCACATGCTTCTTGCTGCAGCCCAAGAAAAAGGTTCGAAATAACCTTGCACAAAAACAAGCGTTGTCTAGCTGAGATTCTGTATTATTTTGTTTATAGTTTTTGCTCCTTTTCATTCCCACTAACAAAAGGATGCATTTATCTTTGTCTCTTATTATATCACGGCTCATTGTGTGTGACCACAGTGGCCTGGCAGTTAAATCCACCGTCACAAGAACAAAAAAATAAGTCTTTATTCTGTGATGTGTCCCTGTGGCACATCCCCCACTGGATGAGATGAAAACCCTATAAAAGCTTCATTAACTCGCAACAATTAATACGTTCATTTCACAAATCAGTAATCAAGGCTTGTGATAAGACAGGGACTACTACAATATGGCACACATTGTCTTAGCTAGTAACATTGACTTGGTTGCCATTTAGAGTTCCATTCATTTCAAGAGTAAAAGCATGAGTAATTATACGTATAATAAATAAATACAATAAAACAATGTATGAAAATGCAGTGATATTTAAATGTAAACAACCATAAGCAAAATGCAACAATGAATTCTCCTATAGGATTCCGCTGGAGCTTTTTTTCCTAAATCCTTCCAAACCTATGTAGCTATTAAATGCTGTTGTCTGTTTTTTCACATTCAGGAAATCTGGGTTCAAATTTTGGATCATCACTGTGTAGAGTTTGCATGTTCGCCCAGCTTCCCGCTGCCCCCCATTCCCAAAAACATGCATGTTGGGTGAATTGGAGACTGTAAATGTGTGAATGGATATTTGTCTAGGTGTCCTAGGTTCATCTACTACATCCGTGTATCACTTTATACTCCCATGATCCAACTACAGCAATCAGTGTTAAAGTCATTCCAGACGACATAGATCGATCTAACATTGTTTAACAGGTAATAATCGATCAATTGAATTGATACTAGGAAATAAAGCTTTGGATTTAATCATGGCAGGCTTTATATGGATGTCTGTGTTTTTAGCACTTTTAGTGATAAAGACGTTAAAAGTTACTCTTGTGACAGTTAAATTTGGCATAAAGATTAGTCATGCCCATAGAGCGAGGCATATGGATGACGTCATGTAAAGGCCACTGTTGTGCACAATCCTCATATTTTAGCGATGCATAAATCTGACACTTATTTTTAGTCCTCCATGCAGAAATACAGGTGAATGCAAGAAACATTGCAAGCTGCACTGAAATCAGGCAAAAACAATTACAAAAAATATAAAAATAAAATAAAATCCTGGAGTGGAAAGCAGCACTTAGAGAAGGCCTAGTGAAGTTGAGGTCGACAAATTACCATCATGCTGAGGCTGAAGAAATGGTGGATGTTCAGCAGCATACATTGCGTATATATGAAAACTATCAAAGTCTATTTTGCACAAAGTTAAATATCCAGGAAAGGTAGCAAAGACGGAACCTTCCTTTGATACTTAATTGCAGTTGCTATGTACTTCATTGCTGGGTACAAAAAAAAGCAACATGGGATTTGTTAGGACTTTTAAAGAATCTTCAAAAGCAATGTGTCTCTTTCTATTGATGGTGAAATGTGCTTACAATTCTTCATTATGCTTGATGGGCAGCACTCGGGGTGAAGTGTTGGTGCTTTGTTCTTTTTTTTCTTTTTTTTCCTGATATGTCATGATAATGAGAAGCGTCAGGTTCCATCAAGCAGAAGAGGCCCGGTCCACATTACAGATGCATACATCACTGCCCTCATTTCAATGTAATAACACCTGTCGGGCCTGATGAGGGGTGCCTGTGATGGCTTAGTCCCAGACCCACTGACATGCACTCCCACGTCATACATTTGCATACACACAATTAGAAAAACAACATAACATCATGTACAATACAACACAATTAAAACTACACTGTATAGGATGTTTGTTTTAGATTTGGAAGAATCTTATTTACAGCTGATGATAACTTGAGTGGTAGTGAGAATAAATGCAAGTCAAAGCCTATTTCCTTAAATAGGTTAAATGTTTATCTACTCAACTGCAGAAAGTACCTCAAAATAAGGAGGATTTTTTTCTCCAAAATGCTTGTGACTTTCTGGGAAAGTATTTGTTCCCTACTTAAGTTTCTGCAAGGACACATGTTACCTACCTGAACCTGGTGGCAAAGTTATAGTATGTCTTTTCAAGGTAACACTTGCTGCATGGCTGTAAGAACACGGTTATGTGCATTTTGTTTGTCGTATGTTTTTTAATTTAAGCCACTAGTTTATTGTTTGGTTTTGGCTTATTTGACAGCAACAGTGTATGTTAATTAGCATTGCTGCAAATGCACTGGAATTAGCCAAAATGCTATTTTTCATCCATTGTACCTGGACAGAGTTTAAAAATGTCTCCCTAAAAACAGGGATTATAGAGAACAATGCAAATTTTCCACCAATATGTTACGTCTCAATGGTTTAAATCTGTGCATTGTAATTATTTTGTGCAGTCTTTTATTTATATTTATATTTTAGTCTTTTATTTCTCCTCCCTGAGTCAACACCTTATCGTGGTGGAGGAGTTTGCGTGTCCCAATGATCCTAGGAGCTAAGTTGTTCGGGGCTGTCATGCCCCTGGTAGGGTCACCCATGACAAACAGGTCCTAGGGGTGGGACCAAACAAAGAGTGGCTCAAAAGACCCTAATGATGAATGAAACAATTGGACTTCATTTTCCCTCGCCCGGACGTGGGTCACCAAGGCCCCCCTCTGGAGCCAGGCCTAAAGGCGGGGCACGATGGCGAGCGTCTGGTGGCCGGGCCTGCACCCAGGGGGCACGGTCGGGGACAGCCCGAAAAGGTAACGTGGGTCCCCCCTTCCATGAGCTCACCACTCGTGAAAGGGGCCAAAGGGGTCAGGTGCAAAGAGAGCTGGGTGGCGGCCGGAGGCAGAGGCCTTGGCGGTCCGATCCTCGGCTACAGAAGCTAGCTGTCGGTACGTGGAATGTCACCTCTCTGGCATGAAAGGAGCCTGAGCTGGTGCATGAGGTGGACAAAATTCCGGCTAGATATAGTCGGACTCACCTCAACGCACGGCAAGGGCTCTGGAACCAGTCCTCTCGAGAGGGGCTGGACTTCATTCCACTCTGGTGTTGCCAGCAATGAGAGGCGACGAGCAGGGGTGGCAATTCTTGTTGCCCCCCGGCTCCAAGCCTGCACGTTGGAGTTTAACCCAGTAAACGAGAGGGTAGTTTCCCTACGCCTTCGGGTGGGGGGACGCATTTTGACTGTTGTTTGCGCTTATGCGCCAAACGGCAGTTCAGAATACCCGCCCTTTTTGAGTCCTTAGAGGAAGTACTAGAGAGTGATCCCTCGGGGGATTCCCTTGTTCTGCTGCGTGACTTCAACGCTCATGTTGGCAGCCACAGTGAGACTTGGAGAGGTGTGATTGGGAGGAACGGCCCCCTTGATCTTTACCCGAGCGGTGTCTTGTTATTAGACTTCTGTGCTCGTCACGGATTGTCTAAAATGAACACCATGTTCAAGCATAAGGGTGTCCACATGTGCACTTGGCACCAGGACACCCTGGGCCGCAGTTTGATGATTGACTTTGTGGTTGTGTCGTCGAACTTGCGACCACATGTTTTGGACACTCTGGTGAGGAGAGGGGCGGAGCTGTCAACTGATCACCACCTGCTGGTGAGTTGGTTCCGATGGTGGGGGAGGATGCCGGTCAGACCTGCCAGACCCAAACGCATTGTGAGGGTCTGCTGGGAACGCCTGGCAGAGTCCCCTTTCAGAAGGAGTTTCAACTCCCACCTGCGGGAGAGCTTTGACCATGTTCAGAGAGAGGCAGCGGACATTGAATCAGAGTGGGCGATGTTTCGTGCTGCCATTGTCGATGCGGCCGATCGGAGCTGTGGCCGTTAGGTGGTCGGTGCCTGTCGTGGCGGTAATCCCAGAACTTGTTGGTGGACACCAGTGGTGAGGGATGCCGTCCAGCTGAAGAAAGAGTCATATCAGGCCATCTTGGCCCATGGGACTCTGGAGGCAGCTGACAGCTGCAGCTCTGGCGGTCGCTGAGGAAAAAACCCGGACATGGGAGGAGTTCGGAGAGGCCATGGAAAACGACTTCCATATGGTTTCAAAGGGATTCTGGACCACCATCCGCCGTCTTCAGCGGGAGAAGCAGTGCACAGTCAACACCGTGTAAGGTGGGGACGGTGTGCTGCTGAACTCGACTCGAGATGTTGTGGACCGGTGGAGGGAATACTTTGAAGACCTCCTCAATCCCACCGACACGCCTTCCAACATGGAAGCAGTGCCTGGGGATTCTGAGTCGGGTTTGCCTATCTCTGGGGCTGAGGTCACCGAGGTGGTCAAAAAGCTCCTTGGTGGCAAGGCCCCGGGGGTGGACGACATCCGCCCGGAGTTCCTTATGACCCTGGATGCTGTGGGCGTGTCTTGGTTGACACGACTCTGCAGCATTGCGTGGACGTCAGGGTCGGTGACCCTGGACTGGCAGACCGGGGTGGTGGTCCCCCTTTTCAAGAAGGGGGACCGGAGGATGTGTTCTAACTATTGTGGGATCACACTCCTCATCCTCCCCGATAAGGACTTTTCAGGGGTTCTGGAGAGGAGGATCCGCCGGATAGTCGAATCTCGGATTCAGGAGGAGCAGTGTGGTTTTTGTCCTGGTCGTGGAACTGTGGACCAACTCTATACTCTTGGCAGGGTCCTTGAGGGTGCATGGGAGTTTGCCCAACCAGTCTACATGTGTTTTGTGGACTTGGAGAAGGCATTCGACCGTGTTCCTCGGGGAATACTGTGGGGAGTGCTCCGGGAATATGGGGTATCGGACCACCTAATCCAGGCGGTTTGTTCCCTGTATGACTGGTGTCAGAGTTTGGTTCGCATTGCCGGCAATAAGTCGGACCCGTTTCCAGTGAGGGTTGGACTCCGCCAGGGCTGCCCTTTGTCACCGATTCTGTTCATTACTTTCATGGACAGAATTTCTAGGCGCAGCCAGGGCGTTGAGGGGTTTCAGTTTGGTGGCCACAGGATTCGGTCTCTGCTTTTTGCAGATGATGTGGTCCTGTTGGCTTCATCGAGCAGTGACCTTCAACTCTCACTGGATCGGTTCGCAGCTGAGTGTGAAGCGGCTGGGATGAGAATCAGCACCTCCAAGTCCGAGTCCATGGTTCTCGCCCGGGAAAGGGTGGAGTGCCATCTCCGGGTCGGGGATGAGGTCCTGCCTCAAGTGGAGGAGTTTAAGTACCTCGGGGTCTTGTTCACGAGTGATGGAAGGATGGAACGCGAGATGGACAGGCGGATTGGTGCGGCGTCTGCAGTGATGCGGACTCTGCACCGGTCTGTCGTGGTGAAGAGAGAGCTGAGCCAAAAGGCAAAGCTCTCGATTTACCGGTCGATCTACGTTCCTACCCTCACCTATGGTCATGAGCTTTGGGTAGTGACCGAAAGGACAAGATCGCGGGTACAAGCGGCCGAAATGAGTTTTCTCCGCAGGGTGGCTGGGCTCTCCCTTAGAGATAGGGTGAGAAGCACTGTCATCCGGGAGAGACTCGGAGTAGAACCGCTGCTCCTCCGCATTGAGAGGAGTCAGATGAGGTGGCTCGGGCATCTGGTTAGGATGCCTCCCGAACGCCTTCCTGGGGAGGTGTTCAGGGCACGTCCAACCGGTAGGAGGCCTCAGGGAAGACCCAGGACACGTTGGAGAGACTATGTCTCTCAGCTGGCCTGGGAACGCCTGGGCATCCGCTGGGAAGAGCTAGACGAAGTGGCCGGGGAGAGGGACCTCTGGGCTTCCCTGCTTAGGTTGCTGCCCCGTGACCCGACCTCGGATAAGCGGAAGAAAGTGGATGGATGGATGGACAGTCTTATTTTATTGTGTTTTTTGTATTGTACCTTTGCCTTACCCTTTATAAGTGGTTCCAGATGAGATATCTATATTATTTTATGGACTGTAATACATACATTCCTCCTCAGTTTGTGCTCATTACAGCTTTGTTAGTGAAATGTCTAATTATGTGCTTGTATTTATTTTGTGCTGCCTTGATTTTTATACATTAGCTTTCGAGTTCCTCAGTTTGGGCTGAAAGCAGAGATGTAAGTGAAATGTGAAAAATTCCGGGCTCATATTTATTTGATATTTTATTTTATGACATTAAGAATGCATTTATCATGTTCCTTTTCAGTTTCAGCACTGTGCAGAGATCTATGCCACTTTGTCCTATTAGGGTTGCTGGGGTACGCTGTAGCCTACCCCAACACCGTGGACTGGGTGCCAGCCAATTGCAGGACACATATAGAGTAGTCACACTCAGATTCCTACCTACGAACAATTTAAAGTCTCCAATTAACCTAACATGCATGTTTTTGGAATGTGGGAAGAACCCAGAGTACATGGAGAAAACCCACACACAAGGAGAACATGCAAACAGAGAGACCCAGCCCCAAATCTCCCGACTGTGTGGCCCAAAAGCCAACTACTAGGCTACCATAGAGGCAGAGGTGGAGCTTCTAGGTGTGCTGAGATGTCGGCGCACCCTTGGACCGCTACTGAGTACAGGTTCTATATAAGATAGTGATATAAGTGAAATGTCTTCATTTTGTGCAGTCACCAAATGATATTTCATTTTTCTGACTATGATTCATGGAGTTGTCATGTTCCTGCACAGGTTTTTAAAAAATCCCTAAACCCTCTCCGACAACGACAGTCAACAAAAGTGAGGAAAAAGTTTCTTTTTTTTAATTTCAATGTATTTCAAGAAAATTACCTACCTAACTAAAGGTCTCCCAAGAATCTGTCAGGTTCTTTTCATTATTAACAGTAAAAAACAAATAAAGTGAGCTGGTTTGCTAATGGACTTCATACTGAGGCTCGTTGGTTCACTACAGTCCCTCACTGCTGGCTGCTGTCACACTAAGCTTTTAACTAGCAACTGGATGTAAAAAGCCTTCCAAACACACCAGAAACCAGTCAAATGCATTGCAGTGTGTACTGTAGAGATAGATGCTGTCTTAATGGGCATGGGCATTAACATACACACATACACTTGCAGAGAGAGCAGAAGCAGTAGAACAAGGCATTACCATAAATTCATTAGAGTGGTTGGGCAGCATTTATAAACATGCAGAGATGTTGTTTACAATGTCTGACTGGATGGATTACACAAGTACACAGACTAGTGAGGGGATTGCTCCCACATATGTACACACTGTTTACACTGGTGGAGGAGGAGGGGGGGGGGGCAGAATGGGCTTTGAGCACATCGCTGCACAAAGTCCCTGAGTGGCATGTTTTACACAGCGAAATAAACATCCAATAAAATAAACACCACTCCACTGTGTGCACATAGAAACACTGTTGTGTGTGTATGTGTGTGTGCACGTGCGTTCTGCAGGTGTTCAATGCTGTAACACATTCTCATGATATTCCAGTAATGACATTTATATGAGGGTTTCTGACATCACTCGTGGCTCTGTATTCTCGGTTGGGTTTAGGTCTCAAAAAATAAACGTGCTCGGTTAGGGTCAGGAAGGGGGGGTAGAACATTTGAGGCTTGGTTGCCACGGTTACAATAACAACAGCAGCTGAAAACAAAATTCCTTTTCTACACTGTTGTGTTAAAACATGCAGGAAAAAAGAAGCAGGTTGCGTGGAAGAGTACACAAATAGCGGTCACACGAGTTAATCTCGTTGTGGTTTGTAACTTTTATACATGGAATACATAAACAGGCTCCACGTTGAACTTCTATAGAAAGTGAACCCAGCCCTGTTAAAAGAGCAGGTTTTATGAGGTATTAAAAAAAATCCCAAATTTGTGACTGTGAGACTGACTTTTATGTTAATGCGAGTTGCTCATCAGGAGGATAACAAAACAAGAGAAGAATTCACTGTCATTACAAAAATATTTAAAAATATAAAAAATATATTATATATAAAAAATATATTAAAAATATATTTTAAATGTTTTCAGATACTTTTTATTCCCATTTTTTAAACATAAAAACATTTGTGTTCTTACCTTTTATTTGTATACGAAATACATGCAACCTCTCTTTCTCCAGAAAAAGCCTGATCCCCTCCTGGTGAGTTTGGGTATATACAGTACAGTACAGGCCAAATGTTTGACACGCCTTCTCATTCAGTGCATTTTCTTTATTTTCATGACTTTTTGCATTGTGGATTGTCGCAGAAGGCATCGAAAACTATGGAAAAACACATGTGGAATTATTACATACATATATATGTGTGTGTATACATACATATAAAAACATATACATACATACAAATAGAAAATGTGCTTTTTTGATAGCACCGTTCTCTCTTGAGGTAGTCACCTGAAATGGTTTTCACTTCAAAGGTGTGCCTTTTCAGGGTTACCTTGTGGAATTTCTTGTCTTATTAATGGGGTTTGCTCCATCATTTGTGTTGCGCAGTAGTCAAGTTGATACTCAGCCGACCGCCCTAGTGGACCGCTGTTAGAATTCCTATTATGGCAAGAACTAATCAGCTAAGTGAAGAGTGGCCATCATCCGTCTATCCATTTTCTACGGCGCTTATTCTCATTGGGGTTGGGGGGTATGCTGGAGCCTATCCCAGCTGGCTTTGGGCGGGAGGCGGGGTACACCCTGGACTGGTCGCCAGTCAATCGCAGGGCAGACAAACAACCATTCATAGTTACATTCATGCTTATTGACAATTTAGAGTCGCCGGTTCACCTAACACGCATGTTTTTGGAGTGTTGGAGGAAACCGGAATACGCGCAGAAAACCCTCGCACACACGGGGAGAACATGCAAACTCCACACAGAGATGCCCAACGGATTATGTCCACAAGTGGGATTTGCTTTAAATTTAGATATTTTTTGTGAGGCCACCACGGAAAACTACGGATAATGGCATAGTGTGATGAAAACCATTCATTCATTTTCTATAAACCACAAAATCTCAGAATACATCAAAATGAGCAACTCCACAAATGTGTTATTGTTTTTGTTTGGACTTTTTTGGTGTGGGAGGCCACTACAGAAAGCTACCAGTGATAGCAAAGAGAAAGACTGTGATGATAACTATAGAACGGTTCTCACGACAACAGTGCAATGAATTAAGACATCACAAGTCTTTATTAATTGAACCATACCTATTAATCGTGTACGTCAGGTGTCTTTATTTTAAAGATGCTATCTTCACTTAATACTTGTAAAACAGATAGGAATGTAAAAGTCTTACTTAAAGCATAGCCTGTACAGTTAATTAGGGATCATCATGGTGACAGTTTACAACAGTCTAGAACAGAGTGATTGCCTTTATGTTACTTTCGATGGGAAACAAAGTTCTGAAATGAGTTCTGAAATTAACCATGAAAGGACGGGTTGTATTTGACTGTGGCGATTGCACTGTCTTTTGTATTTGTATTTTTTGTATTGCGCTTGTGGATCTACATTGTGAAGATGTGCCTGATGTTGTGTCCAGCGGGTGTCCATAAGAAAGCTTGGGGTGATTTAATGAGTGTGCAGTTTTCCCGGGGGGAGAAACTTCCTTCGGAGTGGAAAGGACAAATGAGGGAAGGACGTACTGTAAATACAGCCATTTTATTTGAGTTACTGGTGGTACAGGCCTTGACATTAAGCATATGAGGCTAAAGAGAGGATGTGCAGAAAAGGTGACAAGGGTGTTGATACAGAAAAAGATTCAGAGAGGATGAATTGATTGCTCCGTGGAGAAAGCGTATGTAGACGTGACCGTAGGCGGAGGAAGAGGCCAATCAGACAGGTTGGACTAGAAGAGCACACACAGACTTCTGTTTAATGTTTTGCTGACATTTCTGCTCTCCATCGCCTTCCCTGCCGACCCGCTCCTGATAGAGATGAATGATCCAAGGAGAAGAGGCGGAGTCGCACCTCTCTGGCACTCAAGGTCACAAGTCCCAGACAAGGTCACAGGTCAAGGTTCACCGCAAGGCTGGCCAATCAGGAGGTGTTCAGGGCGGGGTCGGCTTTTGAACTCTTTGCGACGTTCTCTGACGTGCATTTGTTTCATTTCATAGTCATATGTAAAAAATGCTCTTAAGGGCAGTTCCTAGGCTACCTAGTTGTTCTATCCTTCAGTCTTTGTGTAAAATTCCTTCTGCATTTCGTCACGCCATTAACCCATGCAGCCAGGGTCCCTTCTTGTGTGTGTGTGTGTGTGTGTGTGTGTGTGTGTGAAGCTCACATTCACTGTCACTGCCTTGTGTCTGGTGCTGATTTCAATGCACTAAAGCAAACCATCTGTTCATGTGGAATCTCTCCTTCTCTCACACACACGCACACACTCACACACTGCCACCTCCACACTCCCCATCAATTGACCCCTAAATGCTGGTGTCCATATCAGTAGATGAAGGATGTTAGCTACCAGCTTCCTCACTGACCCTTAAATTCATACTGCATATGATCTCAGCCTGCACAGAAGGCCTAGCGGGGTGGTGTTCACTGGAGTCTGTGCTTTATTACCTCCACCGTGGAGGATGTTTTATGTAAACAAACGCATCATATCTACCCCGTGGCTTGATTACTTATATATATACAATTATCTACCTAAAAAAAGTAGGGTCAAAAAAATACATAGCCTTTGCTGACTTTGAGAAAGCAATACATGCTTTCATTACGACAAGGTTTGACTATTGCACCTCTCTTTGTACCGGCCAGACCTCCCTCGTCACCTCCAAGGGGTGCTGAATGCAGCGGCCCGCCTGCTGACAGGAGCCAAATGCCGGGACCATGTAACCCCTGTACTTGCAGCTCTCTAGCGGCTCCCAATGAATTTAAAGGTCAATGTAAAAATGCTGCTGTTGGTTTTGAAATGTTTACATAGACTGGGCCCACTGTACTTCTCTGAGTCCTCCAGCCTCATTCCCCCGGTAGGGCCCTGAAGTCTGCTTAGCTACTGCTTTTGTCTCTTCCGCACTCCAGACTCCCCGCTAGAGGGGAGAGAACACTTTTTGTGACTACGCCAACATGATGGAACGGTCTTTGTAAATCTGAGCTGCACAGACACTCCAAAACTTGCTGGAAACCCATTCAACAAAGGTAAAACAAGCACTTTGATTTTTAGTTTGTTAGTTTAGTTTAGTTTAGTTCTTTCCGATTTCTTTAGTTAGTTTAGTTTTCTGGTGTGCAGAAAATCTTTGGATACACAAACCAATTGTTGAAGCAAATGTTGGGATGGATGGTCTCAGCCGATCTTGAAGGTAAGGATGCTAGATGTGGCGTTCCTGCGCCTGGGATGGTGTGGTTGCACATGGCTCTGTTGCGAGGTCAAGTGCATGTACTACCAATTTCTCTGCAATCTCCTGTGGAGATTTCATATGGTACAAAAAAATGAACATTCAATTCACGGGCAACAGCTCTGATGGACAGTTCTGAAGTCAGCATGCCCATTCCACACTCTCTCAACACTTGAGACATCTGTGGTATTGTGCTGTGTGAGAAAACTGCACATTTTGGAGTGTCCTTTTATTGTGGCCAGCCTAAGGCACACCTGTGCAGTAAACATGTGCTGTCTGATCAGCATCTTTATACGCCACACCTGTGAGGTGGATGGAATATTTTGGCAAAGAAGAAAAGCTTACTAATGTAGATTTCAACAGATTTGTGAACAATACACTTAAAAGCAAAAATTTACATTTTGCTCTGTTGGAAGCAGAGTTCTGTTGCTCTGTTAATCATTAAAAAAAACCCTGCTTACTGAACCACCCCTAACAAGATAAGACGGACCTCCACCTATCACTTCAAAGGAGGACAACTTGGTAAAAAAAAAAAAAAGGCTTTGCTACACATTGTAAAATAAAGCATGGGCCTCAGTCAGCTACAGATGTGGGGGTGTATGTTTGATCATTTCATGTTTCTTCAGTGTTGAATTGTGAATGTACTGTTAGCACTGTAGCTAACATGCTAGCATCCCCAACCTCCTGTCCCACTCCAAATTTAGGTTGTTGTATACGGTAAAGTAAAGTGGGCCTTACATCCCGACGTATGTGCTCATACGTACTGGCTACGTGTAAAATGTGGAACATTGCAGCAGACACACACACGGTTTGCCCGGATTCTCCAACCCGCAGACAAAGCCCGTCGGAAGAAAACTGGGATGCAAATTATTTTCTGGCTGCATGCAGCCCGGGCAAGGAGTGCATGCCACTTGTGTGTGTCACAAGTTTAAAAGTACATTATGTACATTGCACGGCAGCGGCTCTTCCCACGGCGAGCAACGTCTCCAGCTGTACACTCTGGCTCCCCTGATCTCTGTGGACGCACGGCGGCTGCTCACATAGCATATCCGAGAACAATGCACCTTGCCCTGCAACGGAGAGCTGCAGTGTACACTCTGGTTCTCCCAGTCACGACAGCTGTAGGTGCCTTAGGAGGCCAGTATGCCCATCTTGCAGTCAAAGTGAGTGGGCTACACGTACAAGAGTGAAACGTACAAGAACCTTGCATGCCGCATCACGATCTAAAAGCTACCAACAGAGGGCGAGCGGCAAGCAAGTGGGGGTCACAAATCACTTGCTCCATATGTACGACACACTTGCAACCCCTCTGATACCCTACTTCCTCTACGTGCTGGCCACGGTCAACAAATTTGCCGAAAAATGCGGTGCCCGTGCATGTGGTAACACCTACATCAGGCTTCAAGTACACGCTTAATCCCTCGTTTATTGTGGTTAATTGGTTCCAGACCCAATGGAGATAAGTGAATTTCCACAACGTAGGATCTAATATCATCCATCCATCCATTTTCTGTACCGCTTATCCTCATTAGGGTCACGGGGATGCTGGAGCCTATCCCAGCTGGCTTTTGGGCGAGAGGCGGGGTACACCCTGGACTGGTCGCCAGTCAATCGCAGGGCACATACAGACAAACAA
>QODF01000029.1:2674471-2920136 GCA_024372805.1 Oostethus manadensis
CCAATTAACCTAACATGCATGTTTTTGGAATGTGGGAGGAAACCGGAGTACCCGGAGAAAACCCACACACGCACGGGGAGAACATGCAAACTCCACACAGAGATGCCCAACGGAGATTTGAACCCAGGTTTTCCAGATCTCCTGACTGTGTGGCCAATGTGCTAACCACTCACCACCGTGCGGCCCGATCTAATATCAATAAATGAAATATATTAAAACCCTCTAGACAAGAAGAACCACCGCTATAGTCACCTTTACACGCATGCTACCCAATATAGCAGATATAATGAGAAAATAAGCCACTTAAGACATAAATAAGACTCATGCATGTTTCAGTAAATGTAGTCCGGAAGTGTAGAGAGGAAGTTCAGTTTTAGCTGCAGTCCGTGTTGTTATTATGATGATGATCTCGCTGTTCATAGGCTAGCGAGATAGTAAGATCTAAAATGCAAATGTTTCTTAATCATTCATTCATTTTCTATACCGCTTATCCTCATTAGGGTCACGGGGATGCTGGAGCCTATCCCAGCTGACTTTGGGCGAGAGGTGGAGTACACCCTGGACTGGTCGCCAGTCAGTCTCGGGGCACATATAGACAAACAAACATTCACACTCACATTCATACCTATGGACAATTTAGAGTCACCGATTAACCTAACATGCATGTTTTTGGAATGTGGGAGGAAACCGGAGTAGCCGGAGAAAACCCACACACGCACGGGGAGAACATGCAAACTCCACACAGAGATGCCCAACAGAGATTCGAACCCTGAACCTCCTGACTGTGAGTGCGGCCGTTTCTTAATCATCAGTACGCAAATATTGTTAGACTATTGCTTATCTTTATTTGTAAAATAAAGTGAATTTTCTATCAGCTCTTTGGGTAAATATAAATTTTGCCTCTCTGTATTGTGAAGCTCAGATGCTATTACTTATACTCACCAGTAGAGTGTGCTACTCACAAAACCACACTGAGTCACGCTAATGTGAGCCATCTGGTAATTGTTGTTTAATTCTCAATAGCCATGGTGCATATACACGGACACCTACTCCGAACAGACATGGTGCTGCCATTATTAATTAACCTAATCTTGGTGCTGAATAATAGTAACGTTAGAGCAAACAAGTGTGACTATATACATGTTTTGATCTGGCAAATCTAGTACCTTTGATCAAGTGTAACATTACTACAGCTTCTGCTTGAATATTAACGCACTTTGATGGAAAAAAACGTCCCCATGTCACTCTGATGCTGGAAACATCATGGTAGGTTGGACTGCAGGGTTGAAAGTGTGTGTAACACACTTAATGTGCACTTCCAATAGTATACTACATGCATACTACCACTTCCATATTACGTTTATTATCATTCATAGTAGCAATACCGTACTTCACAGCCTGATTGGCTTCTGGCTGCCCTGTTCTCACGAGACGGCTTTTGTCCAAAAGAGAAATATCGTCACGGTTTAATCTCACGAGATCTCATCACTCCCCTATTAGTTGTAGAAAAATGACCATAGTGTGCAGTAGCAATGTGTGAACGGCGACGGAGCGGCAGACGACTGTGTATGGTGTCTATTACGTTGGACAAGTGCAGAGTTTAGTGTAGGCCTACACGTAAAAAGCAAATAATGTAACGCTTCTTGGAGCCACACACTGCTCAGCTCATTAGCATTAAAACTACACACACACACACACACACGAAAGTGTGTTTTGTATGGCTTACTGCAAGCGCATCTAAAGAAAGACACACTATACACTACTCTGAGGTTTCTCAAAGATTTTAGGATTACTCAGCCTTGTTATACGTACGTATTCTCCTGGGTGATGTTCTAGTGGGTTAACACGAAATGGGGGACAAGTTGGCAATTGTTCGCTTACAGACGTAGGATCAGAACCGTAACTGAGTAAAAGTGAATGCCTCAAAAAAAAAGCGAGGCCTGCTAAATGCTGGTTCTTGTGTAGAAAAGGACCGAGTCAGCAATTGTCCAGAAGCTGCAGTGAGCAAAGAGACAACAGGCAGCACAGAGGCCTGAGAATACTTCACTAACCCGGCGGTGCGAAGACAAGAGGGGTGATTGCTTCCCTGTGGCCCATCTGGCTTCTCTTAGAGCGGGAGAAACGGGGGTGGGCGTAGTATGTGTGCGCTTTTTAAAGCCTGCCACTTTACATGGCGTATTTCAAACACATCGCCGACTTGCCGACCAATTACAGCCAATCGCCGCTGTCGGCCCGACTGCTTTTGCCCGTCAATAAAAAACATTTTGCTTGGGCCCACTCGGGCCTGCCTTGGACCACCGCCCAGCAGAGCGGTGGAATAAAGATGTGTGTGACTGAACAACGGAAACCAAGGGGTGAGTTTAGCTGCGGAGGAGGGGGGTGGGACAGACTGGGTGTGTAGACACAGGTAAGGATGTTTTCCATAGCTTGGGTGTATTGCTTTCCTATAGCATGGCAGTTATTTTAAGTGTTTGGATGCGATCCCAGTGCGACCTTGAGGCAGCCACCTCGGAGCTAAAAGCCAAGCACTCAGGGCCGCAGATTTATTTCAGCTCCAGTGGAACAGACAGGAACTTGACTGCTTCACATTTTGAGGCCAAGCTTGGGGTCAAAGCAGGGCCGAGATGCCCTCCGCCGTGACGCCCGGCTGTGCATCCTGCCACCTGCTGGCCACCAAGGGAACACCGACATTAAAATGAATATGTAATTTATTCAACCAAATGCATTATGTTTATATTCCACACGCCTTTTACTTCCTCTGTCTCTGCTCTCTGTCTTCTCTTCTTTTAAGATTTAATAATAAACAGAGATGCTGCGGGCGGGGAGAGGTCCAAACAGCAGGGCAGTAATAACTTTGTTGTCACCACAGATACACACTTTCATGATTGCCAAAGCGCAATGACGCATCTGGCTTCTGTTAAGCACAGCCCGGCATCACGGCTACGTTTGCAGTAAATCTGCAAGACATTAATGTAAGTCAGTGCACTCTTGAAATGTGGAGGCTTTTGCACTGCATATGGAAATGGAAGGATTCATACGCAGCAACACTTTGTGTGTGAGTCACTTGTTGTGAATGCCCCTCCCAGTAAGAAAGCAGGGGGCCCAGGTCGGGGGATTCACAGAGGGACTGTGTGTGTGTGTGTGTGTGTGTGTGTGTGTGTGTGTGTTTGTGTGTGAGAGACATAGAGAGAGCTTAGCAAGGGGCCCACTGTGTTTTGTTCTGTTCCACATCAATGGGACATCAAGCCGGGTTTGGGCCTGACAGCACCCGGATTAGAGGTTTTCTACCAGACTCTGCACACCCCTCCCCCTGCTTGTGTGCGCACACACACACACACGCACGCACACTCTGACAAACATGCAAACACACAAAGAATGGCCTGGAACACACAATCTTCACTTGAGCATTAAATTGTAATTTGCAGATGGTGACAAGCAAAGGGACAAATAATGACAGATGATGAGGGAGTGCTACTAAAGCAGAAGTTCAACAAAAGCATTCCAAAGAATATAAACTTTCCTTTTTTGACTCACATGGTCAAAAGCAAGTGGCATAATTCTCATCTACTGTGTATGTATTACAATTCTCTACTATAATAGAGTCAAGCAGACAAAGGAGGAGGGAGAATCCCTGACACATGTTTCTATTTTCTATTCTTACATAGTTAAACAAAGCAACCAGAATATTAGAAGCACCCCTTAGTGTGATGCACACTACAAACCAAAAGCACAGTAATAAAAATAAGCTTTGTTATCTTTGTAACGGCAGGATTTTTGTGTATATTGCTTGTATTGGATGTCATCAGATCGTACCGATGTGCATAATTGTGTGGCCTGTCGGTGACAAATGTACTTGTAGCACTTTTTATTGTAAATAATGTTGATAAACAAATAAATATCTATATATCACTGACATGGCACCAAATTACATACATAAATGTGTATGTAAAAAACATTTAAAGAGAACATTCAAAAATTAAATTAAAAAAGAAATAAATTAAAATAAAAAATGTGGGAGGCAAAAAACTTCTTTAAAAGTAGAATTAAATAAAAATGTAACAAAGTAAATTTGTCTTAAAAAATGCAATTATAATAATTCACATTGACTTTATTAACTTTAACCATATTTTAATGAAAACGGTGAAATCAAAAAATGGTGGTAATGAAATGTACCATAATGAAAAATATAGGGGGAAACGGGGTCAGAATAAAAGTACATTTCAATTTTAACTTGTAAAAAACATTCAGCAAAAGCAACTTAACAATCTATTCAATGAAGCATTATTGTTTAAACTGGTAATGAAATTGGATAAGTCATGTCGCATGTAAGCCATGTATAAATATTTCATTGCTAACATCTGACATTAAAACAAAGAAAATAAAATCACAATTTCATTGTGACCCGCTTTTGGAATACTGAACTGGATCCATGCTTGGTGTGAAACCAAATCACTCATGCGTAAGAAGTGCAAGAGGCCTTTTTGGCTTTGAAAAAACAAGCAATGTTTGCAACTGGACGGACAATTTCAGGCGCTTTTAAGTCAGGGGAGCAAATAGGAGAAGAGACAAGCCTATTTGGTGGCGACAGTGCTCTGCTCCCCCGTGCTTGTGCACTTCCAGCACTTTATACTGTACCTCCACCGGACCTTCGGCTGACAACAACCACATTTGATGCCGACTGCTGTTGTTGGCCTGTGAAGTTTCCCCCACCACATTCCCCTCCTCCCATCATCAAACTGGGCTTTTGGGAACATAACGGCTCCCTCCGGTTCCCCCATGACTTAATTAGAGCTGTGTGATTCTCCACATTAGTTTACTGTATAGGAACAACTTTTATCCCTGACTGTAATCAGCTTGCCCAGAAGAACAGAACACAATAGAGGAAAAAAAAGCTTGTTTGAAGTTTTCTTTTGTGTTATCTTGAGCACTTACAACAAAAGCACAGTGCAGCTGCTATCACTGTGGAGTGTATTGGACCAGTAGGCAGCCCACGGAACCTTCATGCACAGAACATCTGCATTTACTACAATTTCATTCTGGTTAAAGGTATGCTACTGCACATGAAATCATAATTTGCATTATTTAAAACATATTTCCCAATAGGGAATGCATCCACCCATTTATTACCATTTGCCCTCCTCACCCATTGTAAAAGGATTTTTGTGATGAATTCTTCTTAATATGCATGATCAGGCCGTGCCGGACATTAGCCCTTTTAGGTCCATTACCAGGGGATGGCTATGACAGACTGCCCATCTTTTATGAACCTCCCAGTGTTTCTTCTTATACGAAGGAAATATTCTCTTCTATGTGAAGGTCAGGGTGACCTCCAATTTGATGACTATCCACTTCATCTAAGCAAGCACTTCTAATACGTTTAAAATAATGCAACACCAAGAAAATGATCACATTGGAAGTATTGTTTTCATTAACGTGTATTTCACCAATACTACAATTAAATAAAGAATTTACAACTGCGATGAGCTGGTTATAGAATTTGTACATTGATTGCTTGCCAAGCTTCACTTTTGAAGTGACTGTCCAGTCATTCCTTCACCATTCATGATACAAGTGCACCACCTAGTGTCGATTCAAGGAACTAACCTTAAAGTCTGTCAAAACAAACACTGAAGCTCTGAGAGTGAAACATGGCAAAACAATAATCCATTACCAAAAAATAAAAATAAAATAAAAATTGTATCCACTACTGCTACTTTGTGGTTGACTCCGGCCTATTAGTCAACAAACATTGAGAGACAAGTTAGCATTGTACTCACTAGACGTCAAGAATGTTACATGGATGAGCCATTAGATTAGGTTGACACTGCATAAAGTAAGCCATGGTATGTCCTACATGACAGTGGACAAAAAAGCTGTCCTCCCATTCCGTGTGGAAGTGGTAACTTCTTACTTTGTCCTTTCCCACTCTGTTTGAAATCTTTACCTTTATAATAAATATATTGGTCGCTATCTAGTAAGCTTGGTAGCATACTGTGTTTAAAGCGGTGGCGGCGGTCTCCTGTGTCCCTTCAGTGGTCTCAAAACCTGTGCATTACAAATGAGTGACGTAAACAAGACCAATAGGAGTGTAAAGGTGACCTAAGGGCTGTTATTTCAGGTCTATAGGAATATACTAATGGTACAAACCGTATTTAGAAGGTTTTCTATGATCTAACTACAAAAATATAAAATGTATTAATATTGGATCCTACTTGGTGGAAATTCACTTACTGATGTTGGGTTTGGAACTAATAACTGCGATAAAGGACAAAACTGTATTTTGAAAGGAAGAAAAAAGGGAAAAAAATAGAAAAATGTTGAAAAAATAAGAAAAAATACAAAATATTCAAATTGGAAAAAAAAACTGGCAAGAGTATACAGCTTGTGCAGAAATAAAGGAAACCATACAATGGGGTTAACAATAGATTAGAACGACTAAAACATTAAACAATTGCAGATAAACTGTAAAGATGGACATATTATTGAATGTAAAATATATCCTGAAGTAAAACTCTGCTTGATATTGTTCCTTAATATTGTGATAATTGGCATACATGGTTGTGGTGCTGAAATGACTAACTATTGTTAAATGTAACGTTATTGCGGTCTTCTGCCTGCATTTAGTAACAGCGTACTGTAGTATTGCTAAGACTGAAAAGGAATGGTGTCGTTAAAGAATATGTCATCGCTTCAAAGTGTCCAGACGCAGCGACAAAATTTACAATTGAATATTTATGTGCGATTCCGTATTCTATCCACTAGAGGGCACCAGTGGTTTAGGCAAAGCAGAAGTGAGTTTATTCACGTGAACTCAAACTATGGCGTTACCGTCGCCCCCTGCAGGCCAAATAGAAAGTGTGCCACATAGGCGACATTTGCCACACACGCGCGCGCGCGCGCACACACACACACAGCTGCTTTTAGATTCCATAGTTGTGTGGACACAATAAAGGCTGCTGTATGCAGTAATTTACACAATTGATAAGCGCCATAGAAAATAAATGGATTAATGGATGGATATGCCGTATGTAATGGGTAAATTATTGAAAAATCATGTAGGTATTTTTTCCCCATTTTTGTTGGTCAGGGCTTTTTGTGTATGAGCCTCATAGAAATGAAAACATTATTTTTCAAACAAGTAAAAAAAACATGCTTATCCTATTAAGGGGGCAATATAGATTCTTACAAAGACCATACAAACATTTCTTACAGAAATAGCAGAAAACAACAAACAACAGAAAGCATGACTCCTCCCCTGAGCCACCACCTTATCGTGGTGGAGGAGTTTGCGTGTCCCAAAGATCCTAGGAGCTAAATTGTCGAGGCCTGTCATGCCCCTGGTAGGGTCACCCATGACAAACAGGTCCTGGGGGGGGGACCAGACAGAAAGTGGCTCAAAAGACCCTGATGATGATTTAAAAACATTGGACTTCGTTTTCCCTCGCCAGGACGCGGGTCACCGGGGTCCCCTTCTGGAGCCAGGCCTGGAGGTGGGGCACGATGGCGAGCGTCTGGTGGCCGGGCCCGGTCGGGGACAGTCCGAAAAGGTAATGTGGGTCCCCCCTCTCATGAGCTCACCACTCGTAGGAAGGGCCAAACGGGTCGGGTGCTAAGTAAGCTTGGTGGCAGCCGGAGGCGGAGGACTTGGCGGTCCGATCCTCGGCTACAGAAGCTAGTTGTCGGTACGTGGAATGTCACCTCTCTGGCGGGGAAGGAGCCTGAGCTGGTGCGTGAGGTGGAGAAATTCCGGCTAGATATAGTCGGACTCACCTCAACGCACAGCAAGGTCTCTGAAACCAGTCCTCTCGAGAGGGGCTGGACTTTATTCCACTCTGGTGTTGCTAGCAATGAGAGGCTACGGGCAGGGGTGGCAATTCTTGTTGCCCCCCGGCTCTAAGCCTGCACGTTGGAGTTTAACCCGGTAAGCAAGAGGGTAGTTTCCCTACGCCTTCGGGTGGGGGGACGGGTCCTGACTGTTGTTTGTGCTTATGTGCCAAACGGCAGTTCAGAATACCCGCCCTTTTTGGAGTCCTTAAAGGAAGTACTAGAGAGTGCTCCCTCGGGGGATTCCCTTGTTCTACTGGGTGACTTCAACGCTCATGTTGGCTGCGACAGTGAGACCTGGAGAGGTGATTGGGAGGAATGGGCCCCCTGATCTTAACCCGAGTGGGCTTTTGTTATTGGACTTCTGTGCTCGTCACGGATTGTCTATAACGAAAACCATGTTCAAGCATAAGGGTGTCCACATGTGCACTTGGCACCAGGACACCCTGGCCGCAGTTCAATGATTGACTTTGTGGTTGTGTCGTCAGACTTGCGGCCACATGTTTTGGACACTCGGGTGAAGAGAGGGGCGGAGCTGTCAACCAATCACCACCTGGTGGTTAGTTGGTTCAGATGGTGGGGGAGGATGCCGGTCAGACCTGGCAGACCCAAACGCATTGTGAGGGTCTGCTGGGAACGTCTGGCAGAGTCCACTGTCAGAAGGAGTTTCAACTAACACCTGTGGGAGAGCTTTGACCAAGTCTTGAAGGAAGCAGCGGACATTGAGTCCGAGGGGGCTATGTTACGTGCCTCCATTGTCGATGGAGCTGATTGAAGCTGTGGCCGTAAGGTGGTCGGTGCCTGTCGTGGCGGTAATCCCAGAACCCATTGGTGGACACCAGCGGTGAGGGATTCCTTCAAGCTGAAGAAAGTGTCCTATCAGGCCGTTTTGGCCCATGGGACTATGGAGGCAGCTGACAGGTACCGGCAGGCCAAGCGGTCTGCGGCTCTGGCAGTCACTGAGGCAAAAACCCGGACATGGGAGGGGTTTGGAGAGGCCAAGGAAAACGACTTCTGGATGGCTTCAAAGAGATTCTGGTCCACCATCCGCTGTCTCAGTAGGTGGAAGCAGTGCACAGTCAACACCGTGTATGGTGGGTACGGTGTGCTGGTGACCTCGACTCGATATGTTGTGGACTGGTGGAGGGAATATTTTCAAAACCTCCTCAATCCCACCGACACGTCTTCCAACATGGAAGCAGTGCCCGGGGACTCTGAGGCGGGTCCCCATATCTCTGGGGCTGAGGTTACCAATGTGGTCAAAAAGCTCCCTGGTGGCAAGGCCCCGGGGGTAGATGAGATCCGCCCGGAGTTCCTTAAGGTCCTGGATGCTGTGAGCGTGTCTTGGTTGACACGACTCTGCAGCATCACGTAGACATCGGGGTCGGTGCCCCTGGACTGGCAGACCGGGGTGCTGGTCCCGCTTTTCAAGAAGGGGGACCGAAGGATGTGTTCTAACTATTGTGGGATCACACTCCTCAGCCTTCCTGGCTTTTTTTTTTTTTGTCTTGTCAAGCATCATAACAGCTGAATAGGAGTCAAGCTGCCTTTAAATGCTGAGCAAAATTTCTTTGCCATGGGAGACTTCATAATCCGAATGAGTCTCCCTTGACATTTGACTGCGTTTATTATGAATTTTGTTGCGCCACATTTCGATGCTGGACCTGACCTGAAAAGGGATGGGTGGGGGGTTGGGTGGGGGATAAAAGATAGGGTGCAGAAGAACCTCACAAACATATTTCAAACATATTATAAACAACCGTGATAATCACAATTTCAGCNTTTATTATGAATTTTGTTGCGCCACATTTCGATGCCGGACCTGACCTGAAAAGGGACGGGTGGGGGGTGGGGTGAGGGATATAAGAAAGGGTGCAGAAGAACCTCACGAACATATTTCAACCATATTATGAACAACCGTGATAATCACAATTTCAGCAACAACCAGAACAGTCACAGAGCAAAATGAGGAAAAATACAGGGGAAAGAAGAAAAAAAAAAAATAATAATAATAATAATGATAACACTAATATACATCTACACACATTCACATACATATACATATATATACATATACACATATATACATATATATAAATATACATATACACACACCCACCCACACACATATTCGTACACGTATACATACACATACTGTGCACATACACATATCCATGCAGTACATACATACATACACACACATACAGTGTGCATATATATGTATACACACATACATACATATTTACTAATAATGATAAACATACAAGAAAAACAACAAGAAAGGAAACAGAACCTCTTGAACAATGACCATCCAGATGACATGTGCAACAAATCTACATTAAATCTACATTAGTCTGCAGTGACAGGATAAGATTAGAGTGAAACAGAGAATGAGGAGATGTACACAGCCATGCATCCCAAACCACACCCCCTCCAAAAGCGAGGGTCCGACTAGGAAGACGCCGGAGCACGGCCCCCTAGCAGGCTCCCTACAGAGGGGAAGGCCCGACCCCGCAACCCCAAGAGGCAATTGCGAGTCCACTCCGAAGAGGTGCAAGGGAGACCCGGCCGGACGCCACTCTGCAGCCGAGCAAGGGCCACAGGGGGGGCCCGGGCGCCAACCGCCGGAACACCCACCGGGGGCCGACCAGCTTCGGGCAAGCAGGACAACCGCCCCCGAGCCCAGAAGCCACCCAACCCCCCAAAGCAGGGGCCATACTTAACACCCCGGGAGTTCCACGCCACCCCAGACACAACTGCCGCAAGCCATCGCATTTCCCAACGCCAGAGACAGGCGCCCATAGAGGGCCAATGGGTCTACTCCTCCCTCTCAGTCCCCGTGACCCGTCCACCCCACCCCCAGTGCACACACCCTAGCCCCAGTACCCACACCAAACCCTGTTCCTACACTCACACATGCCAACACGCATACACCCACACACCTACATTTTCACATATGCAGCTGGATGTACCACCCCCCCAATGCAGCAATCAGTACCACCGCGAGCTCCCCCAAGACACGGGGCCATACCACCATACCCGGCCGCCGGAAAATCCGCAGAGTCCCACACGCACGCACGCACTGCCGCCGACTGGGACCCGGAGCCAAAACAACCTCTCCCCCCCACCGCCCCTCGCCCCAGGGAGCGTCCAAGAAAACAGGGGTGTAATAAGACCCTCTAATCCCCACCCCTCCACCTAACTAAAAGTGTTATGAGGTGTGAGATGTGTGTGTGTAGGCAGTTAGATTTGAGGAGCCGAAACTGCGTGACACTATGGGCAGAACCACCCTGCCGGCTGAGCACGGCTAAGTAGCTCTGCCCGCCCTGTGACATGAGTCCCGCCACCCCAAAAATAAATGTGAGGTGTCTGTGAGTCTATCTATAGTGAATAAGTGTAATTAAAACTGGAGAGTTTGCAGCCCCCAGGGCATGACAGAAGGAGGTCATGTTTGTGACCCCCCCTGCCACACCCCCATGGAGCACGCACACTCCCCAAGATCCTATGTGCTTGTTTGCAGGAAGTGGGGGGGCGAGGGCGCTAGGGATAGTAGAGGACGAGCCATTGGACAGTAGGCACCCCTGCTCCCCGGGACCCACCGTGGGGCAGGGGCCGGCCCGAGGCGAGGCCCCAGACGCCCAGGGACCGCAGTCCGGGAGTAGCCTCACCCAGATGTCACACACTGCCACCATTCGCGCCACTCTAGGAGATTCCGGCGGCCCACACCCCCGAACACCACCACCGCCATCGCCACCCCGTATCCGAGAGGAACCCGGGCAACACACCCCACCACTCGGAGAGGCAGCAACCCTCCAGGCACAATCACACACCTAACCCCTCACCACTGCCCCCAGTGCCCACACCCCTGCTAAATCCCCTGCACCTAACATACGACATACAACATACACACAAACACACTGACACACACCTGCACTCGTGCACACAAACCCATACCCGCCCAAACCCCTGCACACTCCCCCAACCCCGGTCCTCTCAGGCACCAATTCGGCACCGGGACGCGCACCCATCCACCCCCCCAGCAGCGAGTCCGGGCCAACCCAGATGCCCCCGGGGGTCAGATACGCCCCACATCCGGGTAGAGGCAGCCCACGGAACCCAGGGCCCAGGAGTGCTGCCCCACCCACACCCAGCCAGCCCAGCCACCTGACCCAGGGCTCGACGGCCACGACCCAGGCCCTACCCCCTCCGCCCCTCCACCAACCGGTCGTCTCGGCACCAGACCTACCCCAGCCTCACAAAGATAAACACCGGTCCCCCGCAGAGCAGCGTAGTCCAGCTCCCCTCCCCAAGGGACCCCCAGCGGCCCGTATGCCTCACCAGAGTGAATGAGATTGGTCAAATTGATTGTTTAAAGAGCTAGACATTGTCTCACAAGAGATATGAGCTAATAAAAGGTTCCAAAATTGGTTCATACTTAGAGTGGCTTTTTTTTCCAATTCATGAGAATAGTTTTCTTTGCGATGCATAACACAGTAAGGACCATACGTGAGGTGTTATCGATATTGATGCCACCTAAATGGCCGGCAAAGCTCTCAATTTACCGGTCGATCTACGTTCCTACCCTCACCTACGGTCATGAGCTTTGGGTAGTGACCGAATGTACAAGATTTCGGGTACAAGCAGCCAAAATGAGTTTTCTCCGCAGGGTGGCTGGGCTCTCCTAGAGATAGGGTGAGAAGCACTGTCATCCGGGAGAGACTCGGAGTAGAACTGCTGCTCCTCCGCATTGAGAGGAGTCAGATGAGGTGGCTCGGGCATCTGGATAGGATGCCTCCCGGACGCCTCCCTGGGGAGGTGTTCAGGGCACGTCCAACCGGTAAGGGGCCTCGGGGAAGACCAAGGACACGCTGGAGAAACTATGTCTTTCAGCTGGCCTGGGAACGCCTCGGCATCTGCCAGGCAGACCTGGACGTAGTGGCTGAGGAGAGGAACTTCTGGGCTTCCCTGCTTAGGCTGCTTCCCCGTGACCAGACCTCGGATAAGCAGAAGAAAATGGATGGATGGATGAAAGCATGACTGAACATTTCCGAGGTATTGAAAAAAAACGTTTATTAATTTAACAAGCATACAAAAAACAACAATCAAGATTCCATACTACTTGCACAATTTCAGTGCAATTCCAAAATATACCTTTTCAGCAGGGAAAGTTAATCCAGTTATTCACTTCAGATACATTTAAATATTTTCGTTTATATATATATTATATATATATATATATATTTGATTATTATGTCACTATGTCCTTGCCACTGAAAGCTCACAAGTGACATCTTGTGGTAGAACTATACACATCCAACCCACGCACACACAAAAAAATCACATCACAAATGAAATAATACATTAACAAAAAATATAAGCAACAAAGCACATTACAAAGCATTTGTAAACAAAAACTGTAAACCTGTGTGTGTTGTCAGTATTTTGGTATGTGAACAGAATAAATAACAGCAGCAGCAGTTTACTAAAACACCGTTACATAATGTCGAGGCTGCAGATTTAACTTTAATATGGAACATAACACATGGTCACACACACAATCAACTTCCTTTAACAATCTTGGGATTGAGTCTTCAACACGGGCAAAAAGCTCAGAGAAAGGCTAATCTTTCTAGCATATTATCATGGCAGAAAGCAACATGAGATCAGTGCTGTGACTGAAGTACCATCATTGTTAAACCGTGTTTAGTCTAATTCTGTCATTCTTCTACTAGTATCATTCAGAACATGGCCCATAAAAGTACCAAAAGGTACAGATGAACCTCAGAACACCCTAAAAAGTAGCTTAATTAAGTCACACACACCTGAAATTAGGTTGTGTGGTTTTAACTTAACAACACTACAGTTGTTAACTTTAAACATTCCCTGACAGTGACAGTTGGACGCTGGAAGAGTTTTTGATCTCTAAATCAGTGATCCCCAACCTTTTTAGCCAACAGCACACGGCTTGAGTGAAAGGTGCGTTGCAGATCTCACAGTAATCTAAAGCTATTGTCATGCATTTCTGTATAAAACAAAGAAAAGCAAACGGTCAAATTAAAACACTGCACAAACCATAAAATGGCTACTCACCATTGGTGCAAACCTACACTGTTTTCCAGAGACGATGATAATAGCATGTTGGTGTGTGTGTGTGTGAGACAAGCGCAGAGTGTTTTTTTCCTGCCAATTCTTGTTTTAGTAGATCCAATCTTAAATGGGCATGCCCCCGTCTTCAATATCAATATAGAAAGTTCTGGTTTGTAACTTTAATCCAAAATTACAGCACAAGAAATTTCTCCCCGCACACAACATGCACAGGATATAGTGTACTTTATTAGCATGTCTGGAAACAATGGAAGCATTCCACCATGTTAACAGTTTGTCATTCATTAATAAAACAAACTTGTGCACTAATAATGTACTTGTCTAAATGCTTTACTGCAGATCGGTTTTGCCCTGCCTATGGACTGCTTCTAGTCTCCAAGGTTGGGGACCCCTGCTCTAAATTTGACCACCCATAATTTATATTTCTACCAACTTGTTCATGATTGTTTGGAAGGAATGCTACAATGATGCTGCCACATCCAAAAACACAAGCACATCAGTCCTCTGTGAAACGCTGCTAAATAGTTCAAGTAGAGTGTCACAGCAGCACACATCCAGTAATACGTCACATGAGAAGCTCTCGTTTTTAAGGAAGCTGACCTGTCGTTAGTTTCAGTAGCGATATGCATATGGCACAGATGCTTGTCATACTGGATATGTTGTATAAAAATGCATTTCACGGTAGATTATAAGTTTGTAAATATTAAAAAACGAGATGTTTCAGACACACTGCCGTTCAGGGAAAATAAATTTACTGCAACCCTGTTATTGATTTGTTTTTATATTGCATCTTTTTGATGTAATGATTAGGCCACCGTGTTCAGCCAGACTTAATGTGTCGCATTCATAGAGACATTCAAAGAATCAATGCATCTTTTTTGTCTTTCACTCATAACTATTTACACAGCATGTACTGTATGTTTATAAAAGGGTGACTGTGCTTTAATCAGAGAAGAGTTACATTGTAATTAACATCTGTGTGTGTGAACACAGCTTTCCTTACTTGAAACGATAACAGACACATTTTCTTTGCTAGCATTGTCTTCAAGCAATCTACAGAACGTGTGTGGAACAGCACCTATTTCTACTACCGTATGTAGGCAATTTACTGGCGCAGGTGGCGTGTCTCTGTCGCAGGAACAAACACAACCACGGTGTTGTTTTCTGGGGATTAAACCTTTGGAGTGTGCCCCACTAATCCGCTATGTGTGTCAGAGCAGGTGTTCCACCAGCTGTCGAAGGCCACGCACCTGCTGTGACATAACCATTCAAGGGGCGTGGCCTCGCGCACACCTTGGATTTTCGGTTTCAGCCTAAACAAAACAGCACCTTTTATAGTCTTATGCAATAAATTACACTTGGAGGCCTCTCTCGTCTCATCTTGGTTGTTGGAAAAGCCTCTCGGGTCGTCTGCGTCCATCTTTACCTGATACACTCTTCCTCTGATGGGCTTTCTGATTCCTCGTTGTCACTGTCTTCCAGCTCGGGAAGATCTCCCCACAGGAGCAGGTTGAGACCTGTAGACATGATTCATATTTAGGGCAAAGTGGTGTTATCAGGGATCTGGTTTTATCAGTCTTTTTTTCTAGGGGTGGGAATCACACAGTATTTCCAGTACATTTGACTCACTGTAATGAATTGGACTTGTTAGTAGGTTCGGGCATTAAGTCTTAGGCAGCAATGGGAACCGGGACTAACATTCCGATTCTCTCGGGATCATTAAAGTTTTCTATTTTCTAGTCCAACTTCCAATGCCCACTCCGCGGACTGGAAGAAATAGCCGTGAACACCAACTACAATTTGGTTCATGTGCAAACAAAGCAGGAGTCTGGTTTGCATTGCCAGGAGTAAGTCAAGCATGTGTTTGGTGAACGTTGGCCTCTGCCAAGACTGCCCTTCGTCACCGATTCAGTTCATAACCTTCATGGACAGAATTTTCATGCGCAGTCAAGGCGTCGAGGGAGTCAAGTTTGGCGACCTTAGGATCTCGTCTCTGCTATTTGCGGATGACGTGGTCCTGATGGCCTCATCAGGCTGTGACCTTCAGTGTTTACTGAGTGTGAAACTGGGATGAGACTCAGCACCTCCAAATCTGAGTCTATGGTTCTCAGTAGGAAATGGGAGGATTGTTCCCTCCAGGTTGGGAGTGAGGTTTTTCTCCAGGTGGAGGAGTTCAAGATCTTGGTGTCTTGTTCACGAGTGAGGGAAGGTTGGAGCGTGACGTCAACAGACGGATCGGTGCAGCATCTACAGTAATGCTGTTGCTGTACCGGACTGTCGTGGTGAAGAGCTGGGCTGGAATGCAAAGCTCTCTATTTACCAGCCGATCTATGTTCCCACCCTCACCTATGGTCATGAGCTATGGGTCACGACCAAAAGAATGAGATTGCAGATACAAGCAGCGGAAATGAGTTTCCTCCACAGGGTGGCTGGACTGCCCCTAAGAGATAGGGTGAGGAGCTCGGCCATTCGGGAGGAGCTCAGACTAGGGCCGCTGCTCCTTCATATCGAGAGGAGTCAGCTGAGGTGGCTCGGGCACGTAGTCCGGATGCCTCCCGGACGGCTCCCTTCCCTACTGAGACTGCTGCCCCCCCGACCCGGATAAGTGGAGGAAAATGTAATGGACCAACATAGAAGAGGTGGCTTCTAACTTCATAAAAAGGAGCAGTCAGCTCAGTACAACGTTTTAAGCAAAGGCGGATGCCAGTCAATATAGTTGTATGTTCACACATTCATGACGTACAAATAAAGTACCTCGTCTTTGATGCGCTACATCAGACTTTTTCCAAGCAATCAGAATTAGGAACTCAATAATTGACGTCGATCTCATGCCAATGTAACCCAGGGTTTCAGGGTACTGGAAGTTAGGTTAAATAAAGAATGGGAGATACGGCTAGGCAAGTTTATTATTGGCACAGTCCATCTCTGTGCGCAAGAGTCAAGGAACTTTCTCAACTCACACGACACTCCCGGTCTATAAAATAAGAGCGCTATCCAGATTCTTTGTCCTATTCATCTTTGAGTACCTACGAAAATAAGGGTGTCAAAAAATAGCTTACACCAACATTGAGGCAGTAGACAAAGCATATTACCTTACATAGAAGTAAACATCCATTTTCTATACCTCTGATCCTCATTAGGGTCGCGGGTATGCAGGAGCCTAACCCAGCTGACTTTGGGCGGGAGGCGGTGTACAACCTGGACTGGTCGCCAGTCAATCGCAGGGCAGACATACAACCATTCATAGTCACATTCATACCTACGGACAATTTAGAGTCGCCAATTAACCTAACATGCATATTTTTGGAATGTGGGAGGAAACCGGAGTTCCCGGAGAAAACCCACACACGGGGAGAACATGCAAACTCCACACAGATGCCCAACGCAGATTCGAACCCTGAACCTCCTGACTGTAAAGCCAACATGCTACCCACTCATCCACCGCGCAGCGGTCTAAAACGTCAACATCTTCTGTCAAAGTGTACTCCTGTAAAAAATAAATAAGAAACAAAACTTTATGATGCTTATATTTAAACTGAATGGTTTGAATAACCGTGTAAAAAAATGAATAGTGGCCGCACGGTGGATAAGTGGGTAGCACATTGGCCTCACAGTCAGGAGGTTCAGGATTTTGCATGTGCTCCCCGTGCGTGTGTGGGTTTTCTCCGGGTACTACGGTTTCCTCCCACATTCCAAAAAACATGCAGGTTAGGTTAATTAGTGACTTTAAATTGTCCATAGGTATGAATGTGATTGTGAATGTTCATCTATATGTCCCCCTGTGGGACACAGGGGGACATATGTGCACTGCGGGACATGTGGACTGGCGACCAGTCCAGGGTGTACCCCGCCTCCTGCACAAAGTCAGCTGGGATAGGCTCCAGCATACCTGCGACCCTAATGAGGATAAGCAGCATAGAAAATGAATAGTAAAAGGTGATAAAAAGTTTGTATCATCAAAAATTTTTAGAGTTCTGACATATCATCAAAAAGAATGTTGGTTATTTCCCTCATTAAGACAAACTTTTATGACCCTGCCTTTTAAAAGCATCGGAAGTGAGAATCGTTAAGAACCGGAATCAAAACGAGGAATCAGAATTGAAAGAGCAATAGTTTCAAATCAAATTTCAAATCATGCCCAACACCGCTTTGCGACAGGGCCCCATCATAACTGCAGCACGCTTTTTGCTTCTGCAGATACTGCCATCCAACCACTTTCCGTTTGACCACTTCATTTCCTTTCAGCATTGTCATCTCTGCTACCTCCACCTCTGTCTTTTCCTGAGCGGTAAGTCTCTAGACCAAACAACATTGCTGGTCTCTGGTACCACAGTTTTCTACGTCTTTCCTTTTATTTTAGCTGAAACTACCCATTCCAGCCTGCCTGCACACGCTTCTTCACCTCTTTTCCACACTTTCCATTGCGCCGGACTGTTGACCCCAAGTACTTAAAATCCTCCACCTTCTTTATCTCTTCTCCCTGTAACCTCACTCTTCCACTTGTGTCCCTCTCATGCACACTCCATCTTAATGTGGCTAACCTTCATTCCTCTTCTTTCCAGGGCAAACCACCACCCCTCAAGTTTCTCCTCCACCTGTTCCCTGCTCTCACTACATACCACAATGTCATCTGCAAACATCACGGTCCATGGAGATTCTTGTCTAACCTCGTTCGTTAGCCTGTCCATCACCATTGCAAACAAGAAGGGGCTCAGAGGTGATCCCACCTTCGCACAGAACTCCCCTGTCACACTACAGCACACCTCACTACTGTCTTACAGTACTAGTACATGTCTTGCACCGCTCTAACATACTTCTCTGCCACTCCAGACTTCTTCATACAATACCACAGTTCTTCTATGGGCACCCTGTCATAAGCTTTCTCCAGATCTACAAAAACACAATGCAACTCCCTCTGACCTTTCCTGTACTTCTCTATCAACAAATCAAATACTGCATCTGTAGTACTCTTTTTCTGGCATAAAACCGTATTGCTGCTTACGTTTGCCCTTGGTCTAGCTTGGACTACTCTTTCCCATAACTTCACTGTATGGCTCATCAGCTTTATTCCTCTGTAGTTGCCACAACATCTCCCTTGTTCTTTAAAATAGGCACCAGCACACTTCTCCTCCCTTCCTCAGGCATCTTCTCACTATTTAAGATCCCTTTAAACAACCCAATGAGAAACTCTACTATCATCACTCCTAGACACTTCCATACCTCCACAAGTGTATCATCAGGACCGAGTGCCTTTCCATTCTTCATCCTCTTCAATGCCCTCCTCACTTCTTTCTTACTAATCTTTGAGTCACCTCTTCTACTCATGGTTCTCTCTCATTTTCCTCATTCATCAGCTCTTCAAAGTACTCTTTCCATCTTCCCAGGACACTACTGGCACCTGTCAATTCCCTTCCATCCCTATCCGTTATCACCCTAACCTGCTGCACATCCTTCCCATCTCTGTACCCCTGTCTTGACAACCTGTATAGGTCTTTCTCTCCCTCCTTGCTGTCCAACCTTGCATACAAGTCATCATAAGCCCCTTGTTTGGCCTCTGCCACCTTACACCCCATCTCCCTTTCTATTTCACCATAGAAGCGAATTATTTGGAGTTTAAACAAATCTGTGTATATGCAGGGAAGTAAATGCTTCACCACAAATAGTCCGAAATCTATTGTACCTTATTTCTGTTATTGAGCATGGTATGGCAAGAGCCTTGAAGTATTGACTCAATCAGTGACGGATGCAAAACTTTGCTGAATCAAATTTACCTGATGCATCCAATCTGTTTAGAGTGGAAACTGAGTCACTGTTGAACATCCAGAAATGTCCGTTGTTACAGGAAAGCAGGCAGGGTTTACAAGGGGCCACAACGTGATAGCCCACCACATTACCACTGTGAGACAAAAAAAAAAGCAGAAACGCGGGTCAGCATTTTACAGCGAGCACTGCTGAAAAGTGCTTAAACAACACTATTGGCTGTCTTTTGTCAAAAAGATGTTTGTGTTCAACCTGGACGAAAACAACAAAGGAGAGGACACACAAAGGAAACACCATGTGCTTTATGAAACAGTACCACTGCCAGTTAAAATGAGCACGGAATGAATGACACTATATGTAAAATGCTAAAAAGATCACGTAATAATCTGCAGCTAATATTACCATTATTAGAGAACATCACAATTCAATTATATCTAATACAAAGCTGTTGTATAATGCCCATGGCATAACATTAGGACTCCCATCAGTGTGATACAGTGTAGTTCTACCACATCAAAGCGTGCACATTTTGAAACAGTTGAAAGGGATAACGCTCTTTAAAGAAAAGCTGCAGAACGTTAACAAAGCCTGTACCTACCACTTCAGACATGCAATGTCTCTCAGCTTGCATTTGCAGCTTTCAGTTGAGTAGCAGCTGGCCACAAAGTCAACAGTTCTTGGTGGAATAAACAAAATATACACGTGAGGTTGTTCATGTTCAGCAAAGAAACGCTGTTCATCATCCAGAGCATGACACAGTAATTGTAACTGACAAAGCAGCACCGTCCTGAGAAGCATAACATATATAAACAAAAGCTAGCTAGCAGCGCTAACGTGACTAGCACTTACCTATTTGGAGGTATATCAGTCGAAAAAAGCTCCACCTCTGTGTCTGCAAGAAGCACTGCTTTCATGCCTCTCGTACAAAGCAAGCTGTCGCAAAATATGCAATTAACTTGGGCCACACACTTGTTTTTGAAATTAGCGTTGGAAGTCGACATCCTCGTCTTGCTTTGATGTGGTACGTTAGCGTTTTACGCCTCCTTGGATGTTGCAAACACAGTAATTAAGCCCGACCCACCACTGACGTTGCCGATTTCTGGGGTTTTAAGGGTGACCATATGGCTTTAAAATGCCCTTCATATCCATCGATGGTTACTCATACGCAGTCGAACAAACGCAGCTAACGTTAGCTTTTCAAATTCACGGCCAGGATAAAGAAATTGCCAATCGATTTTCCAGAGGCTTAAGATGGTGGTGAGCTAAATTATTAACTTAACACCCAGAAACGACGAGAAACACCATTAGGTTGGCGTCCGCGCAGCTGCACTTTCCAGCTAACTAACAGCTGTCAGCTTTGTTTACAACTTCCTGGTATTTAAAACCACTTCCTGAAACTACCTTTGAAAGAACCCATGCCTAGCTATGATTGGATACGCCCCAACAGTCACTCACGCGATTGGTCGGGTTTAGCAACAAGCACGAATTTAATTGGACACACACTACATTTGACCGGTCCCATTTACAAGCTGCCTGTTGTTAACTGGCCCATTTACCCATCCTTCAAACTCGCCGGGGCCAATTGTAATGTGTAACGGGTCACTTTTTCTATCAAAATTGGCGGGGTTGGCATTCTAGTATTTAAAGAGTTGTGTCCTGTCAGGCCTCAAAACTTTATATGAACACTTAAAGCAACAACGGTTTGTAAAATGGCGAGTTGAGTTTAAACTACGGAATAGGAATGTAAGTCAGATGTGTAAATGTGAAGTTTGAGGGGCAACAATTGGGGCCTAGCAGTGTTTCTGACAACTTCCGGTTTTAGCTAGCCGTCATGAAATGCGCGCTTTGTTTATAACAAAACAGTACCGCACGGCGCAGCTATGCTTTTCATTCGCACGAAAACTATTATGCCGTTCCAAATGTTAAGTGTATAGGCTCGCCGGTTGTTTTTGTCATGGGACCAACGTATATGTCACATTAATGTGACAATAAATAGTCAAGCAACGCCGGACGGGGGACACTAATTCTAATAGGCTGCTGTGCTTTATGGGTTACCGTATAAAAGTCATGCTTCCTACTTGGCCATGGATAACCTCTTCATTGCTGCACACTTCCTACTTTACACACTGGCACTGCGTTAATGTTATGTCACATCGGTCGACGCATCCCTTTGGCATGGTTTAATGAGTGCTTAGAAGCGCGCATGCCTGCATCTTGGTGTGTGTCTTGCGCAGCGGCTCCGACTGCACCACAGCCAAGCCCTGCGCTCTCGTATTACTTCTTCACGGGGGGGGGCGAGCAGTTCACTCTTCAGACAGGCGGACATTGCGAGTCACCGAGAAGCAAGAGGACAAGTTATCACTCATTTCAATGGAGGGATGCATCCCCCCTTCGACTTGAAACTGTTTACTCCCAAGCCGGTGGTTCGGAGGAGGCGCGAATGAACATTGTGCTGCAGCAGCAGCAGCAGAACAAGAAGCAGAAGAAGCGGCAGCGCCAAACTCACTATGCACCCGGACTGAACACACGCAGGGAGACAATACGGACCCGCCGGCTCACCGAGGAGCCACGTTTTCCTCATCGGGACTCTCCTTTTCCCCATTCCCCCTAAATCTACCCGTAGTGCGGATATTTATTGAGCCATAAAGGAAAACCGACTTCACAGCGAGGACAAGTGGTTTGATCTGCAAACTCCAGCCATGACGTCTCCGGCCAAATTCCGAAAGGACAAGGAGATTGTGGCCGAGTATGAAACTCAAGTTAAAGGTAAAACTTTTTTTCAAGCTTAAAGGGTGGATGCAGCAACGGCTCTGGCGCGGTTTCTTCGTCACGATGTGTGTGTGCGTGGAGATGAATTGCTTTCATGTACCATCGTCTTCATATACAAACGTCCAGAAACGGTAGCAATCATCATTGTGCTCAGATCAAGTATGTCAAAACACAATGTGCCCCCCCCCCCCCTGTTGTGCTCAACAAAGACAGAGGGGGGGACGCCCATGCATCATCAATGTTGTTGACCAGCAGCTTGCTTGTGGTGTTTGAACCAAAAGTCCGTCGCGTCGACAAGCAGCAGGCTGCTGCTTCGACATGAACACAAGGCAGGGCGTTTTCTCTCCCCTCTGGTCTCCATGCATGCATGCATACATGCATGCATGCATGCTGCTCAGCGCTGCATGCCGTCTGTGCAATGTGGGCGCCAGGTTTGCGCACACATTGCAATTATAAGGTGTTTTTCTTTTCTTAAGAGTTGTTTAAAACCTGCGATGAAGGACAAGCAAAGTTGTATTGAGGCTAATCGGTGTGTTTTGTAGCCGCTGCTGTCCTCAGGTAGTGGTGACTGCACTCGCTGGTCACTTCATTAGGTACACCTGCACCATCCTCTGAGGACATCCTCTACATGGGTTGCAGCAAAGCGAATTTCCATAGGCAATTATGCGCTTTTGTATGTTTTTAATATTGTGGTTGTGGTGGATAACCATGCTGAAAGATTTTATTTAGCAACATTAGAAAGAAAAATAGTGACTGCTGGCGCACACCACAGCAAACCACAGCTGCAATAAACGCACTGTGTCTACGATAGACCTCTTACAGTGGGGTGGAGATGTTTGGGCACCCCTGATCATTTTCAAGATGTTCCAAAATAAATCGTAAATCATTAGTTGTTTGGATCGGCACTCTTCTTCTTCAACCCTTTTGCTCTTGGGGGAGCATAGGTCATTTATGAAGTTCTTCTAGCTGGTTCGGTGTTGAGCGATCTTCTCTGCTTCCTTCCATCATGTTCCTTTTCCCCTCAGTTCAGCCTCGACCTACCTTCCTGGTTTTCTTTTCCCCTGGGGGTTCCAGGTTAAGGCCTGCCTGGTTGTGTTGGAGGGAGGTTTTCTTAAGGTGTGCCCGATCCAGCCCCATTTCCTGTGCTTAATTTGTGTTTCTTTTTGTTCCTGTTGTGTGATTTGCCAAAGTTCTTCATTTGTAATGGTGTTGCGTTGTACTATTATTTATATGAAGTCCAGTAGTAGCTGTTATGGACACGTTTTGTTCCTTCAGTTTGCATTTGTGCTAAACTGGAGATGTTTTGTAAAGAAGAATGGTAAAGAAGATACCATCAACCAGAATCCAGACCCTCATTGGAAGCTATAGAAAGCATTAAGGGGATGTTATTTCTGCAAGAGGAGGATCTAAAATTATTGATGTAATTTTTCTGTTGGGGTGCCCCAATTTATGCACCTGCCTAATTTTGTTTAAATAATTATTGCACATTTTCTGTCAATCATGTAAACTTAAGTTTGCTTCTCAAATATCACTGTGTTCGTCTTCTATATGATATATTTAACTGAAATTGCTGAGCCAACCAAATAATGATTTACAAATAATACAGAACTGAATCAAACTATACTGCTTGGTGGAAGTGGGACTTCTGTGCAGACCACCTTCCCTGCCACGCAGGCTCCTCATGTTGCCTTCCTGGCTATTCCCCACTCTTTAAAAAGCCACCTCTTGTCTTGTTGTATTGTGGTGTTACTTTAAAATAGGGCCAGATGTAATGTTATTTAAGGCTAAACTAAGGCATGATATCAGACATTCTAAAAGGCAGAATATGCCAAACATACCCCATAATTCATCCCAGGTCCTGGTCACCTGTATTACCCATTAACTCTTTGGCCAGTGAAGTCCCCATCGAGCCCGCCTCATGCTCAGCCGTCTTAGTAATGACTCTCTGTCAGGGCTGCATTCTGAGAACTCTCTCCTGCAGACCTGATGTTTGTCCATCGACCCGCCTTGACAGTTACCTCAGAGCTCCCAGGTGAACAGCTGTGCTTGGTTTTCCCACATCTTCCTTTAATGGAATGGCTAGATGAGAAGATAAAAGTGTGCATGACTGCTTGAGGTGTTTTTGGGTGTCTCTGGAAGGTACAACATTCCCATGAGCTTTCCTTCCAAAGACACCAGCATACATACAGCCTGCCATTAGCTTGCTATCTGCTAATACAGGGTATCCAACAGTCTGCTTCCTTTTACACGCAATAATACACTTTTGCGGCACTACCCAAATCTAGAATTGGTCAAATTATGTCTCTGCTTAAATCTGGCAGCAGGAATAATCTTTTTGCATGCTGGGATTTTGCTCTGAAACTAAATGTAAATCCCCCCCACATGGCTCAAATTGATAAGGCAGTGCAGCATGATGGGGTAACTTTATGCACACACCGAGTCAGACTGCAGATACTATAACTCATGCCAAAATAGAGAATTCCAATTTCTACCATGTAGGTTGGTCATCCTGGTTAATAACGGGGATAGACAAGCAACTAAATTGCATTTATTTTTGTATTATTTCTGTTGAACAATCAAATAATCATTAATTATGCACATCTTCACTTAATTGATAAAATTAGATGCCTGTCTGTTGTCTATGGACTACAGTTGTGCTTAAATACACTCACCTCGTGCATGAATGTCATAATTATGGGGCATTTAATGATATATTTGAAGTGCTCTTATTTTGCACAGTGAACGATTATACAACTTCAGTCATTTTCAAACTATAATTGTATGCACAAGTTGGATTTTATGTAGGATTTTCTTGATTAAACACATGGTCAAAATTTTACATTCAAATATATACATATAGTCACCTAAGTGGCGCTGTTTGTGGAGTGACTTAACTCAGCAAAACCCAAACCCCATTAACTTCTCGTTAGTGATCAAGATTGACTGCAGCTATTAGTTTCTCTTTGCCAGCTTAGAAGGGATTTGATTGACAGCAAGAACTGGATCAACCAATACCAAGAACAATGGCTACGTTCACACTGCAGGGTATGATGGCGAGTTCAGATGTTTGTTAAAATCCAATCTTTTATGTGGTCGTTCACACATGAAAAACACAGATTCCCAAACTATTTGAAACAATCAAATAGGATTGACTGTGACTCGGACTTGTGCAAGAAGCAATGACCATAAAGTCATGCTTGGATTCATTTGGTATGGATCTACCTGGAAGAACTTGACCATAACCCCATCAAATGCTTTCATTGTCCAAGGGTCCAAATACTGTTGTCCTGTTGTGTATGAGGTGCTGCTAATATCTGGGCCCATATAAAGAAAGTTCCCACTGCTCATCAAAAATGTGAATGTTTGTATCCGTGTGTGTATAGGAGGTAAGTGAGACACACAGAGCGTCTTTAAATTGAAAGAACATTAAGTACAAATATTCCAACACAGATGAAAATGATTATATATATATATGGAGTTATGGAATGAGCTTATCATCGCACGTTTGGTGCACATGGAGCACTTACTTGGAATTGAATCCAGAGGTTGACTTTTCTTAAGGAACGTTCTGAATTTCGTAAGGTTTGGCACACTTGCAGGGCTGCATGTGGCTGCATTTATTCAGGCAGAGTAGTGCTCCTGGTTTCCCAATCAGCCATCTTGCCATAGTGTAAAAAAAACAACAGGAAGCGTTTTAGTGCATGTGAAAGCCCTTAAGAATATTTGACACATTTTTTTTAAGTATTGTAGGTTACTTTTGCTCAGCTTGGGCTTACCCAAGACCTATCACCATTAATTAAATCTATTGATTTTTGTGTTTTGTGGTCTGTCCAAGAAATTCATTGCAATACGTATGGCTGTCCAGTCTGCTGGTGTGCTTGGGCAGCTCGTAGTGATTGATTTTACTCTCAGCAACACACAGATGGCCCAAAGAGGCATTTGGGAGCAGCATCTGTTATAGTTTCACAACAGAAAATATGATGCTGATCTTTCACCCTGAAAGGAGATGTTTATGTGCCTCAAGCCATTAACTGAAATTGTGACTGCCTGCCTACATGTATGTCATTCAGCCTCATGTTTGTCCTGTCAGACAGTGAAACATATGATTTAGGATAAATGGCTGCATTCACGGGTGCACAATAGGAAAGGTGTTGAGGCAGCACTGGGTTGGGAAAACAGGCTTGTCTGCATGAGAGTATACGCCTGGACTTGTTATTACTGATATTTCGTTGATGGAGAGGCATAATAGACTGGCGTAGGATGACCGCTTTTAAAACAGACTAATTACCTGCAGTAATGCTACATTGACCTCTCTACTGTTTGTGTGTTAGAAACGAGCCCAAGCAAGTCAATACTGCTCCTTGGAACTAATAAATAAACTATCCATCCATCCATCCATTTTCTTCCGCTTATCCCAGGTCGGGTCGCGGGGGCAGCAACCTAAGCAGGGAAGCCCAGAGGTTCCTCTCCCCGGCCACTTCGTCTAGCTCTTCCCAGCGGATGCCGAGGTGTTCCCAGGCCAGCTGAGAGACATAGTCTCTCTAACATGTCCTGGGTCTTCCCTGAGGCCTCCGGTTGGATGTGCCCTGAACACCTCCCAAGGAAGGCGTCCGGGAGGCATCCTAACCAGATGCCCAAGCCATCTCATCTGACTCCTCTCAATGCAGAGGAGCAGCGGTTCTACTCCGAGTCTCTCCCGCATGACAGTGCTTCTCACCTTATCTCTAAGGGAGAGCCCAGCCACCCTGCGGCGAAAACTCATTTCGGCCGCTTGTACCCGCGATCTTGTCCTTTCGGTCACTACCCAAAGTTAATGACCGTAGGTGAGGGTAGGAACGTAGACCGACCGGTAAATCGAGAGCTTTGCCTTTCGGCTCAGCTCTCTCTTCACCACGACAGACCGGTGCAGAGTCCTGCAGACGCCGCACCAATCCGCCTGTCCATCTCGCGTTCCATCCTTCCATCACTTGTGAACAAGACCCCGAGGTACTTAAACTCCTCCACTTGAGGCAGGACCTCATCTCCGACCCGGAGATGGCACTCCACCCTTTCCTGGGCGAGAACCATGGACTCGGACTTGGAGGTGCTGATTCTCATTCCAGCCGCTTCACAGTCAGCTGCGAACCGATCCAGTGAGAGTTGAAGGTCACTGCTCGATGAAGCCAACAGGACCACATCATCTGCAAAAAGCAGAGATCGAATCCTGCAGCCACCAAACTGAAACCCCTCAATGCCCTGGCTGCGCCTAGAAATTCTGTCCATGAAGTAGTGAACAGAATCGGTGACAAAGGGCAGCCCTGGCGGAGTCCAACCCTCACTGGAAACGGGTCCGACTTATTGCCGGCAATGCGAACCAAACTATGACACCGGTCATACAGGGAACGAACCGCCTGGATTAGGTGGTCCGATACACCATATTCCCGGCGCACTCCCCACAGTATTCCCCGAGGAACACGGTCGAATGCCTTCGCCAAGTCCACAAAACACATGTAGACTGGTTGGGCAAACTCCCATGCACCCTCAAGGACCCTGCCGAGAGTAGAGTTGCTCCACAGTTCCACGACCAGGATGAAAACCAGACTGCTCCTCCTGAATCCGAGATTCGACTATCCGGCAGATCCTCCTCTCCGGAACTCCTGAATAGACCTTACCGGGAAGACTGAGGAGTATGATCCCACGATAGTTAGAACGCACCCACCCTTCTAGAAAAGCGGGACTACCACCCCGGTCTGCCAGTCCAGGGGAACCGACCCCGACGTCCACGCAATGCTGCAGAGTCGTGTCAAACAAGACACCCCCACAGCATCCAGGGCCTTAAGGAACTCCGGGCGGATCTCATCCACCCCCGGGGCTTTGCCACCAGGGAGCTTTTTGACCACGTGGTGACCTCAGCCCCAGAGATAGGCGAACCCGACTCAGAGTCCCCATGTTTCCCCATGTTTCATTGAGGAGGTCTTCAAAGTACTCCCTCCACCGGTCCACAACATCTCGAGTCGAGTTCAGCAGCACACCGTCCCCACCATACACGGTGTTGACTGTGCACTGCTTCCCCTGCCGGAGACGGCGGATGGTGATCCAGAATCTCTTTGAAGCCATCCGAGAGTCGTTTTCCATGGCCTCTCCAAACTCCTCCCATGTCCAGGTTTTTGCCTCAGCGACCGCAGGAGCTGCAGACCGCTTGGCCTTCCGGTACCCGTCAGCTGCCTCCAGAATCCTATGGGCCAAGATGGCCTGATAGGACTCTTTCCTTAGCTTGACGGCATCCCTCACCGCTGGTGTCCACCAACGGGTTCTGGGATTACCGCCACGACAGGCACCGACCACCATACGGCCACAGCTCAGATCGGCCGCATCGACAATGGAGGCACAAAACATCGCCCACTCGGATTCAATGTCCGCTGCCTCCCTCGGAACCTTGTCAAAGCTCTCCCGCAGGTGGGAGTTGAAACTCCTTCTGACAGGGGACTCTGCCAGGCGTTCCCGGCAGACCCTCACAATCCGTTTGATTCTGCCAGGTCTGACCGGCATCCTCCCCCACCATCAGAACCAACTCACCACCAGGTGGTGATCAGTTGTCAGCTCCGGCCCTCTCCTCACCCGTGTGTCAAACATGTGGTCGCAGGTCCGACGACACAACCACAAAGTCAATCATCAAACTGCAGCCCAGGGTGTCCTGGTGCCAAGTGCACATGTGGACACCGTGTGGGGGGCCGTTCAGGGGGCCAATCCTCCCAATCACACCTCTCCAGGTCTCACTGTCGTTGCCAACATGAGCGTTGAAGTCACCCAGCAGAACAAGGGAATCCCCCAAGGTTGCACTCTCTAGGACTTTCTCTAAGGACTCAAAAAGGGCGGGTATTCTGAACTGCCGTTTGGCGCATAAGCGCAAACAACAGGCGTAGGCCAAAGGCGTAGGGAAACTACCCTCTCGTTTACTGGGTTAAACTCCAACGTGCAGGCTTAGGGCCGGGGGGCAACAAGAATTGCCACCCCTGCCCGTCGCCTCTCATTGCTGGCAACACCAAAGTGGAATGAAGTCCAGCCCCTCTCGAGAGGACTGGTTCCGGAGCCCTTGCCGTGCGTTGAGGTGAGTCAGACTATATCTAGCCGGTATTTCTCCACCGCACGCACCAGCTCAGGCTTCTTTTCATGCCAGAGAGGTGACATTTCACGTACCGACAACTAGCTTGCTTTTGTAGCCGAGGATCAGACCGCCAAGGCCTCTGTCTCCGGCCACCACCGAGCACTCTTTGCACCCAACCCCTGGGAGGTGGGACCCATGTTACCATTTCGGGCTGTGCCTGACTGGGCCCCATGGGTTCTCCCGACAACTTAGCTCCTAGGGTCATTGGGACATGCAAACTCCTCCACCACGATAAGGTGGTGACTCAGGGAGGAGATAAATAAACTAATACATACTAAATACTTAATACTTAAATACAAATTAATTTATAACTCTTTTTGAAACGCATTTTTCTGGATTTTTTTTTGTCATTGTTGTCTCTCAGTGTTCAAATAAACCTACCATTGAAATTATAGACTGATCATTTCTTTGTTAGTGGGCAAACTTACAAAATCAGCTGGGGTTCAAATAGTTTTGTCCCTCACTATGTATGTATGTATGTATGTATGTATGTATACAGACACAATAACAACAATACCTCAAACTAAAGAACAAAAAAAGAAAAAAATATCTTGCTTCATGTTTTATTTCTTAATTGTTTTTCTGGTTCCGACAGACAAGCAGGACTCCACCACTGGCATTCTGGGTCTGGGGAATCCCATAAATACTCAAAATAATGCAAAATAAAAAACTGCCTTTTATCCAGATCAAAACGTACATAAAATCAATCTAGTTTTTGCAAAAAAATCCTGATAACCTAAAAAAATCAAACCAATGTCAATGAAAACAATATCCCCTCAATGTCATGCTAGTCATTATGAGTCAATTTAAAGTAACTTTTCAACTACATGTAACTACATGCAAACGCTAGAAACATACTTTAAGAAAATCTTCACCTATATCAGTTTACACTAACCAATGCAGAATATACTGTATTTGAACAAAAGCCCTTTGTGAACATGTTTTTGTCGTATAGACGTTGCTTTAAAATGTGTCGATTCTTAACAGAGTGTGTAAAAGTGTGTGTATGGGTTTCAGGCTGAATTAAGGATCTGCTGACAGAGCTAAAAATATAATCAGTTGGGGAAGGATGTTAGTGTGAAACTGAGGGTATTGAGTCAGACTTGAATACACACTGATTGTGCTGGGACACTTCCTGTCCATGCACACACATCTCCCTAACCTAAGCAAAAATTAGCGAGGGGAATAGTCTCAACTTTCTTTAATAAGTAAAACAAAATCAGGTATCAAAACCTCGGATTCAGACACAGTTGCAACATGCTGCGTCAGCAATGTGCTGATGGTGTCGGGATAAAAAGAATCGTCGATTTATCTCTTTCGCTCTACCTATCCCCTCCTTCCTCATTCCTTGCTTTTAGATTGTGATGTTGTCCTTTTTTAGCTGTACAACCCCCACATGTGCTACGTTTGCCGCCCACATACAGTATACACGCACACACACACACACACACACACACACACTGTCCTCCTGCATGCTGTCAAAAGATGCGATAAAATGAGGAATGTCCGCTAGCGTGGCGACGCAGTATGCCACGCCATGTCGATGAAGCGGTACAAGTGAACGACAACATCTGGCATATCAGATGCTGTACACGGTTGCCTGATTAATGTCGGCAAGAGATGAATCAATGAATCGGGAGGACTGGCATACTGAAAAAGAAGAGAAATAAACACGCCCAGGAAGAAAAATGCATACTGCTGAGCCAAGCGGGTAAGGTCAGAGTTCAGCTTTGAGATGACTGCTGTTCATTAGAGCCAGATGTTCACGTCCTCTGATTGGCCAACAGATGTTCTTCCTGCTCTGGTTGGCTCCCTCAGTTACAGGTATTCCTGCATTGACTTCAAAAGTATGAAAGTCTAATTGTGTGTGTGTGTGCAATGCCTCATTTACTAACATAGTGTAACAATTTGAAGTCATATTTCTTGCAAATTACACACAAAAAACCACTCAATCCTTTGTTTTTGCTGTTCTGTCTGCGGGAGCATTCCACTAATACTGTAGTTTTGTTACAAAAAAGATCTGTTTATTTTTTGTCCCATATCTGTAATCTAGTACTCTCTGTTACTGTCTCTGGAGGACATGCAGTTAAAGTATGCCCAAATGCCATCCCTCAATTCATTCCCTCTCCAAATTGTTTTTAAAGCTTCTGTCTCCTTAAATTTCCCCTCCTGAAGAGCCCAAATTCTTACGATTGGCCAACTTCCAGGAGCCTGCTGAAAGGTAGCCTCCCCCTGCATTGTGGGGGTTCTGGAGCAGTTGACCTAATAAGGTCATCCTTATCAGGATGACCTTCCTAATACTTTGAGACACATTTATATGCTAATGCTGCATTGCAGAAAACTGGAATTTGGAAATGTCACACTGCCTCTGAGTTTAAAAAGTTGACACAAATCAGTCCACTTTGAGGATCACTATGACAGATCTGACCTCACTTAAATTAGAGATTCATTAACAGATTATAAATGGTAAAGCGCAAATATGTTAACATTTAATACAACCTCTTGCTTGGACATTGGTATGAAGCTTTATTCAATATACCCTCCAAAAAACATCCATAATTAAAATGATCATTTTGCAATGTGATGTTTGCATCAAACAGGATAAACATGTACATTAATCCCCCGTTTATTGCTGTTGATTGGTGATATGGTAATATTTTTGTATTTAGAGCATAGAAAACCTGTTTATAACCTCAAATACGTTTTTTTAAAACATTTGAGAGCCATCTTGACATAAACCAACAGGAAAACCTGTTCACAACCTTTTAAATATGGTTTACAACATTCTTGGAGCCCTCTAGACATAAACTAACACCTTTACACTCATACGTGTGTTGCTATAAATGCGTTCCCAGAGTAAGTGACGGGCAGAAAGGGACGTTGGGGATTCAGAGTTGAGTAACCGGCTTGCCCTGAGTAACGGCCAGAACAGCCAGTGTTTTTATTGGATATTTTTATTAGGGATTATCGTGCTGGTTGTGAGGTAATTCAAACATGCAATAAAAGCCTGTTGTTCCAGGGATCAAGTCTGACGCGTGTGTGTCTCACGGAACATTACAGCAATAATCAGGTAGAATACTATGTCAGTGTCTTTGAATGCATTTGCTGAATGCCTTACATTGTTTTGTTGTTGTTGTTTTTTTTTACTTCATTTAGCCATTTTATGTCCTTTTCTTAAATGTTCATATTGTTTTAGTAATAATCGGCCACATATAACCATGAAACAACATGATTTATAAATTACTAAATCTTTGGAAAAACCATGCGAGTGAAGCCGAGAAATTTGAACTGGGAAGTGGCGAGGGATGACTATCTGATTTATTAGTGTTCTTTGAGGCAGCAAAAGTAGAAGTTAGTTTTAATGGGTGGAGATGGGCATTAGACTACATTTCCTTGAGTGATTATATAAAAATGAATAATCCTTTAGTCAATTTATTGATATTTGTATTAGAATGGGAAGGCAATATTTACCTCTGAATGTTCTGCACTTCTGTTTCAATGCGACTACCATACTGAACAAAAATAATGCCGCCTGGAGGAGTTGTGTCATAGCAGAGGTCTGTGTGGCTTTAGCTCAGCTTTACTAAGATAGCATCTTGTTAGTCTGATGTAGACTGCAAATTGTTGACGTCGGAATCAACCTCATCAACAATCAATTCCATTCGATCAGAATTCTTATTGATCATTCGATTACTATGCTTTTTTTTGTGGTCATTCCTGCCGATGGGTGTTCGTTTTCACAAGCTCTTGTAACTCCACATTGAGACACATAAAATAATGACATTATTACCTCCATTGCTTCAATGAAGTGATGGATAAGCAACACAGCGTGTGAGTCAGTCACTTCAGTGGAATAATAATATTTTTCCCATCCCATAAAACTAGGTGGGGGCTGTTTGTGTAATGGCATCTCATTTGGCAAATATTAACCAAGTGTGAATATTCCAACCCATATGGTAAAAAGTCTTGACCCTTTTACCCAGCATGCATTGCCACAGCACAACAACCAGTCTGAGTATGTAAGAATGTGAACAGCTTTCGATCCCTTCCTCCCTCTCTCTCTCAATTTCAGTCTTTTTCTTTCTCTCGGCCCACATCCAGTGAACAATCACACCATTGTGACAAGAACCACTGGGTTTCTACTCATACTCTTTTTTTTTTTTTTTTTCCTTCTCTTTTCTCACTCTTCCCTGCCCCCCCCACCTGCAGTTCTGTCACTCCTTCCTTTCCACTCATCATGTTTGACAGTGGCGATGACGTGTGACACACGCAGCCTCCTGTTGCACTTTAAAACCGGCAAACGCGTCTCGACATGTGTCAACCATATTGCATACGGATGTGCTAGAGCACACAACCGGCTGAAAGCGGATGTTTGCATACGTTGATGGGAGCATTTTTAAAAGCATATGGGCCTATATAGAGACAATGCCTGCTCATCACCTCTGTGAAACAGTCGGCAAGAGAGCAGACCGCCGTAAATGAATACGGCTGACGAAAACAAGATTGCAGAAAGGCTGGACAATGTTTCTGCAGGACGCCAGATGAAACAGGTTGTGTTTGAACAGCCTTCATACATTGCCCGACAACTGAAGAGGGTGGGGGTGGACCAAGGAATGAGGCAGAACCAAGAGAAGAAAATGAGAAGGAGGGAAGAACAGTCAACTTCATCTTTGAGCCTCACAACAAAGAAGAAATCCCAAACTGTTTCTGCTCATCTAATAGCGTGCATGTACGTACAGTATATGTTATTGGTATGCACTTGCTTTAGCCTTCTTGCACCCCATCTCCTGTCCCCCTATTGGCCACGCCTTTCCTCTCCATCAGCAGCTTGTCTCTGCACGTAGGCACACTTGGTTGCTAGGGTTACTATATTTCCCCCATTTTTCTGGGTTTGCAATGAGCATGGATGATAATTAGAAAGAATAATGTTGATTTTTCTGGCTAATCAAGTTACCAACACACTCACATGGACACGCACACAACGCCAGTTTCAACACATGGTACCTTTTTTGCATTAGTTTTGCTTTCATTTCTCAATGGTGTCAATACTATTTATTCATCTTCCTCGGGCTGTGTGTGTAAATGTTCATGAATATATATGTGGCAAGCTGTAATGTGCTGGCGGTAAAGAGAGAATGTCGGCATTGTGAAGTTTATACGCATTAAAAGTGAGCTCATCACTGCACGCTGCTGCCCACCATTCACTTCACCTTTTCTAACGCCGTTTTAATGAAGCCATTCATCAACTGGTCTCAGTTGAATCTGCATTGCACACACGGCCTCGTACTTTCTCTCCTCTTTTCTTCTGCGTAAATGTGTGTGTGTGTGGGGACCCAGTGTTCTTCCCCCCTCTGGTTGCCATGCGGATGCACCACTTCTGCTGTTCCCAGCATCCTCGTTGGCGTAGAGGGAGAACGATGTTTCCTGTCTTCTCCCACAGTGTTTGTTGCCAGACATGCTGGCTCTTTTGAAGGGCGTCACTGCTAACCTTTATTTTTGAGAATCGTGTAGCATCACACACACCTTCCATACATTAACAAAGCCACGTTTGCTCAGTACAGCGTGGAATATTTTGGAGCGGAAATTGGTCAAACATGTGTTACTCAAAGGTACTTTAGTTATATTTGACACCCATTTGCTAGGGGTACTGTTCGCACCAAGCACAATACGCCCGTGTAGGGTAAAGCTATACACTGATGTTCCTATTTTCTCTTGACAATGCAACAGAAAGAAAATAAATATAACTTTATTAAAAAATAGCAAATACTTCTTAAGAATACCGTGTGCAGTGGCTTGCTATGACACAGCATACTTTTGTATTCATAAAGATTGAATCTGACGCGACACAACACACCCTGATTTTTCTAAAAAAAAACAAAAAAACAAGAAAGGCCTGTATCACTGCACTGATTATGTGACTAAAACATAATATCATATACCAGCGTAGCGTCTCGACTAAGGATTAGCAGGTACACCACTGTTCACCAATCAAAATGATCTGTATCTGTATTCGGAATGTGTAGGTCAGAAACCGGGAGTGAGCGTGCTTAAAACAGAAATGGGTGGGCCTTAAATTGGTTCAAGTATGAAATCAAATTGGATTGATCAGATGTTGCTGTATTTAGTGTTTATTTGAAAATTATTTACACATCAGCCTCAAAATAGAGATTCAAATTCTGTGTTTGTGTGTGTGTAAGTGATCTGTAATACTTTATTATTTCATTATATTTTAATGATCTGTGTGAAGATGGTGATTCATGCTATCTTCAGTACTTCGAGCAAAGTTTTCCAACTGAAATTTTTAATTGGGGTGGCCAAGGTGAGGCCTTATGGTATGTTATTAAAATATCCCCACGTTGGTCCGCCACTGCAGCCAAATTAGAAGCAAACAGACGGGAAAAATAACAAGTTTATAGACACGAGCTGGGCTGAGGAAAACCTACAAAAACCGTGTCCGGAGTGGAGGCAGTGAGCAACGCAACACGAGCTGTTTTCAACTCAGCCTTGTCAAATGCAATGCGTACGTTACGAAACAAACAAGCTTGCCAACTAACGGTATATATCATACAAACCCAAATAAAGCTAAATAGAAAACGTGAACTGGAGTCAAGCCAAGGAAGCAGCGAGTCTGTATTGTGTCTGTGTGTGAAACAGTGAGAGGCTTTGCACCTATTGAGTTTGTCCAGGGAGGGGTGGTCACTGTGTGTGACTGGCCAATCAAAGAGTGTGTAGAGTGAATACAAGTAGTTACCCAATGAGGATTTACTGTACCTTCATCGTGATTACGGATAATGATGAGCTATATACCCGTTTCATACTCGTACTCGGCAAAAATGCATTAACCATAATGGATATTCTTCTAGAACGAGTGTCTGGCTCATCCCTAGTTTCGACGGCATGGGTGTTTGACTTTTCGGCAGCAAGCGGCACAGCATGCAGTGTCGTGACACAGTTTGAGCGCATGCCCCCTATGCAGTTTCTCTATTTGTGCAGAGGATCCCTACCCGGCAAATTCAAAGAGTTTTACTTAAAATTTATTTTTATTAGTTTTTTTGGAAAGTAGGCTGTTTTTTTCCACAGAAAACATCTCCTTCACCATATATTTAATAGTACTATTGGTCATGGTTTTTTAATGACTATTCTGCTGAGACAAATAACAATCAATATGGCACTTTGGGGGGTGAGCTGTCTGCGAAGACATTTTTATCGGCGTGTGAATTACTTGGGTTTTTCTCCCATTTGCTTGTGGAATTGCAACACAGTAACTCCAGTGAAAAACATGATCTACTGTATTTATCTATTGTGATTTTCAGTCAAAACAATGAATGTTAACTCAATCCCAAAATGCTCTACAACTCAGCCATGATGTACTTTCACACTCAAACCACTCAACCACACACCCATCTCTGACACAGCATGTTGGATGTGTGGGTGGTGTTTGGGGTGTGTGCACACACCGCAAAGATCTTGAACTCAGCTTGAGGTTGTACATTCAGAGGTCCCTGTTGAATGTCGCCGCATGAATGATGGGGACATCCCATTTATTTGGCTTGGGTGTGTATTAGCAACACATGACTCAGAATACAAAGCATTGGAATGGGTAATTATCTTCAACCTGAATGATGATGGTTGAAGTAAATTGGTTCATGGCAGCAGTCTGCCTTCTATACCAAGTATAGAACATCCTAGGTGTTTGTACAGTAATATAGTATTAGTATACAGTATTCATAAGTAGAATTATTGCACCTCCATTTGTAGATAGGAGTCCAGAGTTTCCTCTAGGATTTTTAAAAAGATGCGGTGGTAGGCTTCCTTCGTCGCACTGTTGACTGCTGTGGCAGCAATTTTTAAAAAATATGGACATTTTTCTGTCTGTAATAAATAACATGAGGGTCATTTTCACAGGCTTGAACAATTAATGCTTTAGTGAACTTTAAATTCCTTTCTCCTTCTCTGTTAAAAAGACAGACAGGCAATTCCGGTGCACGTTTTTCAAAAATAAAAGGTACTGAAACGTTTTTATGATATTTGATTTTTGAGATTTGATTTGATGTAAAAAATAAGCTATAAATTGTATCTACAGGATGTCCCCTAGGATTGCTGCTGCGGCTGCAATAAAAAAAAAGACAGCTGCCTTTTTTAAAGTACTTATTCATTTATGAACTCATTTATTTAACTTTTTTCAAAAACTAGCAGAACATGATCCGAGAACGTTACAAAACTGTTAAAGGAAAAGTTGATGAGAGCATGTTAATGTGATGCCTGTTTTAGAGCAATATGAATACATGGGAAATGAATTGTTCAATGATATATTTAGTTCAAAATAACAATTAACAAAATAACAATTTCAATATTTTATTATAGACATCTGTCTTGGGTTATGATAGAACAGGTGTATCCAACTTGCAGCACTATTAAATCCCTATTAATCTATTAAATCGACTATGGAAAAAAAGAAAGGAGATGAGCTATTTGTGTATTATATGACTGCCAACATTTAAATTGCATTTTATTAATGAAGCACATCTCCACTCTTATGAGCTACCTGTTGGAGATCCCTGGTGGCTTAATGTCAGTTTACTGACATGTCATATGACATCTACCAAGTGATGGCAGACACGTGACCCACAACCTTCGCGATCTCCATGACTTGCACCGCTAATATAGCATAGACAGTGTTTTCACTTAAAAAAACACACATTTTCAACCCATGGTGGCTTTTTTGTTGCAGATACGCCGCCATCAATTGCATGTAGCGGAAACCCTCGAGTCTCTGTGGTGACAGAACCAAGTCAACTCGTGACAACTGTTTCTTATGAATGCAGTCAATCACACCTTCAAGGAAGCACTTCAAGCGCACACTCGTCTGCAGCCTGATGTTTGGTTAGGGGTGTGGTGATTGTGTTTGACTTATGCATGTGTTTCTATGTCGGCGTGGCTCGTCAGCACAGGTGCCAGGAGAGCCGTTAAGGAACTCGCGGCGCATACCTGAAGCCTGATACTTATCAGGCTGACTTTGCAGGCGCCTGTTAGCATTCGCTCTTTCTTGTTCTGTCTGTTACATGTGTGGCCACGGGGCAATGGTTTGTGTGCGTGCGAGTGAAGACTTAGAATTGTTGTTCGTCACTCATGGCAGTAAAATATCTGCTGTATTAAAGTATTATTCTGAAGCTTCTTTGTATGAATGATGGCATCCACCAATCAACTGACACCTATGACAACATGGTCAGTGGATACTGAAGACAAACAAACAAAAAAGGCGTGCGCACGCCTGCACAATAATATTCCAGTTAGCTCAAGGCTGAAATCACATGTCAAGCAAATGTGTGCATATGACGTGTAAAACTTTCCCTTGATCTCACTCATTAGATTACAATTTACCTGGCATTGATCTCTGTGTAAAACACGTTCTCTTTTTCATATTACTACATGTGGGTGGCGTTCCGTTCTCATTTTTGTTTTGTCTGAAGCTTTATTATCTTGTAGAGTACATAATAGTCTGTATTTGATGCACATCTAAATCAGCTAAGAATAGTGTTAAATGCTGACAAATCTAAATTCTCAAACAGCTACCCTCCCAAGGGAAAGAAATTCAAATGGTCTCATCGTGCAAATACTTACGCATTATTTGTCCTTTAAACTACATATTCAGCATCTTGTACGTAAAGGGAAGCTAACACTTCTTTAGAAATAAATCCTGCTTCTCTGCTTATGCCTCGAAGCGTTTCATTTCTGCTACTTTCTTACCTTGGCTGGATTAAGAAAAATCTTGACACTGTTTAGCACTCAGTTTTTCGCTTCATGACGGGCTCTGGCAATGGTGTTCAACATTGTACCTTGTATGCTGCAGCTAGGTTTCCATCCCTGTGTGTTTGCAGTCATTGTATACATGTGTTCTTGAGCTCCTACCATCTTACCTCTGCACACACATCCATAAATATCAACAACAGTATGCTCTGCAGTCTCAGAAAAACGTACTGCGGGTTGTTCCTAGACTCAGAACAGGGTTGGGTAAGACAGCACCCTCTCTGCATGGAGTGATCTGCAAAATGACACCTTGTTACATAGGAACATTTTAAGACCATTTTAAAGGAACGTGAAATGAATGGGCTTGGCCGATGTAATTGTTTTGAAATTGTTGAAACTGTTGATGGTTCACTGTGAATGTTGTTTTGTATGTTGTCTGAAACTTTGTCATGCTGCTGTCTTGGCCAGGTCACTTTTATGAAAAAGATTTTTAGTCTTAATGAGGTTTATGTGGTTAAATAAAGGATGAATGTAAACAAATCTTGTGTTGTTTAGATGTGCCTAATGTTGTGGGCAGTTTACTTAATTTGGATTTCGAATCAGTTCCTCCACATCTCAAATTATTTTCGTCTGTCATTCACTGTATTTTATCCCCCAAAAATATACATAATTCAAACTGTTCTGCAATACGTGTTGATCTGACACTCTCATTTACTTGTGCTGAGGTTTGCCTCTGCAACCACATTGTTAACTCCTAGAAATGCCAGAGACAAATCATCATCAGAGACTATTAGCAATGTGAAACAATTTCAGATGGGGGAAAAACAGTAGCAGGTGTTTGTGGGGTGATTACACAGGATGGACTTTCATGCCAAAGTGTCACAGCAAAAGCATTTCAACTGAGCAAGGCTTTTTTTTACTACGCATAACTGCTATGAACTGCAGTCTTTTACTTTTTCCATCGTCTGTTAATGCAAAATGCTTTCAAATTCATTCATTCATTCATTTTCTATACCGCTTATCCTTTTAGGGTCGCGGGGATGCTGGAGCCTATCCCAGCAGACTTTGGGCGAGAGGCGGGGTACACCCTGGACTGGTCGCCAGTCAATCGCAGGGCACATATAGACATACAAACATTCACACTCACATTCATACCAATGGACAATTTGCAAGGACAATTATGCATTGTCGATTAACGCGTCCAAACAATATCAATAAAACATTGTGATCATCTGACAAACCCTCATGGGTGTTCCTGGATTTCCCTACTCATCTAGTGACTGAATCTTTTCTTTCATAAACTCCCTCTTCCCTTTGCACTGGTTCCACAGTGAGAGCATGTGCCAGTCTCGCTGTGGGACTCCCCTCTCAGATTACGGCCTTAGCCTCTCCACTCACCCTCCCTCTGGTGCCCTCCCCCTCAATCCTTGCCTCAACATTCCGACTCAGTCCATGTGCTTCAAACAGAGTGGAAATGGGAACATCCCTCCCCTTTATACATGCAAACACACATACTGATTCCTGCTGTGCAGTGGCCCATATGGGACAGGAGTACAAACTGAAGGGTGACAAATACTACACCGGTCTCAACATTAGTTACACCTGAGCAAATCCAGTGAGAGCCATGCAAGAGCTGTGCCAATAGTTCTGCAAATTTACCGATACCGATAGGGAGTACATCAGATTTATTTATTTAAAACAAAATTGCTATCTAAAAAGTGCTTAACAAATTTCCATGGAACTGTAGAGGGGCAAAGCAGCCAACCCTCGGGTTAAGATGTGGGTACTGATTTTATTTCACTGGTTGCATTGTACTTACATTCAGTGTTTACTAGATAATACTTGCATTTTAATGTCAAAATGCATGTAAATGCAAGAGGGGAGCAAGCATTAAGAAGAACGGTGTGATATGATCCCAGTTAGGATTGTTTATGCTCGGAGATGTGGTGAAAGACTGCGCTGATTCACATGGTGCTTTTATTATTATTAAGGTATGCTGATGTAGCGTGGTTTTACACCACTGCCAGTTACCTCACTTCTTTGAATTGGTGAAATATTCTAATTAGAATTGCTGCAAGGTGAGCACTTCTTTAGGCTTTACTTGACTTGTGATCGGAAGAAGAATGCTAGTTCGAGAGGGGGGTGCCCTTTTGATCAAAGACATCTGTCACCTCATTACATTTTTTTCTGGCATATGCACACGGCATGGTTCCCAAATACCTATGTTCTCTGAATCATTCTTCTCCCTCTCTGTCTGCCATCTCTTTCTCTCTGGGGGTTGTGCTTGGAGTTTAAGGTGTCTGACCCTGACACACCGATGCTCTGAAAGTCATTTTCTGTGTTTAAAAGCTGCAGTAGGTGGTGGCAGGCAAAGTGCGGGTGGGACTCGGTGGTGATGCTGTTTCTGCGAAGGCATGTGGTGGCTAGACTTTCCCACTGGCTGTGGCCTAGCTTTTTATTATAATCTTGGTTACATGAGTGTGCCACCAGTTGGACACAACTACTAAAATATAAATGCAAACAGTATGTGCAACCATCCCCAAAAGTTATGAGCTTCATATTTACATCCTGGTTGGGTTTGGCATCCGTTTTTCACATTCCAATAACTGACAATTGTATGAGGCTGTTGACAGATAGCTACTGTGTAAAAAAAAAAAAAAAAAAACTAGTGAAATACACAAGGAACACTCTTACTGTAGTATTACTGTCATGCACAATTCCGTCTTCTATTTGAAAGAGGTGTTGTTTTGAATGACGGATTATTTATTCTATTTATTGTTGTTATTTGTTAGAGTGGAGACGGATATTGCAGTAAATACAGTTGTCCCTTGCCACTTTACAGTTTGAATTTCGTGGCTTCACTCTCTTTTTCAAAAAATATATTCAGTTAGAAGTCATGCTGTTTTGTGTTTGAGTACAACATATTATTTAAAAATGTGCATATTGAAGCATTTTTTTACGTATTTGTTTGCCTAAATTTTGCAAAAACAAATAGGAAAACAAAATACATTTAAAAACATTGTGAAGGATAGTAATGTTAATGTAATCTTTGGTTAGACCAGTGTTTTTCAACCTTTTTTGAGCCAAGGCACACTTATCATTCCAAAAATCCCAAGGCACACCACCAGCAGAAAATGTAAACAATAATCTCTATAGCCTATAGAATCAATATAAAGTGTTGCCACCTACTGCTAATAGCTTATTACATGATTACTCTGCCGATCATTGGACAGCTCAGACACTCAGCAACGGCTCATTTAAAAAAAAATATTTATACACCAATTGGGTGAAAGTGGATGATTTCCCACGGCACACCAGACACTACGCCACGGCACAGTGGTTAAAAAACACTGGGTTAGACCACCAGACTAGATGGCCGGAACAGCAGGTTTTACTGCGGGTTTGAATTATTACAAGAAATGACAAACATGAATACTTTGATCTTTCTAATCTCAGTGTCCCAGCTACTCTTTCTTTTCTGCAATATGCTTTGCAGTTAATGAGCTGAGGCATGCCAAAAAGCTTTTGTTTAAAGTAAATGAGCAGTGTTTTTTCGACAAGTTTAATCCCTTGGCGTACGTAATGCTGCTATTGTTTAGCTGTACAACACGCTGACACTTACTGCCCATTGTTTTCAGCTTCTTTGTCAGCCATAATGGTCAAAAGGGCTTACAGTATGTGTGAGTCATGTTCCAGCCTGTATCCCTCTCCATTGTGTCCCACTCTCACTGGGGAGGACAATGATGGCTACTGTCCTCCCTGTGTGATGGCTTACATTCTACATGGTCCATATGCACGCTCTACAGCTGGCATCAACCCAGCTTCTACAGCATGGAGGCCATTTTGAATTCATCAATTATGTTCTTGTCTTTGGTTTTTTTTGAGCAGGGCGAGAGTGAGCGAGTGTGTGTGTGTGTGTAAGTTTCTTGTTTTTAGTGAAAGGAGCAAAAAAAAAAAAAAAGAAGGCAGCTCTCGTCTTAAGTGAGCGAGCGAGGATTGTACGCCTGATGTCTGTGAGCTGGAGAGTCAGAGCAGCGGGAGTCTCCCAGATCAAACAGGCTTCCTCTGTGGATAAGAAGGAAAGCTGGGCCAGGAGAGAGAAAAACACTGGTTGGAGAGAGATAAAGGAAAACATGACAGCCTTTTGTAGTCTCCCACAGTTTAACAATAAACTTTACTAATGACTGAATCACTTGTCAACTTTACCCTGTTTTTGCGTCCTAATGATCAGACAGCGGGGCTATCATTTTGAACAGGTGTGTGCCACATGTTTGCATTGACCTTTGAACTCCTCTAATCCGGGCCACTCACACATTGGCTGTGGTTGGAAACATAGCACGTATTGCCTCCTAAATGAACTCCTAATAGCATCTCATTACAAGCGCACCATTCTTGTTGGACTTCTAGAGCATCTCACACCACTTGGAAGCAAAAGTGTTGTCTGCACGCCACGTACTTTGTCTCCTCAAAATGGGTGCAGTAATGTGTTATTTAGGGAAGATGTTATTTTTGGAAAAGGTCAGTGAGTAATGGAAGTACATGTAATCTGTTCCAACACTTGCTCTTATAAAATATGAACTGTCCAGGCAATGTTTGAAAGTAACGGTCATTCAAGTGTAAACACAAGGCAACTGCTATTAATATCAAATAGACCAGTGGTTCTCCATTATTGTCTGTCATGCTCTAGGCCGGTCATGGATATAAATGTTTTCACACCACTCTTGATTTGCAACACCATTGAGAACCCATAGTGTTTATTTATCAGTTGAAACCACTCTGAATTTCTGGCACCAGTATCATTCAGTCAAGAATAAATACACTTGGAGACTTGCCAACCGTGAGTACATTTAAGTATTGTATAGTATGTGCAGTATACATGCAGATGTTTGTGGATTTTTGTGCGACCTAGGAGGCATAGTTATCTCCAGACTTTAGAGGCGTTCAAATACCCACAATCTCCAATCGGCTGTAGCGGTGTCCTTATAGCCACGTGCTCAGTAAGTAAGTAAGAACTGAATAGTAGAGTAGACCCTCATTGTAGTCCATTGCTGCCGTTTGTTAATATGTCTGGGTTTGACTGATGGGTTTTCTTTTTGCCCATGTTAGAAATCACATAATGTCTGTGGACCTGCCAACCCCTGTGGCCTGAACCATTATGTTATTGACAGTACCAAGCATCTTCGCGTATGTGCATATGAATGTTTAGGATGCTGAGCTTGCGAGTGTTCTCACTTTTTGCACTTCCACTGAGCCAGCATTAATAATTCAGCTCCACATTGCGGAACACAAAGCGACAGCAGTGCTTTCCTTTCCTGCTCTCTGTATAGATCTGTCCCATTGTTTTATTCCCAGTTGTTTCTCTGAGGCCATCACCCTGTCTCCTCGGTTATGCCAGATATCTCAGCTCTGTCCAGAATCTGTTACACCTCTGAGCCTTTCTCACGCTTCCTGTATTCCTAAGCCTTACTCTCTGTTTTTATAGGGATTTCATTCCTGGTGTGTCCACTCCCTTTCTCTCCTTTGTCCTTTTTCTTTTTAAACCTCTTCAGGGTCGTTTAGAAGGGCCATGGATTTGGAGCTTGGAGGAAAGGGTGTGGCCGCCCACGTTGCAGCGCCCCATTGTGTTGTACCGATTGAGACATGTCCTGTCTCTGATATATAACGCACCAAATAGAACACATGCACATTTTGTGGCGTCTTGCTGGAGAGGCCTTTTTTTGTGGTATCAAGACTGTCCATTACTCAGATAGCTTTGTTTGTGCGCAAGGCAATCCAGGCGCCACCTTTCCATGGAATCAATTTCAAGGGTCGGTTACGGACATTTGGCTGAGAACGCCTACCTTTTTTAATCTGAAACTCTTCCTGGAGCAGATTATCGCCAGCACTCCAAAGCTGAGGGATATTTAGCAGCACCTTCTTAAATCAGCATCCGGCTCCAAGGAAGTTTAAACATAGTTCACTGGGTTAACGGTTTATTTAATCATTCAGGCTCTGCACCAAAACGACTGCAGCACTTCAATGGATACTGGTGGGTGTGTTGTTGTTAATTATTGGATCTGCAACATGGTGAAATATGATCCAGGATACATTTTAAAGGAACAGCAGTCAGTTTTCTTTTATTAGCAGAAGTCAAAAGGATAGACTGTAGATAAGTAGGTTCAACTATTTAAAGGCAGGATTTTATTCACTACAGTATCTCACAAAAGTGAATACAACCCACATTTCAACAAGAGCCTTTGTTACAATACATACAAGTATTTTTATTAAGTAGAAATGAAATTTAGATACGCTTTAGAGTAGGCAGTGAACGGCTGGTAAAAATGAATTAACCTGCAACCACTATTGTTTAAATAGCTGATAACGCAAATGACAGTTAAAGTAGTGATGGTAGCGTCACAATAAAAAATAAAAAAAGAATACTTCTGGCATTGTGGAGCTGCAGTACATTGTGGGATACATAAAGTCTACCAAGCCTGACATCCACCAGCTCAGTGATGTTATCATAGAGGGGAGTGGAAGATGATTCCAGTAACGTTCAGCTTTGGGGAATTCAGAGAGGATTAAGGCAGTGCAAGATTTATTGGCAAAAAATATTAACACCTTAGATACAATTTAGATGTTCACTGTGGGGTGTACTCGCTTGTGTTGTCAGCTACAGTATAGTAGGGATGTCCTGAGCCACATTTTTTACCACCCGATCGATCGATCCAATTTTTTTATTCATTTTTTAAAATAACCTTGCTAATCCAATCTGGTACAGATCTTTTTTTTTTTATGGTACAAACATACATTTGTGCACTTGAATTTGGTTATTAAATACCTCTTCAAAGCATTACAAATAATACAACCAAATCATTGCTGATTTTATTTTGTTTTATTACACAGTATGTCCAACAATATTGTTTGGATTTTGTCACAAACCTCTGAGTCAGGTCCCTAATGAAAATAAAAGTCCATCCAATGAAAGATAAATTAGAAAAAAATACTGTAGCGGTGGGATTTTGATCCAGGCTGCTGTTTAGTGTGCGGGATATGGAGGGCAGTGGTGTTCAGCATACTTGTTAGAGCAAGCATTAGGAATCAAGTGGGTAGAATAAGAAACTAGCAAGTGGAAGGTCTTGTCGAAGGAGTCAGTGCTCTGTGTTGACATGCAATTAAATGGCCAACTGAATTACAAACATCCTGATGCCGAATTATTCAGCCACCATTACAATACTTATAGTGTAGAACGGATCATTTTACATGGTTAAAGAGCAATTTGTGGTGTGATTTAGAACAACCAGCAGTTAGAGCAACACTTCCCGTGTGAGCTCCTGGCACCATGACAGAGGAGTCCGGGCACAGCGAGGGAAGACAACCGCTGTAGCCGCGAGCCGAATATCGTGAAACTAACTTAACCACGGTACCCCACGGACATGTCTGCAGGGTGCATTTTATCCCTGATCCGGGTGGCGGGAGTTGAGTGGCAACCAGCTTTGAGGTGCATTTACCGCACCTACCATGTTGGATTCTGGCCTAGAGTTACGGCAACAGGATCGACCCGATTTCATAGCCGAAGCCAATCTTTTCCGATCTTCAAAATACAGCTGATCGGCAGCCGATACCAACCCTAAAGATCGGATCGGGACATCCTAAGTATTTAGACAATAATGTGTGTGCGATTAATTATTTTAATTAGTAAATATCTGCTGCTTTCCAAACTGCACATGACTACTCTTAAGTTATGGCCAAGTTAAATTTCTATAGTATTGCTCTTTAAAAAGATTTTGTAAAAACTGTAAACATATATCTTCTATATATGTATCTATATATCTTCCTCAGTGAAATCTTGTATGCAGGTTTGAAATAAACTGAAACCATTATCTAAATGGTGATAGAAATTTACTTTTGTGAGACTCTTTATATGGACATTAGATAAACCTTCAAATTATTTTTATTAATCAATCGGGTTGGCCTTATAGCCATATTTACTCCTGAATGTTCATTTATCAGGGGTGTCACATGAGATCTCGTGAGATTAAAAGGCGACTGTTTTATTTAGAGAAAATCTGTCTTGCAGGACCACCAGAAGTTTATTAGATTTTGCACAAGGGCATTGCTACTGTGAATGTGATACACGTGCCTGCTTTTTTCATAGGTGTTTAACAGCTGGCTTAATAATAATGTCCGAGCAGAAGCTGTAGAAATCCTAGGTTTGACCAAAGTTACTTACAGTACCTGGTCGCTGCAAATGACTTCTATCAAAATCTGTTATAGTAGGGTTTATTTTGGAAATACTTTTTGCTTCCACACGGGGTCACGTGTGCATTCATGTGTCCATTCACATGGGGTCTGTATTTCTTTTGGCGTAAACATAAAACTAATCTCTTGCAATCTGTAATCTACTTTACATGTCTTTACATTACTACACCTCAACATACTGTAAATGATCAATAGTAGCTGCTACATATGCCATCATTATTTTAACTTTTATAATGTCTACTTTTTGTTTGAAATTTGTGAAAAGATATTTAGCAGTTAAAAGCATGCTCAGGTCATGCATGCACAGGATTAAAACAACATGTACCTGCATTGTTTTGTGACAGATCCATCCATCCATTTTCTTCCATTTATCCGAGGTCGGGTTGCGGGGGGAGCAGCCTAAGCAGGGAAGCCCAGACATCCCTCACCCCGGTCACTTGGTCCAGCTCTTCCCGGCGGATGCCGAGGCATTCCCAGGCCAGCTGAGAGACAGTCTCTCCAGCATGTTCTGGGTCTTCCCCTAGGCCTCCTACCAGTTAGACGAGCCCTGAGCACCTCCCCAGGAAGGCGTCCGGGAGGCATCCTAACCAGATGGCCGAGCCACCTCAGCTGGCTCCTCTCAATGCAGAGGAGCGGCGGTTCTACTCCGAGTCTCTCCCGCATGACAGTGCTTCTCGCCTTATCTCTAAGGGAGAGCCCAGCCACCCTGCGGAAAAAACTCATTTCGGCTGCTTGTACCCGCGATCTTGTCCATTTGGTCACAACCCAAAGCTCATGACCATAGGTGAGGGTAGGAACGTAGATTGACCGGTAAATTGAGAGCTTTGCCTTTCGGCTCCGCTCTCTCTTCACCACGACAGACCGGTGCAGAGTCCGCATCACTGCAGACGCCGCACCAATCCGCCTGTCCATCTCGCATTTCATCCTTCCCTCACTCATGAACAAAACCCCAAGATACTTAAGCTCCTCCACTGATGGCAGGACCTCATCCCCAACCCCGTGATGGGGTTCCATTCCACTCCATTCTTTTCCGGGCGAGAACCGTGGACTCGGATTTGGAGGCGCTGATTATCATCCATACCACTTCACACTCAGCTGCGAACCGATCCAGTGAGAGTTGAAGGTTACTGGTCGATGGAGCCAACAGGACCACATCATCTGCAAAAAGCAGAGACCGAATCCTGTGGACACCAAACAGAAACCCCTCAACGCCCAGGCTGTGCCTAGAAATTCTGTTCATGAAAGTAATGAACGGAATCGGTGACAAAGGGAAACCCTGGCGGAGTCCAACCCTCACTGGAAACGGGTCCGACTTATTGCCGGCAATGCGAACCAAACTCTGACACCGGTCATACAGGGAACAAACCGCCTGGATTAGGTGGTCCGATACCCCATATTCCCGGCCCACTCCCCACAGTATTCCCCGAGGAACACGGTCGAATGCCTTCTCCAAGTCCACAAAACACATTTACTGGTTGGGGAAACTCCCATGCACCATCTAGGACCCTGCAGAAAGTATAGCTAGTCCACAGTTCCACGACCAGGATGAAAACCACACTGCTCCTCCTGAGGAGTGTGATCCCACGATAGTTAGAACACACCTTCCGGTGCCCCTTCTTGAAAAGCAGGACCACCACTCCGGTCTGCCAGTCCAGAGGCACTGATCCTGATGTCCACGCGATGCTGCAGAGTCGTGTCACTAAGACACGCCCACAGCATCCACTGTCTTAAGGAACTCAGGGCAGATCTCTTTCACCCCCAGGTTTGACCAGAATCCTCCCCCACCCTCGGAAGCAACTCACCACCAAGTAGTGATGGGTTGACAGCTCCACCCCTCTCTTCACCGGAGTGTCCAAAACATGTGGCCGCAAGTCCGATGACACAACCACAAAGTCAATCATCCAACTGGGTGCCCAGGGTGTCCTGGTGCCATGTGCACATGTGGACATCCTTATGCTTGAACATGGTGTTCGTTATAGACAATCCGTGACGAGCACAGAAGTCCAATAACAAAACACAGCTGGGGTTAAGATCAGGGGGCCGTTCCTCCCAATCACACCTTTCCAGGTCTCACTGTCTCTGCCAACATGAGCGTTGAAGTCACCCAGTAGAACACGGGAATCCCCCGAGGGAGCACTCTCTAGTACTTCCTCTAAGGACTCCAAAAAGGGGGGGGATTCTGAAATGTTGTTTGGCGCATAAGCACAAACAACAGTCAAAACGCGTCCCCCCACCCAAAGGCGTAGGGAAACTACCCTCTCATTTACTGGGTTAAACTCCAACGTGCAGGCTTGGAGCCGGGGGGCAACAAGAATTGCCACCCCTGCCCGTAGCCTCTCATTGCTGGCAACACCAGAGTGGAATGAAGTCCAGCCCCTCTCGAGGGGACTGGTTCCAGAGCCCTTGCTGTGCGTTGAGGTGAGTCTGACTATATCTACCCGGAATTTCTCCACCTCACCCACCAGCTCAGGCTCTTTCCACGCAAGAGAGGTGACATTCCACGTACCAACAAATAGTTTCTGTAGCCGAGGATCGCACCGGCAAGGCCTCCGCCTCTGGCCGCCATCCAGCTCACTTAGCCCCTTTGGCTCCTCCTGCGAGTGGTGAGTTCATGGGAGGGGGAATCCACCTTACCTTTTCGGGCTGTGCGCGACAGGGCCCCATGTGTGCAGGCCCGGCCACCAGACGCTCGTCGTGGTGCCCCACCGCCAGGCCTGTCTCCAGAGGGGGACTCTGGTGACCCACGTTTGGGCGAGGGAAAACGAAGTCCAATCTTGTTATTCATTATCAGGGTCTTTTGAGCCACTTTCTGTCTGGTCCCTCCCCTAGGACCTGTTTGTCATGGATGACCCTACCAGGGGCATAACAGCTCTCGACAACTTAGCTCCTAGGATCATTAGGACATGCAAGTGTTTTCCATGAAAACTTCTGATGGTCGTGATGGGCATATGCTGATAAATGCCTAACCACGCCAATCACAAAAGCCAGTCAGCTGCGCATTTACTGCGCAAGTCTGCATGCCAAAACAAAAGTAAATATGACTGCCATGTGGAACTTACCTAACTGCAAATGCCACAAATACTATCTCGCACGGGTATTGCGTTTAAAAAAAGGGCAATTTAATATGCCATTTGACCAACAAACTCTTGACAGAGTATCTGGATAAATGAACAAATACAGTACTAATTTCCCAAAGGCTGGGATGTGTTTTCCATAGATTTAATGACCTTGTGTCCCAACACATTACAAGTACATTTGAACTGTAAAGTAAGAGTTGCAAGTAGGTGACTGTGACAATGCCTGTCAAGACCCATGAGATGATGATATTTGAGCTGCTGGAACAATTATGCAGGTTGGTATGCTAGGATTTTGAAGTGGGAATGGTTGTTATGCACTTGCAGGCAAAACAACGTTGTGTGTGTGTTTGCTTGTTTGAGCAGTGCAAATGCCGCTTTCACAAGGTCATCTCCAGGATCACCTCAGGTGAGTATTTGTCATCCTGCATCGGTTTACAAACCCATAAATAGTGGAATTTTTTTCCTTCCCCTCTCATTAGCATGGTGGTGCTGCCTAAGCAAGGGGAAATTTTCCCTTAAGGCTGACTTGAGTATTCTGCATTGTGGAAACATGCCACACATAAAATGAAGCTATGCAATTTGAGCAGTGAGCTGCATTTTTGTTTCAGGTTTGGTACTTCAATAGCTCGCTGTGACGTTTGAACATACCATATAAATGAAACTGTGCCTATTCTGCACACAATGCTTAAAATACAAATGAGTTAAGCTTTAATGAAAGATGCAAAACACATGGGATTTTACCTTAAACAAATTTGATGGAAAATTGTATTTATTTTCCTTTTTAAGTGTTAAGGCATTAGCTCAGTCAACCGCATACTGTACTTGAACAACATTTCACCATAAATTAGGGCCACATTCCGGTGTATGCAGATATGATTACAGTTGTTTTGATACTGTGAAAAAGAAGAGGGAAAAAATTCCTAACCCTTCATCTGATTTTTCTGTTGCAGCGGTTTTGTTGTGCTGAGCTGCGGAGTTCTCTAGTCATTTTCCTCAGAGACTCTTCATCCAGCTTGGCCCACTTTCTCGTTCCACTCATGTCGATGCGGCACGTTCAGAGATGCTCGGGTGGGACCGCATTTGAGGAGGATTTTATCACAATGCTAAATTTGATAGGCGTACAATAGATTTAGTTTTAATAGTGCATTTAAAGAGTCAGGTATGTGATAGTATGCCACAGCACAACCGTCTCCTTGGAGTAACGGTAGTTAGGGTGTGGCTGTTATCTTCTCCTGTGCTCATCTTAGCTGTATCTCAAATGTACATATATGAGAGGCTGTTACTGCTTACCATTGGGTTCATTTGTTATCAATAATACAAAAATATATAAATGTAGTCATTCTTTTTCCATTTTGTCATCGATTTTTCTGTATTGGTCAAGTTTTTTCCATTTTGGCGTTGATTTTTCTGTTATGTCTTTCTCTTTTGCTTGCTTTCTCATTGCATTTGGCTCAAGCTGACGACAAAAAACAAAGGCAATGCACTACACCTTCATCCAGACTATTAGCTGCTTCTTTTAGCATCTTGAACTCCCATGTGTAAGACGCAAAGGATGTGCGTGGTGGCGTGATAGTGATGTTACTTCTTGTTCGGGACCCGCTTCCAGTCACCCACGCTAAGAGCTACATTTAAGCAGAGTTACTACTGTACATAGCCACTGCAAGAAGGAATCGTGTGATCAGCTATTAGTTAGTCATCCATTCATTTATGGCGTTTGCCTTTTGTCGTCAGCTTGAGCTAGCCGGTAAATGCAGTGAGAAAAAGCAAATGCAAAAGACAAAGACAATACAGAAAAAGCAATGCCAAAATGGAAAAAGCAAAGACAAAATGAAAAAAGGAATATGATTACAATTGTACAGTATATTTGTGCTGTGATTTCACATGTAGTTACCACCGCATTGCCTAATACAGTAGACATAATAATAGAAAATAAGACTAGATAAGATAAATAATAGACTCACATGTTAGCATTGGAGAGTTCTGTGTTGTTGTTGTTGTTTTTTTACTTTCCGGACTTCTTGTGGTGGCTAATGTAATGTAGAATTCTCATAGAGATACAGAGTCTGATATTCTTTTAAAATTATTGAACATAACGCCATCTATCAAAGAACACAGTTCAGCTGGCACGCTTGTCTCCTCCCCTATCCACTAATAACATTAACATCGAGGTGCGTTCACGAACATCAGAATGTAGAACATCAACATTACACCACCAACAGGTTGTTACAGTAGCATTACTGGCACCTAGTGGCTAGTGTAGAATACTACAGTACATATCAGTGTGTATTTCAATTGGTTTTTTGAATTTCATATTTGTAATTGAGTTCATTTGGTTATGAAAACACTTAATTTAGGCCAAGACTGTAAAATCTGCCCAAACCAAAGTACCTGACTAATAATAGGCTATAGGCAACCACAAGTTGTAATTTTTTGCCATCTAGTATGATTAAATATCTGAAATACATGTAACAATTTTCCACTTACAACTTATATGATTAAACATTCATTCATTCATTCATTTTCTGTACCGCTTATCCTCATTAAGGTCACGGGGATGCTGGAGCCTATCCCAGTTGACTTTGGAAAGGAGGCGGGGTACACCCTGGACTGGTTGCCAGTCAATCGCAGGGCACATATAGACAAAGACATACAACCAGTCACACTCACATTCATACCTATGGGCAATTTAGAGTCGCCAATTAACCTAACATGGATGTTTTTGGAATGTGGGAGGAAACCGGAGTACCCGGAGAAAACCCACGCACGCACGGGGGAACATGCATAATCCACAGACAGATGCCCAAAGGAGATTCAAGCCCAGAACCTCCTGACTGTGAGGCCAACAAGCTACCCATTCAGCCATCGTGCGGCCCTGTTAGCAGATTACTTTGTCAAATTTTAATTATATTTTCAATGTCAGAGTTTTGCACATTTTAAAAAGTCTAGTGACATTTTGGCAGATTATTTTACTTATTTTAGAAAGTACATCAGAGGTTTTAGTACAAACTACTCTCAGGCCACCAAACACGAAGACCAAAACTGTACTATCTACTTATTTGACAGTTTGTGACTGTATCATCATTTGTGACCTTATATTTAAAATAATGTATATGTAAAGATGGTCAACAAAATAGTCAGACTATAATATTGATTTTTGAGTTTCAATTTGTTTATTTCCGACATGTCAAAAATAATATATTGCCAGCTCAAGCGAAATGGCAAATTGTCTTTCAAATGATATTCAATCTATGTCAAAAAGGAAATAGCTTCATCCAACTACTGTTACAAACTTTACTACGGAAGATAAAAATACTCACATGATTTTACCAACTTGCCAACAGTCCACGCTATTTGTGCTTCTGCTTCTTCCTCCATTCCAATGCTTACCAGGGAATGTGTAGCTGGAGGAATGACGGGGGGAATAGATTATCCTGAATCTATTCCCCCCGTCATTCCTCTGTCAATGTCTGCCATTGCCATGCAGATAAAGATCAGCAATTGGCAGCCATCAGCTGATGCGACCCTTTGACTCTCTCCACCTCTCTATGTTCTCTCTCCATCTTTTGTGGCACCCTGATGTCACTTGGAATGCTGGGATAAGCCATTACACCATGTGGGCGCAGGTCGTTGTGTTATCTTGTACACAACACATTTATATGCGTGTAGCTGATGGATGGATATTAGGAGTGTAACGATTCGTTTTAACTATTCGATGTAACGATTCGTTTTAACAACGATTCGATTCGATTCAAGGACGATACGATCCCAAATGATTCAGTAACTTTTCAGCCAAAAATTCAGTCTGACTGTGACATACATAGCAAGATACTGGAGCGTGCAGATAAAGTTTCCTAGATTTCCGTTGCTATTTGTAAGGGAAATGAATATAAATGAATGATGGCTACAATCAGGTACACAACAATCCATTTTTGGATTGGCTTTAATAGGAGGCTGGGCATAAACAGGTTAGCATGTCTCACCGGTACTTTCTAGTACCCCGCCCACTTCACGTATGGCTCCCCGTTCCCTAGTGGGTTAGGGTTATGATGTTACAGCTTTTATTCTCAAAAAGTTACCACTTTACTCTCGTAGTATTATGAACTTTTTCTCGTACATGTACGATATTATTCTCGTCAATTTACGACTTTATTCTCGAAATCTGATGATTTTAATACTCAATTTTAACAGGCAATGTCAGAGACCGCTATAAATACAAGGGACTTGTGTGACCTTTGGCCTGGGTCAAAGGTAAAATAACGATTTTCAGTCTCGTAATATTACGACTAGTAATAGTCTCATAAAATTACGACTTTTTAATCTCGAAATCGTAACTTTTAATGTGGCCTAATACGCCGTCGTGAAATACACCCCATATCCCATAAAAAAATCACATATTTTAGCACGTCCACGCGGACACAGCATCACATGACATCATCCGTGCTCCCCAGTCAACAGGCACGACTAATCAACCAAATCAAACTTTTTAGAAGGTTAACATTTAACAACTTTGTCATTGAAATAGCTATTTAAAAAAAACACGTCCATATAAAACCCGCCATGCTTAAATCTAATGCTTTATTTCCTAGTATTGATTCAATCGATTAATTACCTTTCAAATCATCGTTAAATTGATATATGCTGTCTGGAATGGCAGTTTGGTGAACACGGATTGATCTGGTTGGATTTTAGGAAAATAAATCGATACATCGATCTGGTGAATGAATTGTTACACCCCTAATGGATTCCTTCACATAGTGCTGTATTTAGCCAACGGGTAATTTTCACCAGCAGCTTGACAGCAGTAAAATACAATGGTGAGTAAACAGGGAAAATGAGTCTTTAATCAACAGAAAAGGAGTTGCACACCATCAGTCTTTCAGTGGAAATATGACAAGCATTAAGCTGCTAATAAAGCTGGCAGTGACCCTTTGCCCACCAGACGATGTGTCTGTACTTGAATTGGCGTCTGCTCCCACCCATCGCTACTTTCATTTAGTCACATGTCTTATAGATAAATGCAGTAATGCTTGCTGTGAAGACTGTTGAGGCTGACATGCACACACACCCAATAAGACAGGCAGACACACTCAGCAGACGTCTTCCCATGCTTGTGTTGTGGATTAGTCAAATCCCCTGACTGGCTGCTAAGCTGATTAAGGGGGGTGTTATGCACTGTCCATTTGGAAACACTGGGAAGAGTGCATGCATACACATACGCTCATCATAATATTGTCTCCCCTGCTGATGCAGGATGGTATAAGACATTTGAGCGAGTTTCGCCAGATTTTGATATTTACCCCTAACCTTCACGGACAGATGGTGTTCATCATGGTTTTGTGCCCATGGCTTTGCAGCACTTTGATACTGTGTGTGTGTGAGGGGGGTGTTCGTGTGCGTGTGTGTGCGTGTGTGTGTGTGACTGAGATGAAGCCTATTGGAAGAAACTAAAGCCCAGATGGCTGTGTCCGGCAGGGACTGGGAAATAGAGGTGACACCAGGTGGATGTTCATGCGAGTGAAGTGTAACAACATTTTGTGAAGAAACAACTAATTTATTTGTGGTGACACATAGAAATGGTTATTTGATTACATTTACTCAATGAACTCTGGGGGAAATTAATGACCAGTTATTTGATTACTCTTTTTCTGAATGTTTTGAACTCATGTTTCCCGATGTATTAAGAATAATGCTGACATAAGGTGGATGGAACTAAGCTTCTCTTAGCAAATTGCCGTGTTGTTGCCAGAAGTTGACACCAACAACTCCCCCCAGCTAGTCAGAACTTTTCTTCCTGTCACTCAAACACGCACGCACACGCACACACACACACACACACACACACACACCCACACCACTGAGTTGGAGAGATGCAGCCGTAACACAGAGACCCGCTTGCGCAAGTCATCTAGTATTAAGGTAATAGTGATCAATGAAGCAGAGTCATTGAAGTTAAGAAATTTTATGCAGTATATTTAAATCCACAAGTTTTTTTTAAAATTTATATTTAAAAAAAAATGAAAAAAACCTGCTCATATTTTTCCAAATGCGGGTCATATATTTGGGTCAGTACAATGTATTAATGTACTTGAGTTTATGAGTGTAATGCGCCTCTCCCCTCCACTTCACTAGAGAAGCACAATCATGATTAAAACAAACAACCACTTTAAAACTCATTTTCCAAAGTTCCCTCAACCTTTGACCAGTTGCAACTGAGCAGGCTTTGTCCAAGTGTTTTGATCTAGAGGAGAAGGGAGATTTGCCCAACGTGGAGTATTTTATTAAAATAAACTTCCTATACTGCCCCACTGGTGTCAAGATAATTGTAAAAGCCCCCAAAATGAGCAGGATAGGACACCTTTAACAATAAAGTGATTATATTGTTTGTGTTTATTTATGTACACCAACAAAAGTGTGAGAAAGTGTGCATCCAACTACGTGAGCTTCAGTCTCATTTGAAGTCCTTATACGTGTGTAAGACGCACCCGTCCGCCACCCTTATACCCACACAGTTTTTCACCACATTGGGTTAGTGGAGCAGGCCGGGTGCTGTAAATGGGTGAACAGCTACGTAACTTTTGACAAGCAGCCCTTTTCATTATGCATTGAGAACCCCCGCAATTTCCCAACCCAAAACCCTTGTGCTACCATAAGAAAGGAATCAGATGTCTGCTTTCAGAGGAGAGGGGGTTGTGGAGGGGATGCCGGGCTACAATCTATAGCTGTCCTCCAGTCGGAACTGAAACAGATCTGAAACTGACATATATTGTTCTTAGTGTTTTACACCAGTTGGTTGACATGGGAGATCAACCTCCTTCAAGTAGCACTGCACCCTCTGACCCTCTGACCCTCAGTTCAAGCCTGGGCAAAGGAACCCCTGGCAGGGAGCCCAAGCGGTCAGAACCTGGCCCACAGATGCATCAACACAACTTCCTAATGCAAACATCTCGTCTTCCACTCTGCTGACTGAGGCCCACTGGCTTTGTAAAGGTTAATGACTTCCTGACCTGGTCACCAATGTGAAGAGAAGCAGGGAGGAATTTACCCCCGCAGATCACCCCCATCTCCACAGAACACCCCCATCTCTTTCTCTGTCGTCATCTTCATTATCTTGGCCAAATCTCCTCACTCTGTCATTAGCATCATTCACAATAATGTATTTATTATATTTCTTACAAATGTATTAATATTAAGGAAAGATTTCATGAAGCTTATTGTTTCTTTGTGGTAATTCTGTTCCAAACAGCTATTTTGTTTTCCCTCTAATCATTGCTTTAATTGCTCGTGAAGTTTGTTGAGGTTCTTTAAAGTCAGAGCCTGGCTGAAACAATCTCTTATTTTTCAGTGGTCATTATTGAGATACTACAGCTTGAAAGTAAAACCAACAAGTACAAAAAATACAGATTCTAACCTCTGAAATCCCCCTTTTACTTGTTTTTCTTGGTCATAATGCAAAAAAATCCGCACTTCTCCATTGTCCTCGTCTTCACTTCTCACATACTTGTCAGGTCTGCTGCGGTTTTGACACTTTGGCAAGTTTTCCATGTCTAAAAGTTACCGCACTTGTTAACTTGCCTCATTAAGACAACGTTGCTTTTCCTGAAGTTGCTGGGATTTGGGTGACAGACAACATGCCTTTCACTAAGCTCAACATGTGCATAAATGTGTGTTTTCTAGACTCAAGAAAAATACATTGGTTGGTTTTTTTTTCAACAATACTTTCCCTCCAACACTTACTCTACTGTAATTCTATCTTTTGCTATACACCCCTTCCTCATATAGTGTGGGTGTGTGTGTAAAGTGATGGACAGTAGTAGTAGGAAGGCATGTCTGGAACTAATAGATTCCACCCTGCTTAAGAATCCTTTAAGGAAATACCACCTGCAACCTGAGGCCACTAAACCATTCATCTGCCCACAATCACATCCTATTGGCCAGTCCGTCTCAAATAGTGGGGCAGGCCCCCTTAGGGGGCGCGTTGAACTGTCGGTGGGGGCTTGAGAGGCAGGGAGGATTTTCAATATTACTGCAGATCTGCCAGGCAGAAAATAGAGAACCACTGCCATAGGCCAACCCTTCTCTCGTACAGAACATACAGTATATAGATACATTCTAAGGCTGGAAATCTTGATAATCCATGGTAAGATAAACCATTGCGATGTCTCAATATTTGATCACACGCCTAACACGTTCCGCCCTTATTAGTGGTAAACTACACAGCAGCCTGTTTTTCTGCTTCTCACAGCCACACACCGACACAATCCTCCTCACACACACAACTCCCGCATGTGTGCCCACACATGCTTCCTGTAGTTGTTTTAGTGTAGCCCTCCTCCCATGTGCTCCCTATTGGCAAAGAACCGGTCCAGCTGACTTCCTGTCTCTTCCTGTGCAAAGACAAATGAAAGGACCTCTATTTCATTGTGACACGTCACACACGTTTACATTGCTCATTTTCTTGGTGTTTTGTTCATTCTCTACAGGACAAAAACTCATTGTGGTGTGACTCAAAATTACTTTCAGTCACTGGTGTGGGTTGGTCAAGATAGTTTGATAATAATGGTCATGTAGTTGAGCTGTCCGACTATCTAGTGCAAGCTAAGAAGCTAACTTAAGGTCACAAAAGGCCCTTTCCTTCCATCATGCCCATGTTTTCAACTTAAAAAAACACCAGAAGGGGATTATTTTTACCCTAGTAACAATCAGCGGTTAGAGAAGAACGTCCTGTCTGAGCTTCGCGCACCATGACACAGCAGTCCGAGCACAGTGAGGGTGAAGTACCGCTGTAGCTATGGAGCTGAATATCAAACGTCCATGTGAAACTAACTTCACCACGGTATACCGCCGGCATGTCTACATGGTGGTGTTGCGTTTTCTTCTTTATCTGGGTGGCGAGAGTTCAGCGGCAACCAGCTTTGAGGCGCATTTACCGCACCTACCATGCTAAAGTATGGCCCAGAGTTACGGCAACCAGATCGGCCCAGTCTCGTAGCAGATCTATCTTCAAAATACAGCAGCTCGGCAGCCGTATCTTGGACATCCCTACCCGGAAGACGTTTCATCTCTCATTCAAGCAGGCTTTATTTTTATGGTGCTCAAACACTAGATAGGGCTAGAACTTCCTATCTATCCTTTTAAACTGGATAGGTCTAGAGCCGTCCTGTCTAATTTTTGAGTATAAACTGATTTTGAAATTCTCAGCTGTTTCAGTCATATACTGTTTTTACTGTAGGAATAGTTATGTCAAATCCAGCCAGTAATCCTTAGATACGACCGGATCTAGGCGGACTACAGCGGTCCTAAATAGGCTTTGAGCATGAACTTATGAAGCCTGCTCGCATGACAGGCAAAATGTCTTCTAAGACAACCTGGACATTCCAGTTGCGATTGATTCAATGCCCTTATAATTACTGGCTGTCTTTTACATTACTGTTAATCCAGCATACTGTGTGACTGAGATGGCTGAAAAATTAAAAACAAATTATACTTGTCACGGGTAATACATATTTTTTTGGTGTAGTAGTTTTCTCACTGCCACAGTATTTTTGAATGTGCCAAAAAATCCGATGGAAAATAACACACAGCTTATGGCAGCAGGAAATGAGCCCTTTAACATACAGGCATACATACAGCCTCCATTTTGGCATATAAATCGTGTGGGGCCCAAGCCCCGGGTGTTTCCAGGTATCATGAGTGCCTAAGGCAGTAGAAGTGACTCTTCTTTGGGGTCAAATTGCTTGAAGCAGCCACTTCTGTGCTGAAGTTGTACTTTGTAAAGCATTTTATGATTCTTTTCCACCAAATTGCATGGTTTGGATCAGTTTTTTTTTTTTTTTTTGCATTTCTGTTAAATCTTTATAAAGGGTATCACAGTAACAGTGAATTTTAACGTTCAATGGACAATGGAAAAATAATGAGAAGAAAATGAAAAAATATTAATCTCAATGTAATGATGCAGGGAAAAGCGGTTCCATTTGGCCTTCAAATGAGTGTTTATGTGACAGACAGCAATGCCCTTTTGGCAGAGCCTTTATTTGCTTGAAATTTTCTAACCACAAGCTAACATGCAGCATGTCTGAATGATTTGAAGCAGCAGCCTTAAGCCTCAGACCTGAGGAACTAGTCAAATCTCCGCCAAGGACAATAGACTGTCTTTCAATTCTACATTATGCGTATGCTCAATTGCACACAAGGTCGGTGTTCTAGCCAATCAGAAATGAATGAAAACATAAAAAAAATATGTTGCTTTGATTAAAATAGAGACCCCTGCTTAAGTGTGCAGAAGGTCAGCCTTGTCTTTTCACAATCCTGCTGATACACACGAGCATATAGAACATTAATTATTTTGTTTTTCTTTTACTTTGTCAAACATAAACAAATCCATCATTAAGCGGGACTCCAGAGTACAACTGGATGGTCACATTTTTCAAGTAAAATAAAAAAAAAAAGTTGAATCTGCTTGAGCATCTGCGACCAGATAAAAGTACGCGTCCCATATTGAGTTGACAAGCGACACACTTTGTCCGTTATTACCGTGAGAATTAACATCTTGTCACAGACTAAGCCTACAGATGCCAGTGTGTGTGATTGCTAAACTTTCTATCTCATTGCCGTGAACTATTCTGGTATCTTTTCTTTACACACTTTGCCTGGCTAGTTTTCTGCTGAGCAGAAGGGTGTTCTGACTCCAAATGAGACTTTTACCGCAGTGGCATTTTGTCCTTAAAACATACAAGCAATGCGGTTAGTTTGGAGATGGTTTTTGTCCCACAGGGACGCTACAGTTGGCAATTACGTCAAAGCTGTGTGCTAACTTACTTAACAACTTTGGTCTCTTGTTACCATTGCAATAATTATGTATTGTCTTCCAAACACTTACTATATGTAGTCTATCCAGCTTTAAGATACTGACGCCATCACAGGGGCCTCCAATAGACCTAGCAGTAGCTCGACAGCTGATGTTGAGTTTCCCACAAAAGGATATCACTTTCTTCAACTCAGACATCATGCCTGTATTTACTAACACATGAGCACACTGTTGGAGTGGAGATCTCCTTTGTAAATAAATAGCATGATGCAATTTCATTTTAAGGTGTATATACTGTAATATCACCAAAGAGGCCTAGAGAGAGCTTGGGACAGAAACGCAGTGGTTAGAGAAGATAGTTGCAATTTGTAAAAATGGGGGAAAAGGAAAAAATGGAAAGGGGGAATTTGAATATTTATCTTGCAAGTAGATTTCGGTGTGCGCCCCTAAATTTTTTGTTTGCGGTCCAAAAATTGTAAATTTGGGACCATTGTGCTTCTGGTAAAAAAAAGTCGGGCAGTCCTGAATAATGAATGATCATCGAGGGCTGCTTATAGAAAGTTTTGCAAAAAATAAGCTGCGCTCTAAAATTTACCATTTATTTATTAATCAAATTTTAAGTGATGTGGCTTTAAATGGACCCTGTGAGGTGTGTGTGATTAAATGTTCTGCTTCACAAAGATAACATTCACCAAAGCCTGTATGGGTACCTGGGTAATAGGTCATGTGAAGGACAGCAGATGTTAGGCCATACAAAGCAAGTGACCATGTAGGACCGTGTCATCATATGAGGAAGGTTTGCTCCAAAATGCAATACCATTCTCCTTTTTTTAAAGATTTTGAGCTTTAAATGTCAGACAGTCCAGACAGAAAGAGGCAGTAGTGGAGCGTATCAGTAAAGTAGAATTCCAGATTCAGTGCAAGACCTGCTCTGGTCTGCCTGGAAAAAGTGACTGGGCTTTCTGGAGGGGGTGGAGGCGATACATTCCACTTCACATCCCACTTCTTTCTGGCTGAGGGGATGATGACCATTGCAGAGGGATGAGAGCGACCTGCACCAAGTCACTCTCATTGTGTCTCCTCCTTGCTCTTTCTCACAGACTGTAACTGCTACTAAGGGCTTGACTTACTCAAGGAAATTCAGCTAAGCAGCCAGGAACAACAATGGGTATTGTAAGGAGCACAGGGTTCACTATGGTTGAGTCATATAGCCATTCTTTGTAAATGGAGTGTGCTGTTGGAGACATTCATCACAATGTTTTTCAGGGGTTTGATGGAATGTAGCCCCTTTAAGGAATATTCTGGGCTGCATACAGTATACACTGTCACAGCCACTTGCACAATCCATTCAGATCCAAAAATTCTCAATTTAATTGAAATATCAATGTTATATTAACAGCCATATGTGTTCCAATAGCATATTAATTACCACCAAACTTGACAAAATATTATCTGCCTCACATGCTTGCTCCACTTTTGAGAGATGAAGCTCTCACATTGTTGGATTTGACGTTCCGGCATTTCATGTCGTAATGAAGGGAAAATCTCCTGCCTCATTAACGTCACTCCGCCCCTAGCTAGATAAACCCGTCCCACGTATGCGCCCGCGACTTCACGGAAGACAGCTTTGTTTAAAAAAAAATAATAATAATAAAGGCTTCACTAGAAATCTTAAAAATGAATAAATATCTTTCAATCATGGTTTTAGTGTTTTCTGATATTTGCCATCTATTACATTGGACAAGAGATACAGTATAGAGCCAAATGTTTTATATTTTTCAAAATTCATTTTTCTTCAAATTTTCATTCTGTCCATTTAAGTTTTTAGAATTCTGTTTTTTACATTTTCAACGTATATTTACTAGCATAGAGTGTGTGTTTTTGGGTTAGTGAATAAAATGTTCGTTAATGAAATGCAAAAATCCATAAATATAAATAATGCAATACATCATTGGAAAATTTTGCCCAGTAATTGAGAAATGGATGTATCCTGGCTAACTTTTCTAAAGGGATGTCAGCCTCTGCACACATTGCTACAAAATTTTCAACTGCAATGTCCATGCTTGTGATTAATGTGATTATGTAAGCTATTTGTTTATGACACGCTTATTTTTTTTGCACAGTTAGAGACATTGGGCAAACGTCACTCTTATTTGGAAGGCGGAAGTGTGTTCTCTGTGTTGAGAATGTCGATTGACAAATGTCTGTTGAATGTCTAAGACAAGCTGGGTGCAGGAAAAACATGCATCTCGCCTTTTTTCACTCAGAACTTGCACATCGTCATCAGGCATTGTAAAACGATCCTTACATCAAAGCGGTGCAACACGCTATGGTGAAAATATACTCATTCAAGCCAAGTCACACACACACCGCACTAGCATTCTAAACTACCACCATTATAAACATATTGCTCAATCACAAACCGTGAACCAAAGCGTTTTTATATTTGAAAGGCAAAATTATTGATTCGGTTTTAATATTGTAATACATTAAATTTTGGAAGTGTCACAGCACTCCTTTTAATTGTCCCTCGCTGATCACCATTTTGTTTGTCCTCATGAGAGTACTGTGGTATGCGTTGTTGTTGTGCTTTGACAACTAATTACAAGGCTGTCACTGTGTTGTTTTGTGTCACAGCCTCAGGAGGCGGCAGACAGACTCTATCCCCATCATTGACGGAGTTGTGCACATTGCTCACGAATATGCACCCGCACACTCAATTACATAGGTTAAGGACAGTAACATATGTTGTCCAATACACACAACAGGTCATTGGCTTGAGTGCAGTCCGCGTGTATGTTTATTTGTCGTGCGTGTTTAGTTTGAGAGGCACAATGGTCACTACTGGCACGATGTTTGTGACAACATGAGACAGATTGAGACAAGGGGGTGTGTGCTCAGACATATTTAGAGATTCCACTTCTCTTTGTGGTAACGAGAAACTGCACTCTCAGCCGTAAAGCACAAAGGCAGCATCAACAGGACGCTGTTGGCTCAACAAATTGGGCGCACACTGCCAGAACTGGCGGTGAATGTGTGGATCAGTCTTTGTACGTGTGTGTCAGGGAACTTAACGCTGACACGAAGCCAGGATGAAGGGCAAAACACTTTGCTTCTTCTACAGCCAACGTTGTAAAGGTAGGACACCTGTACTACACTTGCCATGGCTTGTTTGTGTGCGTGATTTGTGTTGTTTCATTACAAGGATGCATGTGCAGCGCACACACCATTGGCAGGCGGCTGTGAGACCAAAGCATTAATCCGTCTTCTGTTGGAACTGATCCATTTATCATTAATGTGTTTGTGCGTGTGCACCCGGGAACTTGCTTCCTGTAAACAAGACTGCAATACACATGATCCTCCAAAAGAGTTGTTTTTTGTGATTGAATACGTCTGAGTGCAATCTATTAATTTGAGACCGCAGAGGCACGGGGGAAATGAAATGTGATAGCCTGTGATAACTGGCTGCCTCTGGAGATGTATGTATGTATGTATGTGGAAGATTAGATTAGCTTTATATGGATACTAGGTATCAATTTGCACGTGCCATGCACTGAGTGAGGGAGTGGGAATTCAGACAAAAAACCTTAAACCACATTGTCTTTTGTTTGTTTTTTTTTGTTGTTTTTTTTAGTGTGGCAAGTTTTCAACCATTTAAAATAAGTGAAATAGAAATAACTTATTCCAGTGTCAAATTGCTGATCATGAAACAGTACAGGCAATCTTGATGCTCACTGAGCTGACCTTTAAGTAGGTGTGCTTTGGTCTGGTGTGATGTATTGCATAACAGCAGTTGAAATATTCACACTTCGTGTGACTTTGGACTTCCAAATTGTAAAACCTCAGGGAACTTCCAATCTAAATAGTGTGTGTTGTGTTTTAATGGCCTTCATAATATCATCTCTTCCCACCTCAGAGATCCGTGCCCAGCTGGTGGAGCAGCTCAAGTGTCTGGACCAGCAGTGTGAGCTCAGAGTACAACTTCTGCAGGATCTGCAGGACTTCTTCAGAAAGAAGGCGGAGATCGAGATGGACTATAGCCGCAACATGGAGAAGCTGGCCGAGCGATTCCTCACCAAGACGCGCAGTACCAAGGACCACCTTATGAAGTATGACACAAAGGAACACACTTAGCTTATAGAATGTCTAAATGTTGGCTTTCTGTGTCCCAGCTTTTGAAATTGCAAAGGTGAAATTGTGGCCTCATTCTTTGTGTGCAACTGTACATTTAGCCAGAAATGGACATGAGGTTTAAATTACAAGTGTAAACATTTCCTTTCCATTCCATTTCCATTATTAACAGTACTGAAAAACCCCATTCACCACCCTCTTTACCTCTTTAGGCTTCCTGTCAAAGTTTCCCCTTCTGTCTTGCTTTCTATTTTTTTTTATTTCTCTTTGCATTGTTCTCTTCCTGCTTCATCAGGCAATCATACATAGACCTTAAAGAAAAAATGCACCTATTTTTAAAATGTTACCCATCCTCCACAATCTCTGGGTAACACGCGTTTTTTTCTTACATGCATTCTGAAGAAAAAATTGCTACAAATTGACCGCTAAGAATGCACATAATGGGATGCAACTGTTCCGTCAAGTGAGCTTTTTAGGCGGAGTAAGTGTCCCATCACGTGCATCGATGAGCTGCTCGATGATCTGTTTTTATAGCTTAAGAATGCACAGAAGAATTGTGAATGATGAAGTGCAGTTTTAAATGTCCTAAACTATTGGGATACACTGCAGCTCAAATTAATGAGATAATAATTTCTTTGGTACATATTGGTGGGACGGGCTGCAAGAATAACATTGAAGGCCTAAACATACAATATATATAAATTACTATAAAAAAACATGTTCCTATAAATAACTAATATAAGACTAGCTAAGCATGTCGGTCCAATCATATAACGTTTTACAGCTCTTGTAAAGCTCCAGATTTTAATTCTGTGAATGGCTGATATTTCTACATTCTCCATGCGCTTGCTTCTATTGCTCTGTCCGGGTGCCATGTTGGAATTTCAGCTATTTTCTGGCGTGTGTGCTTTTTTTTTTTCAGTGGGTGTGTGTATTAAGTCCATAGGGCCCGCTGGTATTTGCAAACTACATACTGACTGCTGCATGGTAAAACCTTATTGTGCGTGCCCTTCGGCTGACTGGCAGATGAGTCACAGGGAGATGTCTCCACAATTTGTCACTAAAGCCCGCCGTTACGCTGAATATTAGCCTGGTCTCAGCGTTACTAAGCTGTGTCCTTACATAACCCGTGGCAACAGCTACTGTCTGAATTCAGACTTTTTCAGTGAGGCACCTGTACTTCTGGGAATTCACTATAAACCTGTGCAGTTGCTGTCTGGTTCCCAATTTAAAGTGCAAATTATCTTTTAAATGTATATTCAATTGTCAATATGGATAGTCCAGGCAATGAATTACTGCCTCTACCATCATCTTGTACAGTTGAGCATATGCAAGAGGAGCCCCTCCTTCTCTTTCTACATGGATGTCTGCAAAAGACTCCTTTTGAGAGTTTTATCCTGTTTTACACCAAAAATCCCCTCTCTCACTGGGCAGCACAAACAGGGAGAATCAGCATCATGGTTGAAGCTTGGTTGGATTTTTTTTTCCCAGGTTAAAAGTATTTGCTTTAAGCTGCAGTGGAACTTCTGCAAGTATGTGACAGCCCCTTTTTTGGCTTCTCTCAACATTGAAAAACGTTATTGTCATTATTGTCTTGTGTACAACAGGCAGTCACATGGTACAATAAGATTCCTAATGTGCAAACCTCAAGTAACACAAGACATAATTAAATAGAATAGAGCAGGGTTGTCCAAACGTTTTCCACCTAGGGCCACATACTAAAAAAATGAAAGGACGCAAGGACCACTTTTTTGTAATCCAACACATGTAGGTATGCTAAGAAGTTATAGTATATGTCAAGAAAAAATTGCGTCCCAGCTTTGTGGTTTACATAATATAGCTTATTATCTGTGTTAACTTTTGGTCCTTGCTTTTTTCCTATTTTTGCTGGGGTTTTTTTAATCCAAACATTTAAACAATCATCCAAAATGTTCTTTTATGACTTTGCTCCAATAATATCATAACTTTGTCCCTAACCTAATTTTCCAATTTTCCAATTTTCCAAAATTACAATTCAATGGATATTTTGCTTAATATTTAAACTCTATGCTACAAAAATTACATAAAATTGCTTGATGTCACGTTACGTCTACTAAAAAGGTGCAGTTATGGTTTTAGTTGCTGCATTTGTGGAACTGGCATAGAATGCCCCCTCACTTAGATGTTCGCTCGCATAGCCTCTGACTGTTCTTCTCATAAATTTCCTGAGATGGGATGAGGTCACTCTTGCGGCGAAATCAGCTTTTGAGACACTCAGCAAGGAAACAAGCAAAGACACGACTTGCTGTGTGTCCTTCCTAGTCTTAAAAGCAGCATAATATTTTCATGAAACGTTTGTGTATGTTACTGGCTGACTGTGTTGGCTGCGTTAGTTCACTGCCAGTTTTCCACATCACATTAGAAATAATCCCATTGATTGCATTCGGTTTACTCCTGGATTTGGCTTTGAAATGATGTTTCCCATACTTTCTGCAAGATGGTTCACATGTAGAAGAATGCATCCAGTCTAGGCTTGCAAATGTGCTGTCACCAGACAATTTATTAAATACAAACAATACGCAGAAGAAAAACACACATTTAGACAATTGTGTTGGTCCATTGAGAGCGGTCAAGTGCTTATTTTCCTGTCAGGTTTTACTACACTTATTCCAGATGTGTAGCAAACTGTCATAAATGCACCAACACACATGCTCTTACTCAAACCGTGACACTGAAGCAGTTGGCAGCATGCAGTGACTCAGGACAGAGCTGCTAATGTAAACTTGTCTCTTTGAAGTAAATGTTCACTCTGCTTTTTTGTTAATGACTTAATCAGATTTGACTGCTCACCCCAGTGACAGGCTGCGGTTGTGAATTTCTGCCAATTCATTTGGATAAGAGCTTGCTCTTGTTAAGAAAGAAACTAATTAAATTGCTTCCTTATGCCTTAGCCAAAATGAAGCTCTTTTAGCAGTCTATTTGAAATTGTTCTTGCCAACTGTACAGAACCAATTTATAAAGGGCTTGCCAGCATGCACACTAACCTACATGGCAAGCAATGGATGCTGATGATGGTGCTGACAGTTTCAGCAAAGTGCTTTTACAATTTCTGTTAGTTGGATCAAACCCACAAAGAACCGCCCTTGAGTTGTTTGAATTCAGAATCACAATTCAAGGTACTATTCAGACTATGACATCAAACTGAATATATTTCTGTGTGGACCACAATGAACAAATGTATGACTGTTAGGTCACCACGGCGATCGTGACATGCAAGGATTAGAATATGCGCTGCGAGCATGTGCAGCCTGACAGTCATACATTACTTGTTTGCAAATGCACGTGAAAGTAACTCAGCAATGAATTCACCTTGTCAATATTCTGTATATCTTTTCTGCATGTTCAGTCTTTAACCACCCCAGAAAGTACTAATGTTAAGCCTAGTGTTTAAGATATGACTCATTTTTGTGTGCACTCGTGGTCACATAAGAGTCATTTGGTTCAAGTCGTAAAGGAAATGTGCTGGCGGCAATGCTCCATCTAATGCTATGTGCTTTGATCCTGACTGTAAATGACCATTTAGCATTTCCCTTTAATGTGACTCAGTGGCGTCACCTGACCAGAACACTCGCTGCGTTCCGTTAAAGTGCACCATGTGACCTTCGAAAAGAGACCAATGACATTTCAGTGTTTACATTGTGATAACCCAGAACCGGACAGTGCTACATTGCCTTGGTGATCAGGAGTGGGTTCAGGTTGCCAGATGTCACATGGGAGCAGGGAGGACAGTTAGAGGTTGAGCAAATAGAGGAACTTGGTTTTGTAGCAAAAGATTGCGTAATTGGTGAAGTCTGAAGCACCAGAAAGTGAGCAGAGTCAGTGGCCAAATGATCCAAAACACACTTTGTGTCTATGGAGCTGCCTCTGGAATTTACCCTTTGTCCTTTACAAATGTTGATATTTAAACTGTATACTGTAAATATACCATTAATTTTGGTGTATACGCCGCTACTTTTTTCATAAACTTTGAACCCCCAAGATTATACATTGGTGCAGGTAATATGTGGCTAAATTCTAATCTTGTGACATCTCCTTTACTTCAGAACTACTACTAATTGTTCAAATACTGTGCCACTCACGAGACAGTGAGGAAACAGTAGCTCTTTTTTTGCCAGTAGCTAATAACGAGATATCAGTGCACTCACAACTTGCTGCAGGTCAGTGTATATATAACACCATAACAAGATAACGGTGGCTCACGGTGTCATCACACAGCAACTCTCTAAAGACGTACCTGGGCAAAATACATACATGTACCAATACGACTTTAAAATGAAAAAAATGTGAAGCATTGCTTCTGAGCAACACATTTATTGGGGCTCTGCATTGACGTCAGTTTTAGTCTGGGCTCGACGCTCCGGCGTCCTCTGGTTTTCTCTGGTGGACAGAGGCAGCACCGTCCACCATTCTCATGCTGCTTGTCCACCAATGAAATGCTTTGCTCAGATGAAATTAGATATTTAATCAGGTACACCTTTCAAGTGTGATCCTGCAATGTTTAGCGAGTTGACAAGCTCGTCGTGAGTTTTATCATATTTTATGATTGGCTCCTGTCAAATACAGTGCTGAAAGGCCCTCACACAGCCATTTTATGACATTGACAAGAGCGGCTTATACACCGGTGCCACTTATATGAGAACAAATCTGACTTTTCCTTTAAAATGGTGTGAGTGTGGCTTACATAGAAAATGGATGAATGGATTGATGGAAAAGGGATTATATGTCTGGATAAATAATAGAGCTCCTAAGAAATGTCTCACCTAAACACTTAAGAATAATATACACAACATACCAACAATGAAAGTAACTACTAGATGAGGAAATGGTCCAGTCAAATAAAATATATTTCAAAAATGTAAAGTGGAATCATACAATGTTTTTGTATTCCCTGGTTTTCATAGGATTGGTTTTTCAACAAAAATGAATGCCAAAAGTATGTCTTGGGTTATGTACACTGTCTTGATTATAGTATGGCCAAACAAACTAAGTCCCACAGGTAGATGACTCGGTCTCTGAATGAAGATTGATGTTTTAGTTGGGACACTATAGACTGATTCCTGGCCGGTGAATCTTATAATCATCTTTATGTGTTTGTGGGTAGTTTATTTGTTATTAAAACAAACACAGAATAATGTACATATCAGTTTTTGTTGACTTTCTTTCTAATAAGCACTGTGAGCCAAGCATATTAGATACTTTATTGATCTCCAAGAGAACATTTCCAGCTACTCTGCAAAAATGTCATAATAAACCTAATCACAGAATAAAACAACCAAGGCCAAAAATCAAGAGTTAAGAAAATAGAATAAGAAAAAATACATAAACAGTTCATTTCTAATTTGTAATGCAATCATACAGAATAATAAATATTCAAATACTCAGGCACACTGCATATTTTTGAGTGTTCTGTGTGGTGTTTTTAATTACAGCTGTATTTATTTATTTATTGGTTTATTTGATAGTAACAGTGTACATTAATTAGCATTGCTGCAAATGCACCAGAATTAGCCAAAAGGCTTTTTCCCTGTGTTGTCCCTGGACAGATGTTACAAAGTGGCTCCCTAAAACAACAATAAAAGGATTATAAAAAGAACAATGCAAAATAGATTAAACTATATAAACACTGTTAAAAGATTTAGTGTACATACAAAATTAACCACAGTGCAAACATTGGATAAAAATGACCAACAAATTTACAAAAGACTTAAAAGGCTTCAAATACTTAAACATCCTGTACATCAAGTCAACAGAGACCCAAATGCCAACAAGGTTGAGATAAAATGAATAAACATATATGGTATTATTAATGTTAGTACTAGTGATTACACGTGTAATGCGTTACAAACCTTTTTTTTTTTTTTTTAGATATTTTTTGGAATAAAAAAGTGTATGAACTCAGTTCTCTGATTTTCTGGGGCACAGAGTTCCCCTCCTGTGCAGCTCTGACTGAAAAGTCACTCAGACTATAAGCGCTTTTCCGTAGTGGAACAATAAACTCTCCTCAAACTACCTCTCGTGAAACACTCTGTATGTTTACAAACTGACTGAGAGGAGGAGATGACAGACCATGGATGATTTTGTATATCAGACAAATATTTGAAAGCTTGATTACGTTGTCCCTTAAAAACTTACAAGGTGAATTGATTTAGTAATGCTTTTTATCCGGTATTTTGATTGTCCTTTTGCATAGGGATTCTATTGGTTTTAGTGCTGTTTTGTTTGTTTGTGACCAGGTTGTAAGACATGCAAAAGACAGCAAAAATGTACAATAAGCCACTAACATACCAAAGATTGTTGCAANTGAGAGGAGGAGATGACAGACCATGGATGATTTTGTATATCAGACAAATATTTGAAAGCTTGATTACGTTGTCCCTTAAAAACTTACAAGGTGAATTGATTTAGTAATGCTTTTTATCCGGTATTTTGATTGTCCTTTTGCATAGGGATTCTATTGGTTTTAGTGCTGTTTTGTTTGTTTGAGACCAGGTTGTAAGACATGCAAAAGACAGCAAAAATGTACAATAAGCCACTAACATACCAAAGATTGTTGCACGTGCCAGAAAAATGTGAGAAACGGTTGTTCTCTGAAGTTCCACTGCACTTGCTTTTCTATAAAGTCAACTGCCACTGACTTCAATGTGGTTAATGTGTGGAAGAACAGCAGTGGCACCACAGGGAAATATATGACCAAAAGAATATCTAATATTACCCCTATTGGTGTGGACTTGGCCTTAGCCTGCAGTTTCTTTCAGACATCACATTATAGCACATATTTCGTTACGTAATCAGTGACAGCCAGTACTAGCCTCATTGTTGTCTATATGACTCACACTTAACCCCTGGACAACATTCCCACCCTGCACCTCTCAGTCAAAGACCTCTTCTGTCCATGTGACCCTATGCTTGGAATGACCCCCTTCTGTTTGTCAGGGTGTCATCATAAATGTCTCGCTGCCATTTGAATCTTCTGACCAGTTAATGCTCATCTTAACACACAAAGGGTCTCGCTCATCCGCTTACACTCATAATCCATTTTACTTACTAGATTATCCATGGATCATCCATAACCTATACTGGACATGCATAAGACGGGCCTTCAGCTAAGAAAGATGGGATTTGATGCAAAGCTGGATCTGTATCACATAACATAATGATGCTTTTGTATTAAAGTTCATTAAATGAAACCAATAAATACTAGTTGTATTGTTCTAAATAGTACTACTAAAGAAACTACTGTATAGCTGTATGCCCACAACGGCCTGTATGTATTTATTTTTATATTCGTGAAACACTTAAATAAGATCACTATTGCATCTGAGTTTTATGGAAAAGGTTTGCCCTTTACAAAGACTTGCATGCCAATGCTTTGTCATTGTTTTAATTTAACAATATGTTTATTGTAGTTTGTGATGTGCATTTAACATTTGTATTGGTTAACTTTACATGACATTGAAACATTATTAGATAATCTCTCAGTATGATACAGTGCAATTCCATGCCACTACAAAGTACAATTTTCTTAAATTATTCAGTTTACAGTTAGCTTGATGTAATTGATTTGATGGAAGTTGCTTTTATGGGAGGCTCTTTATCTTTGAGCTACATGGAAAAAGTGCTGAATGTTGGACTAGTTTTACAGCTCTCTCGCAGACGCAATTATGTGCTGGCAAAAGTTCCAGTTCTGTGCAGCTGTACTAGTGTCATCCAGGGAGTATTGAAAGAGCCTTAAAACGGGCACCAAAGAAATAATTTAACCTGGATTTAATGTTCGCTGACTTTGGATGTTCAGTGAAGTGGAAAGCAAAGTGTTGGGGCCATTTTTTCTGTTCTCAGATTGCAAGTTAAAAAAAACCACTTCAGCTCATTGTGAATTGATTGTGTGAGTGATTGAGCGAAATCGATTGGAACCAGCAGAGGTGCCGTTAATTCAGACTCAACTAGTATGTAATCTTGTGTGATTGATTGGGTGTAATTGATCAGAACCAGCAGAGGCGCCGTTGATTCACACCCAATTATTTTGCAGTCTAAAAAAGAACAACATGACGTGGAAGTTACATCCATGTCCAATTCCACTTTGGAATAACTCCTCTGGATAGCCGCTCAATATGACACTGGCACAGAAACAGGAGTTCAGAACATTCAGAGACCGAATCTTCCATCCTTTTCATAAATGATCAAGGAAATATTCACATTAACCTCTTAATATAAAATCATTTCAAAGCTCGACCTACGGATGTTCCTGTTAATACTGAATAAAATCAGCCACCACATTATTGCTCTTGTTATGATCATATACTCTGTTCCACTGTAAAATCGTAAGTATGCCATTCAACACGACAGTGTGTCTAATTTGGTGCTGCCTGTACTCCTTTTTGTTGATTCATGTTACCGAGTGCCTCAGCTACTGAACCCCATTCTGTCGTCTTAGTGTCATACAAACGGGCACAATGAGAGGGAACAAAATGAATGCAACATTCCCTCTTTAAAAGGAGCTTCCGACTCTTTTTGTCATCTCATTATTCCTTTCTTCTCTGTAACAGCTGTGCTTTTTGGGGAGCCTCACCACTTCCTGCTGGGTTTTGTACCCTGGCTGAATCCCCTGTTTGGGTTGGCTCACTGGCCCAGTGTGTGTGTGGGAGAGCCAGGGGGGTGGCAGTTTTCTGTAGAAATCTGTCTGGGCGTTCTCTCCCTCCATGCCTGTTATTCCAATGCTAGTTTCATCTTGATGGAAAACAGTGTGCTTTGCAATGAACTTGTTTCCAACTTTAACAAGCCGTGGTGCCATATTGTGCACCGATCAACCGGATGAAAAGAGGGATTTTAAAAAGAACATCAAAGAGGCTTACTTCTTCTTTATCCTTGATTACATTTTAATACTTTTTCCCCATCCTTCTGATGCTGTATAGGAAGGAGCAGAGCATCCTCTCTCCAGTGAACTGCTGGAACCTGTTGTTGCTGCAGGTGAAGAGGGAGAGCCGAGACCACGCCACACTGTCCGACCTCTACCTCAACAACATCATTCCTCGCTTTGCGCAGATTAGCGAAGACTCAGGACGCCTTTTCAAAAAGGTAAGGCTCACTCACACACGCAGATGTTTCTCATCTATAGTAACACGTGCTCTAAACACACACATTGTACTTTAATACCTCAACACAGTTGTCCTCCGCCACTTTGCGCGTTCAATTTTGCGGCTCACTCAAGTCACGTTTTTTCAAAAAAATATTAATAATAAATCATGCTACTTATAGATATGAAATCCTACTTTGCAGGAATTCACTCATCATGATTGGGTCTGGAACCACGATAAACAAGAGATTTTTTCACAAATAAGCATTTTTGGACTTAATAACTACAACTGCACTCAGTAGAGCCAAAGACCCCAATTTGGATTACTTTTTTTTTTTGTATCCAAATGAGTCTCCCTTGACATTTGACTGCGTTTATTATGAATTTTGTTGCACCACATTTCAATGCTGGACCTGACCTGAAAAGGGATGGACGGGTGGGGGGTGGGGTGGGGGATATAAGAAAGGGTGCAGAAGAACCTCACAAACATATTTCAACCATATTATAAATAACCGTGATAATCACAATTTCAGCAACAACCAAAACTGTCACAGAGCAAAATGAGCAAAAATACAGGGGAAAGAAAAAAAAAAATGATAATAGTAATATGTATATGTATATATGTATATGTATATGCACTCATATATATACACATATATATATATGTATATATGTATATATACATATATATATATATGTATATATGTATATATATATGTATATATGTATATATACATATATATATGTATATATACATATATATATGTATATATACATATATATATGTATATATACGTATATATACGTATATATATGTATATATACATATATATATATATATGTATATATACGTATATATATGTATATATACATATTTACTAATAACGATAAACATGCAAGAAAAACAACAAGAAAAGAAACAGAACCTCTTGAACAATGACTATCCAGAAGACACGTGCAACAAATCTACATTCAATCTACATTAGTCTGCAGTGCCAGGATAAGATCAGAGTGAAACAGAGAATGAGGAGATGTACACAGCCATGCATCCCAAACCACACTCCCTCCAAAAGCGAGGGTCCGACTAGGAAGTCGCCGGAGCACGGCCCCCCAGCAGGCTCCCTACAGAGGGGAAGGCCCGACCCCGCCCCCCCAAGAGGCAACTGCGAGTCCACTCCGAAGAGGTGCAAGGGAGACCTGGCCGGACGCCACTCGGCAGCAGAACAAGGGCCACAGGGGGGGCCCGGGCGCCAATCCGGCAGAACACCCGCCGGGAGCCGGCCAGCTTCGGGCAAGCAGGACAAACGCCTCCGAGCCCCCGGGCCCAGAAGCCACCCAACCCCCTATTTGGATTACTATTACCAGGAAATGTTGACTACTTTTAATAGTATGCCTTCATAGCTCATTTAGATTTATACAGTATTCACGGAGAAATTTAAGGACGTACATTGAAAAATGTCCTGGATCTGCATTATAACAGTCCATACTAATCATACTAATTGAGCCTGCAAGCTTTTTGCTAAAAGGAGCACGTTGTCACTCACGGTCTGATATCGTTATTGGCAGAAAAGCCGATACCAATAAAAACCTATATCTCATTTTTATTCTAATACCGGCCAGTTATAGCACATCCCTAATTTGAAGTCACAGAAGAAATGTTCCTCCACGCACAGATTATCATGTTCTTTCATTGGTGCATCAATGTAAACTGCGACCATTCCTTCTCAGTCACAAGATACGCACTTTTGTTTCATGTGCATTCCAGTGTTGACATTTTTGGAAAAGGGGAAGTGAATTGTCCTGTCTGTGTTTTACAAGAAACAAAGTCCACTGCATAGGAGAGCACTACTAGTGTGTGTTCGCATGTCCATTTTACATTTGTTTCATCGCAGACAGCGTTCATTTACATTAATCTTTCCAGATGCAGATGCAATTTCCCATATTGCAGGTTTAAGCTGACAACATTGAACATTCACTTCAGAAGGCTCATTGTTTTGACTTAAAAACAAACACCACCATATTGTTGTACAAAGGGAAATTTGGGTTAAGGATCAAAGAGGAGCCAGGGCTAAAGGACTGCGCCTAGTAAAAGAATGTCATAAGTCGAAAGCCTTCACTTGTAAGAAATGTCAGTGTGTATGCAAGGCAATGTGAAGTCTGTCCCCCCCCCCCATTTATATCCGACAACACATTAAACCACAGCCTCTGCTGTCATTTGACTGCCCAGTGTCTGTCTATATCCAACGCAACACTTGGTTTAGACACAATCCACAAGTCAACCTTGTGGATTTTAGAATACATTTTCCCTCAAGGAAGTAATAGAAGTAATCCAGGGTATGAATATTATCTATGAATATAATCACAGCTCAGAACCATACAGAACAATTTAGTCAGCAATATCGTATGAAAATGGAAGAATCAAAATAAAAATGTGCACACATGAAAGAAAACTATGTCAACAAACTAGGTTGAAAAATGCTTTGTTGTTGCCCATTCTCCTTATGTCCATTACAAAGTCACAATAAATATGCGAGCAGTGGTTAGTCTGAAATTCGGTTATGCTGGCAACCACTTATGTTGACATCAGTCAGCCAGTTGAGGGTCATTGAGATAAGCGTGTTCATCTGTATTAGTATTATTCAGGGCTGTCTGGAAACACCGGCAGATAAGAATTCTTGTGCAACTTTAGAGGCCCTATTTTCCAACAATTATGGTTGAAAGCTGCATTTAACTGAACTTTACTGGATGACTATGAACTGTTGTTTGTTTCCATCCGGTGGTTATGTCAGTAGTAAAAGCTATTATATCTGCTGCTTGCATTGTATGGACATCTACACAATAAAGATGTGCCGTTAGTAAAGTGGTTGTGTTGGACTAAATACTTGTGAGTCAAACTGTACAGTATTAACAAGCTGGACATCTGGCCTAATGAAACGCCCAAGTCTTACTTTTTCCTGTTTTGGTCTTGTGGAGCCAGACAGACGAGCACAGACCTAAGGAAAGGTTCAAAGGTCAGGATTCACCGTTGATGGATAGAACTGCTCAGCCATGGCTGATTGCTTTTAGATTGTTTTAGTCTGACCAGTCTTTGCACCTTAAAAATGAAGGGCGTGGCAGCCCGAGTTATCCCAGTTAGTTATTTTTCTGCTGCAGCGTCATAAATCCTCCTCCTGTCGCTATCTTTCGCCACACGTGTGCATCCCGCTCATCCTCATGCTGACCTTTTATCTGGTATTCAAAGTTATCTTCCCAATTTGTTTTTACGTATTCCTAGAGAATCATTTGGCTTCTCTCCATCTTTTTCTCTACCACTTTGATTGCTGTAAAAATATGCTGCACAAGTATTGTACATCAAAACTGAGTAGACTTTTGACATAAAACATACAATATTATTGTGGTTCTGGTAATATCAGTACTAATTCATATCTCTCCGACAGTGTTAATTAAAACAAGGCATGTCATTAGATTAGCAGTCAGTTTATCTGTCTTTTATAACAGTCCTCAACCTGCATTCTCCTCACCTGAGATCCTCTCGCTCTCTCCTTGTCCATTGATCAGCCTCTTGTCCTCGCACCACATCCATCAGGTCCACTGCCGCCATACCCATTTAAGCCTCTCAGTCCCCCCATGCTCGATAGTCTATCTTGACGGATGAGACCATTCCTTCATTTCATGCCTGAGTCGCTTTGCTAGTTCACAGGACAAACAATGTATGATACCTTTGTGTAATCTCGTTAAGGACCACGGCGGTGTTTGACTAAGGGTTTTTATGGTCACATCTAGTTAGTTAGATTTTGACCGTAGTCACCTACTATTCGATTTTTTGTTTTGGTTTTGTTTAACTGTTCAGCTTCTTAGTCATGTGGTGTGAGTGGACTGTATGATTGTTGTGCCAGCTTTTCAGGTCAAAAGGTGAGTCTAGTACACTCCTCCTGTTCCAATTGTATTGCAAATGTATTGGTAAATCTGCCCAACAGAACATGGTTAGAGGGATGACCGGCAAAGTAAAAAAGACAGCGTTAGGTCACATTATTGACTGTGATTGGAGTCTGAGTAGGTATATTGTGGATGGGTTAGGGCAGTGGTTCCCAAATTTTTTTGCAGCGCCCCTGTTATGGAGATACAATTATTTTCAGCGCCCCACACCGGCCACCCCCACTCACCCGGACTATACGCCGCGGACATAAACGTTGTGAAAGTGAAGATTTACACAGAAAGACTTTGTAAATTTTTTATTTTTATTTTTTTTAATATACACACCATGCTCTGTGTGCCACGGAAACTGTACACTTGCACCTTTGGGCAGGGCGGACATGTCCACAACACCTGCTCCTGCTCAGTGAGAATACAAAATGCAGAACAATATGTGCTTTCACAATACCAGAAAAAGCCCAACCATGACACAAAAAGAAGCTAAATTTGTCACTAGTCGCTAAACTGTCATCAAGTAGAGTTTGCCAGACCTAGCGACAAAATCACCTAGTTGGCGGAGCTGAGTTTCCTTGTTTAGATATTATCTTAGCTTATTAAAGAAACAAAATGTGGATTGTTACGATCATGCTTTAAATGTCAGAAAGGTGTATTGTACTGTAATAGTAGGCATTTGTTCCAAAATAAATCCTTTTGATTCTACACGTTACGTGTCGCCCAAATGAAAAGCATTCCCTGCACTTGTCTTATGCTTCTCCTGTATACTCGAGGATATACTGTATACTGCGTATACTCGATTCAAACACGCTGTAATTCAACCTTGAGGATCTATCTGTTTCTGATACAGTAATCTACAGTATGTGAGCATTTGAGCACACTGCCAGACTTAATTTCACATTTTTCTCTCCAATTACTGGCTGTGATACAATACTGCCAACAACAGTTGTTTACTGTAACCTTTTCTCTACAGGGTATTATATTTAAACATCAGTGTACAGTACGTAGGGTGAGGAGTTCGGCCATCCGGGAGGAGCTCAGAGTAGAGCCGCTGCTCCTTCACATCGAGAGGAGCCAGTTGAGGTGGCTCGGGCATCTAGTCCGGATGCCTCCCGGGCGACTCCCTGGTGAGGTGTTTCGGGCATGCCCAGTCGGGAGAAGGCCCCCGAGAAGACCTAGGACACGCTGGAGGGACTATGTCTCACAGCTGGCCTGGGAACGCCTTGGTGTCCTCCCGATGGAGCTTGTAAGAGGTTGCTGGGGGCCGGGAAGCCTGGACTTCCCTACTGAAGTTGCTGCCCATGCGACCCGGACCCCGATAAGTGGAAGAAAATGGATGGATGGATGGATGGACGGACGGACATCAGTCTACAGTATCTCTTTTTAAAATTCGCCCTCTGTTGGTCATCTTGAGCAACATCATAGTATTTATTGACAAATTGTCAACACAGACTACTGAGCAGAAGATGTTATGAGGGATGTACACAATATTGCAAGCAAAAATGTTCCCCACCCACTCATTCCCACTCACAGCCCTGCTAACATCATGTGGATTATTGTGCAGCAATTTGTCACCATATACTGTATGTCACAAAACTTGTGAATTTGGACTAGTTTCATTGATCACAGCTCTTCTATTCTAAGACACCCCCACTAATGACACTGAGAATAACTGTAAATAACCTCCTTGTTCAAAGTGATGGACTAATTCTATGTCTGTCTTTCCAGAGCAAAGAGGTCGGCGTGCAGCTGCAAGAGGACTTGATGAAAGTTCTCAACGAGCTTTATTCGGTAAGACAAACCACTTTTGTCGCATACCAAATATAATGATTTTGAATGTGGTTCATCTTGCATGGTCTAATGGAAAGGAAAGAAGAAAATGCAGATTTAATCTTTATTTGTGTGGGGAAAAATAACAACCACTTAAGTACTGGAAAACTGCAGCAGTGTCTGTCCATGACAATGTTTCAAATAGCACAGACAACACAAATCATCCATGATTTATAGTGCAGGTCTAGTCTGCCTGCGGTCTGCGGGCAATTCTGACCCTTAGATGACATCAGAATGACCTGCAACTGTTCTGTTCACACTTTACAAGTTTTCTTTTTTTTTGTTTTTTACATAAATACTATGTTGATTGTCTCACACTGTCAGGAGCATCGCAATGTTACCCTACACTTGTCCGTGGTGATGCATGTTGCATATTAATTACCATGTGTTTGTGTGTGACCAGTGTTTAGCGTTACCTCATCTCACCAGTTCTAGTTTGTGACTTATAAATAAATCTGGTTTAAATGACGCGCACATGTGCACTCATAAACAAAGTTATGACTCCAACTGGGGAGTTTGGAGCAGACTAGTATAATGATGGCTGTGGTGCAACTAGGGCTGAGCCAGCTTGATGCAGCACTTTCATGTGTTTGACCACCGTGTCCAAGTAGAGTAGGACGAGTGTGTAACTCCTTTCACACACAAAAAAAAAAAAAATGCAGAATGCTCCATTTTCCCAAAGCCACACTTGGGAGCTGTGGAAAGACACACGGTGGAAAAACAGCAGTGTCAGTCATGTTTTCCGGCAATTCCTGCTGTTCCCAGGTGATGAAGACATACCACATGTACAACACCGACAGCATCAATGCAGAGTCCAAGCTGAAGGAGGCAGAGAAGCAGGAGGAGAAACAGATGGGGCGCTCGAGTCGCCAAGACGATCGCCAGACACCACGCTCGCCAGACACGCTCGCCAGCATCAAGGCCGACGACAAACCCATCCGCCGCTCCAGTGTCAAAAAAATTGAAAAGATGAAGGAGAAGGTGAGAACCAACATGTGTGTCTCATAAAATATTTATGGTCGAACTGTCAACCGCTACATGCTATCCATAACTCTTGGTTGGTTGGTCCTTTGTTTTTGAACTCCTGTCCCATCTTCCTTTATGCGCCCTCCCATCAGAGACAAGCCAAGTACACAGAGAACAAGCTGAAGGCCATTAAGGCCAGGAATGAATACCTGCTTGCTCTTGAGGCCACAAATAGCTGTGTCTTCAAGTATTACATTCATGACCTCGCCGACATCATTGACGTGAGTATGAAAACATTATGCTTTACTGCTTCAGTAGACAGCAGGTTTCAGCCCTTTGTCGAGAGCTCATTGCTATGTGTTACAATTAATACACTTCAACATTTTGTACTTTGGATATACAGTTAATCTGTCACACATCAGTTTTATTTTATAATTTATGATATGGATATTTGTGTTGAATTGTGTTCATGCAGTCTTAAAACATCCATCCATTTTCTATGCCCCTTATCCTGACTAGAGTTACAGGGGTATGCTGGAGCCTATTCCAGCTGTCTCAGCAAGGTACACCCTGGACTGGTCGCCAACAACCATTCACACTCACATTCATATGTATGGACAATTTATAGTCACTAAGTAACCTAACCTGCATGTTTTGGAATGTGGGCTGAGGACAAGTGGCATAGAAAAAGGATAGATGGTAAAATAATTGTATATTAAAAAATATTACAGTATAATTATAAATATTAAAAGAAATAACAGCCTGCAACAGCTATGTAATATATGAAAAAAAAAAAAATAAAAATAAAAAATTTATATTAACACAAATTTTAAAATATAACAAAAAATAACAATTTTAAAAAAAAACAAATAAAAAAATATAAAATAAAAAATATAAAAAATTATATTTTATATTTTATTTAATTTTCTTGTTTAATTGTATTTTTGAAAGTGCTGAGGGCTGATAAATCCATTTGAAAAATAAAAATAATAATAACAATGATTGGCCAGCTTGTAGAGCACGTCTTGTTCTTCACTAGCGACTATGTATCAACAGGCTTTGTCATTTGACAAACGTTGACCCCAACTGTAACCTTAGTCTAGTACAAGTCAAGACAAGGTGAAAACTGTGGGCTTAATCAATCACTTGCAGCATGGTTTCTCACCACAAGCCGTACCTTTAACCATAAATGCGCAACTATGCATATTTCTTTGTGTGTGCAGTGCTGTGACCTGGGCTACCACGCCAGCCTCCATCGCGCCTTGAGGACCTACTTGTCTGCAGAACAGAATGTAGAGATGTCCAAGCACACTGGTTTGGAGACACTAGAGGGTGCAGCTGAAAGCTTGGAGCCCAATGGAGACAAACAGAAGCTGATGGAGACCTACAACAATGTATTCTGCCCCCCGGCTCGCTTTGACTTCCAGTCGCATATGGGAGACACGGTAAAGTGTTGCACAGAACATGATGCAATGCTGTTCTAATAACGTTCTGGACGTAACACTGCGAAATATTGTAAATACCATAATTACAATTATCTATAACATTATATGTAAATATGTATAGTAGTATTCTCCTTCTGCTCCTTTATATGTAAACTTGATTTACTATTGTTGTGCTTTGTCACAAAGAGTATCAGATTCTTAGTGTGGTAACATACATGATAAATAAAGCTGATTCTAACGCTGATTCTGATATACCCCTGCAAATTCCAACCACAACAATAAACCTGACTTTGTGTGGGTGTAGATGGGAGTTGTGTGTGCACAGCAGCCACTGGAAGGTGAGCTTCTCCAGAGGTGTCAGCAGCTTCAGTCCCGTCTCTCCACGCTAAAGATTGAGAACGAAGAGGTTGGCGACTGCCCTCCCTTTCTGCTAATTGTTATGTATCTTTCTCAATGTGGATCCGAATCATTGCTTCTTTGTTTTTCTCGCTCATAAGGTGAAGAAGACCATGGAAGCCACTTTGTCCACCATACAAGACATGGTGACCGTGGAGGATTATGATGTGTCCGAGTGCTTCCATCACAGCAACAGCATGGAGTCTGTCAAGTCCACGTTCAGTGAATCCTATCTGAGCAAGCCCAGCCTCGCCAAGAGGCGTGCCAACCAACAAGAAACGGAGCAGTTCTACTTTACGGTCAGTGCAAGGTTGGGGCAAGTGTGGTGATGTGACTTGCTGAAATTCCACATGGACCTGAATTTTGTACACTAATTTAGTGTGTTTTTCTGTTGTGTAGAAGCTAAAGGAATTTCTTGAAGGTAGGAACCTGATCACCAAGCTGGAGGCCAAGCATGACCTCATCCAGAAGACCATAGGAGAGAGTGAGTGTCCTTCATATCTTTTTAGACACGTACTGTGTGTGGAGGTCACAGTGACAGGGACCATATGTGGCTGCAGATGTGCTTGGTGGTGGTGGTGGTTTGGGGGGGGTGTTCTTCCTCAGGAAATATCAGTATTTCCGCAGCTGAGCAGGAAAGCCTTTGTATGTGTATAGACTGTGTCCTCCTGTCTCCCATTTCTACTCTACTATAACTGTCTTACTCTCTGACCCCCACCCTTGTCCTGTTTCTACCCCCCTTTAGGTCAGAAGACTGACTGTTGCCTTGCCAGGTACGTGTGGCGAGGGAAGGAAATGCATAAACACATCCACAAACACGCACACAATCCCAGCTCCATATGCCATAGTAAGGTTTCAACTTAATTTCTTGGCACGCAAGCCTGTTATTTACCATCGCTGTTTAAAGATATTCTCAACATATGAGTCCATGCGGACAAATAAAGTGTTACCAGAGTCGGGTGCTTATAAATAGGAACACTCTGGAGGCTTAATGACAGAGTGCTTTCTCTCTCTCTCTCTTTCTCTCTCGTGTGTAGTGGACGGAGAAACTCTGCAGTACGGAAGCAGGTAATTAACTGTAGTGTGTGTGTGTGTGTTTCTGTGAGAGCTTGGTTTTTATATTTTTCCAATGTAGCCACACATAAGCTCTAAGGACATACAGTATTTAGAAGCTTATGCACAGACGTGTGTATCTAGAATAGATACACACCCTAGAATAGCGCCCTCTTGTGGCAGCTTTATTTCTACTGTACAGTTTATAGGATAAACCCATTATTTCTTCAAATAATGTTAGGAATTTTTATGAATTCAATCTTAGTTGCCATTCAGTTCAAGTACAAATATGTCTATTTCTCACCCATAAGACACCTATCAGCCTCGCTTTCCATAGTTTTATGACAAACCCAAACAAAAGGGAAAAGCACAGTCTCCTAGCAACAGCAGCCTCCCCATGTCTGGCACCCCTCCCTCCTAAATGCGTGTTCTGATGCATGTACAGACATGCAGTTCTGCTTAAAAGATTGCTGCTGTTTTGTTCTTGCCAAATTGAGAGTAATTATTGATTTAAAAAAAATAATGCTCTGCCATTATTTAGGAATCTGGTGAAGCCATTCCTCTGATGGTGGAGAGCTGCATCCGCTTCATCAGTCGCCATGGTGAGGAAATTCATCTGACAAGCGATAGGCTTTGCAGCTTCCTTTCCTGTGCATGGATTGGTTGCAATGTTGTGTCATGTGATCACTTCTGACCCAATATGTATTGGACTAAACAAATGAAATGAATAATAAATGAATGTAATATATATGTGTAGGTTTGCAGCATGAGGGCATTTTCAGAGTCTCAGGCTCTCAGGTGGAGGTCAATGACATCAAGAATGCATTTGAGCGAGGTAGGATTTATAACTAAGTGGAAAATATGAGATGGTAATGTGGTTTTGTTGTTTTCCCTCAAATCTTACTACTTTTAATGTGGCTACAGGTGAAGACCCATTAGCAGGGGACCAGAATGACCATGACATGGACTCAATTGCTGGTGTTCTCAAGCTCTACTTCAGAGGACTGGACCAGGCCCTTTTCCCAAAGGAAGTCTTCCATGACCTCATATCCTGTGTCTGTAAGAGTCACATCCTTTTTGTCTTTGTGAACTGGGTTTGTTTATTAAGGCTGCATTGTATGACTAATCTCATGGGTGTCATCGCTGTAACGTTTCAGCAATGGAGAGCCTCCAGGAGCGCGCAGTCCACATTAAGAAAGTGCTGCAATCTTTGGCTAGCAAAACTCTAATCATCATGAGATACCTGTTTGCCTTCCTCAACCAGTGAGTAGCATGACACATGTACTCCTATCTTGGCGATGAGATCCAGTGTTTGAGATAAAAAATACTCATTTATAATGCTCGATTTCGATCAGAGGGGTATTCATTTAACAGGTCTATTCATGTGGTTGTAATTTACAGTGGTGTGTACTAGAGATGTCCCGATCCACATTTTATGACTTCCGATCCGATTCAATTTTTTTTACAGTCTTGCCGATCCGATCTGTAATTTTTTAAAATAATAAAGCTTTTTTGTACAAAGATTAATCTGTGGAATTGAGTATGGTTATGGAAATAGCTCTTCAAAACATTGAAAATAAAGCAACCAAAGTAAAAGTCATTTATTGACTGCTACTAGTATGTACAACCAGCCATAGCAACTTGCGTTTAGAGCGGCACTTCCTGTGTGATGACACAACAGTCCGGGCACCGTGAGGGGATAACTATCGCTGTAGCCACAAGGCTGAATATCAACCAGTTTGATGCACATTACTGCACCTAACATGTTGGATTGTGGCCCAGAGTTGCAAACGTTATACGGCAACCGGGTCAGACAAATATTATGTCAGAAGCCAAACTTCAAAACACAGAATTCGGTAGCCAATCTTGACCCTGAAGACTAGGCCTAGTGTGTACGTCGTACTGATAGCTTTGTCTAATATTTTTGTCTTTGTGTGACACAGTGCAATTAACATGCATTGAAACTAAATTTGCTGGTAAAGCACTTTGATTTAGCAGGTGTACCTACTGTTGTGGCCCATGATGGGATATCTATTGCTTGGAATCCACCCATTGCGTATCATTAAGGGCACAAAAATTATACAATCATTTAAAATGGAGGGAAACAATCCATAAAAACACAATGAACAAGATTATGTAAAATTTCAACGGGCACCTGGGCCTGACGTGCTTCCTTACAGCAGCTTTACTCAAACACATCCTGTCTGCTGAGGTTGTCCTGCTCACACTGTTAAATAAAATGCAAAAATAGTCTCATGATCACCAGGATGAGGTAAACATCCTTTAAGCCGATGTGAAGAAGCCAAACAAGATCCTCAGCGGGAATGCTTCCAACCCTCAATTCATCAGAGAATCAAAAGATTTCCTTTTGTATTTTTATTTTCTCCTCCTTCCTCTACTAGGTTTATTTTTATAGTCTAGTATCATATATACGTCTTGATGAGCTGCAGGCCTGCAGTCCTTGTAAAGTCAAACTCTCTGGAAAAGCAAAAGGGAAGTCACTGGGAAGACCCCCTCCCTTACTGCCACAGGGGTGCTGGTTTTGTCCACGTTTTTGAAACACTAACATAGAGTGTCTTTGCAAACAAACAGCCATGAAGTATCAGTCCTCCCTAAAGTTCTACACATGTCACACTTGCTAAATTGACACCTGTAACGTGAGGCTCCTGAATAAAAAAAAAAGTGGTTCCAGACAGTCTTGTGCAGACAGAAGGGGAGCTTCTTTTGCTCGTTTGATTTACAAGCACTCAAATGAGTCTGGTTCTTCTCACATACTCCAACACACCCACCCCTCGCCCCCCCCACACACACACGCTTTGAAATGAAGCATTAACTGACACACAGACATGCATTCAGAGCTCACTGCTGCAGAGTGAGGGAGATGTTGGTGTGCTTTTCAGTATTTAATGCCCACATTGTCTCCATTCTCTTCTACCCAGTCTGTCTCAGTACAGTGAGGACAACATGATGGACCCCTACAACCTGGCCATCTGCTTCGGCCCCACCCTGATGTCTGTCCCCGAGGGCCATGACCAGGTCTCCTGCCAGGCACACGTCAACGAACTCATTAAAACTATCATCATCCACCACGACACCATCTTTCCCAGACTGCAGGACCTTCAGGGCCCCATCTACAGCATCCCTGGAGCTGGGGATGACTTCTGGTAAAGCCCTGTGGGCAAAAAGGTTGAAAGGAAGTGAGACTGGCTCCAAACTTAAGTTGTAAAAGTTAGTAGAAAGGCAACGTATGTTAACTGTTATCTGACGAGAGGAAGTTTTGAGATGATAACAAAAAGGCAGTTGGTGGATTTGCGAGCTACAGTGCAATGATTTGGAGGGGCGCCTGAGCGTTTCTTCAGGGCCAGGTGGCCACGAGGATCAGCTTACCCTCCATCACACAGGAGAATAAAGTAGCGACCACATCAGCTCACACACACACATTCATAGATCACTTTTCCGGTTTTTCTGTAACAACAAACCACAGCAGCAGTTATTATCAATGCCGCCAGTAGTGTAGTTGGTAAGTAACAGGAATGCATTTAACCTGAGTTCTGATGTATGACTGACTGACCAAACTGGCCGGACCGCTTGCAAACTTGTTTTTCAAAAATAGCACATGGAAGGAAATGTTTAGTCCTGTCAGACCACATCAAAAAACGCTACATGACCAATGTTTAAATGTGGCATATACTGTAAGCATCATCATAGCACAAAACATGCAAACATACAAAACGTCTGAACCCTTGTTCAGGGGGGATTGTCTACTACTGTATTCACCCAAATGGAAGACATTTTCCTTAGAATAGGTCTTCCCAAGTGAGTCAGCACTTTGCTTCCTGTCACTCGCACACGTCAGTGACGTGGCGAGATGCAGCCCTGGTGTCTCAAAGGTTGTTGGCAAGTTAGCAAACCACACGTAAGGAGTGCTGATCCTCATTTTAAGATAATTAATGGTGATCAATGAAGCAGCTAAAAAATATTATGATTTTTTTTTAATTGTTACCAGTTGTGACTGATTTAGATTTGGGAAAAAATGTCTTGAAAGAGAGGACTCCTGTACTCGGGTTTGCAAAATGACAGTGCTTTGTGTTATTGTTAATTAATAGTGTCACCATTTTTGCTTGTTTCTTTTTTTTTTTTTTGCCATTTTTGCTTTTTTTGGTTTAATTTTAATTGTGTAATGTTTCTAACAGTCATTTTGCTCCTGGGCCTCACTTTGAACAACACTGCTTTTAGAGCTCTTAATTAGAGTTGCATGAGTAACATTAACATCAACTCTATCTCGAGTGTTGGTTAATTAAAGAGAGACGGAGAATTTCATTTTTACTGCAAATGTTGATCCAAATTCGGAGGAGAAGGTGTTCACTGCGGTGGGCCGCCCGTGCTCTGAACGAGTCGTACACACACAGAAAATAATGTGGTCTAAGCCGACATGTCACGCAAGATTCTACTTCTTTGGAGGTGCGTGTGATGGTAGGCAAGATGGTTTGCCAGGGGAGGAGTGAGCATAATCCAGCTTTTGACAGACTGAAACTGGTCAAATGCAACAAAATGTGCGTCAAAATGCATGCACAACTGGAAAAATGCGTAGATGTTGGCAGGTCCGGTAATGCCATATGGTTGCCTTCAATGGGCCGTTTGTAACTGAATCATTTTATTGCAAAATTGCCCCTGCATTTGCTTTTTACCACCAAGTTTATACTTATCCTGTAAGAAAATATAGTATCCACCTTACATATTTAAATGACATCCTATATTATTGAAGAGTTTATTAGGTTTATTTGTACTTGTAGTACTGTCCTCCAATCATAAGTACACTTGTGGCTTTTTAGGGCTGTCAAAATGGAAGTCTTTAACTGCATTTTTTTTTACGCACGATTAACATGCACACGTCCAGTTTGACCCTCAGCCCACATCGTAGTTTGAGGAAATAGGGTGACTGTTGAGCCACAGGCGGGAACAAGTACGGCGCAGTAATCGATAATTGGTAAATTCAGCCTCAAACCCTGGTATATGGCTCTCAATAAGACAAAAGTGATTTGTATCTGCTGTCGCGGTGTTTGGAAATGTCACGGACCATGTGACTTGCCAGAGAGAAGTGAGAAGGTACTGATTCAATATTTTTCTATTGTCATTTATACGGTGGTACCATTGCATATGAGTGTCCCAATTAACAGGTGTTTTTATTTTTGTTGTTGGTTTTTTTTTTTTACATTTGAGCCGTCTCTTGGCTGCCTTTTTGCTTTGAACTGCAAGCTAAGATTTGGGTATGAGCTGCTAGTTAACGGCAGGCATAGTCGAGGACAGCTATTTGGGAGTTTGTGTAAATGTTCTTTTTTTTTTTAATATTTAGAACATATATATACCAGATGATATACCTGTGCAGGTATGGAAGTGTCTAGGAGAGGTGGCTTTAGAGTTTTTGACTGGGTTGTTTAACAGGATCTTAGATAGTGAGAAGATGCCTGAGGAATGGAGAAGTGTGCTAGTGCACATTTTTAAGAACAACGGAGATGTGCAGAGTTGTGGCAACTAGAGAGGAATAAAGATGATGAGCCATACAATGAAGTTATGGGAAAGAGTAGTTGAAGCTAGACTGAGGGCAAACATGAGCATTTGTGAGCAGCAGTACAGTTTTATGCCAAAAAAAAATTTTTTTTTAGGATGTTGATAGAGAAGTACAGGGCAGGTTGGAGGGAGCTGCATTGTGTTTTTGTAGATCTGGAAAGCTTATGACAGGGTGCCCAGAGAGAACTGTGGTATTGTATGAGGAAGTCTGGAGTGGCAGAGAAGTATGTTAGAGCGGTACCTACACCTGTCACACCTGTCACACCTAGTGCTGTAGGTGTGACAGAGGAGTTCTGAGTGAAGGTTGGACTCCATCAGGGATCAGCTCTGAGCCCCTTCTTGTTTGGTATGGTGATGGACAAGCTGATGGACGAGGTTAGACAGGAATCGCCACAATGTTTGCAGAAGACATTGTGATATGGAGTGAGATTTGGGAACAGGTGGAAGAGAAACCTGAGGCTTGAGCATATAAAGTCAGAGAGGCCAGACTGAGATGGTTCGGATATGACCAGAGGAGACAAAGTAAAAACATTGGTCGAAGAATGCCGAGCTTTGAACTGCCAGGCAGGAGGCCTAGAGGAAGACCAAAGAGGAGGTTTATGGATGTAGTGAAAGAGGACATGAAGGTAGTTGGTCCAAGAGAAGAGGATACAGAAGACAGGGTTAGATGGAGGCAATTGATTGCTGTGGGACCCCTGAAGGAAAAGAGCCGAAAGGAAAAGAAGATTTAGAACACATATACTATACACACAGGCTTATGTCAATGTGACTTATAGCTGAAAAGCAGCATTAGCTAGCATCAACACATCAGTAAAACGTGTACATTGTAGCGATGCAATTTTTCTTATTTATTATGTAAACTATGACAGGAACAATATCTAATTTAAAGCACAATGTTAATACAAAGCCACCATCTACCAGTATGAGCTGGAACATTGATTGTCAGAGAGGATGTGTACTGAAGAAATATTCATATTAGCATTGAATAAGGTCATCAAATATTGTCTTTATGCAGTCCTACATAGTATCAGCATTTGGGACCAACTATGAGGTGAAAGAAATGGAGAAATACAGTATAGTACAGCGTTACAGGGTGCGTTCAAGGACAGTCAACAAAAGTGGGACAAAAATCAGCTTGCATTAAACATGGAAAAACTGGAGGATTTCTAAATGTATAATATTTTTTAAGTAAAATAATGGCCCATGTTTTGAAAATGAATATCCCTTTACCTAAAATTTGATGTCATTGTAGTTGCGTATCAAATTGTTGACCACAAAGCTTTATATCCCTACTTCTACTATATAAACACATATTCCTATCTGCAATTAAATGTGATTATTTATGAGTTAACTATAGACAAGATGCGATTAATCATAATTAAATATTAATTGCCAGCTCTAGTGTTTCACAACAGCATCACTCATTCATTGCTTGGGGCTTCTTGTTTAAGTGAGACAGATATGATCTAAAATGGTGTGGTACATGTGACTTTCATGTGACTCAGGCGGTCAATATGAGCTCAGACTGCAAGACGTCAAAGCAAGGCAACAGTCTGACACAAGCTTCCTCTGTCCTCTTTGTTCATTCTAGTGACAGTCCCCACTGTGAGCCCCCCCTTGTGGAAGAGCCAGCGCCTGACACCGTGTCCGTTCGCCACAACAGCGAGGATGGTGCGTCAACATACTTACACTTTTAATGAAGCAGAATTTCTGCTGGCACCCTTGTATCTTTGTGGCTGAAAGCTTTTCAACCAGCTCACATGCTGCTGCCTAATTATGCGGCTTGGATATGTTTAACATGTACCAAAACCAAGCACACCAGCACTAACCTACTCTGCATCGCTTTTTTTCCTCTCTTCTTTGTGGCTGCCCACTCTGTCACTTCCTATCGCTGTCCACCATCCTCTCAACTTCAGGCACCTTGGCTGTTTCAGAGTCCGACCCAGTTGAAGCCATTGCTCGGTTCGACTATTCCGGCCGCACCAGTCGCGAGCTGTCCTTCAAGAAGGGTGCCTCTTTGCTTCTGTACCAGCGAGCGTCTGATGACTGGTGGGAAGGGAGACACAATGGAGTGGATGGACTGGTGCCACATCAGTATATAGTGGTCCAAGACATGTAAGATGTGTACACTTTTGGAATCAGAGGAGTGCCAAAATTAAAAGGAAATACATGTGGAAATATAAAGCAAAACAATAATATAAAATATACAAATATAGTCATATTCCTATTCTATTTTGTCTTTGCGTTTTCCATTTTGTCGTTGCTTTGTGTGTATGTCTCTGTTTTTACCATTTTGTCATTGATTTTCCTGTCTGTTTTTTCTCATTGCATTGCCTGAATGACTCAAGCTGGCGACGAAAGGCAAAGAGGTGCCTAGTCCATACCTGATCACACTATGTATGTAGTAGCTATGTTTAAATGTAGCCCTATCAGTTAGTCGCTTCTCTTAGCAGCTTCGATATGGACTCCATCGCGTTGCGCCATGGTGATAGTGATGTTACTTCCTGTCTGTGAGCCACTTCTGGTCCCCCACCCTAAGAGCTATGTTAAAATTTAGCTACTACATGCAAGCCGGAATTGTGTAATCAGGTAAGGACTAGTCACCCTGGCAGAAGGACCCGCACGATTGTCTTTGCCATTTGTAGTCAGCTTGAGCCATCCGGTAAATGTAATAAGAAAAAGCACCTGGAGAAGACAAAACCTGAAAAATCAACAAGAAAATGGAAAAAACAAAGACAATACAGATAAAGCAACGGCAAAATGGAAAACGCAAAGACAAAATGGAACAATAATATGACTGCGTTTGTATGTTTTTGTATTATTGATTTGCTTTATATTTCTTCGTGTATGTCTTTTTAATTTTGGCACGTCTGTGATTCCATACACACTCACCATTAAATCCCCCCAAGAACCTGCTGGTGTCCTTTGGAAATCCCCGTGGCTCCATCAGCAAATCGTCCACATCACCTGAAGTATGTAGTGCAGTGCTACTTGACAACATAGACTGTGCTGACAACCCACACCAACCGCAGAGGGAGACTCCAGTTGTGGCTATGCAGTTTAGTGCTCCATTGGTTCCAGGGGAATACTTTGTGTCAGCTTTAATGCACAAAAACCCCATTTAGTTGTCTTTAAGAGGATCACTGGCCTGTTTTTAGAGCCAAACTTTTTACAATTACTTGCTTTTTTGTACTCACTAATTTGAGTAAACGATCAAAGAAACAACCGTGGACTTTGTCGATTTAATATAAGCAATTGTTGTTCGATAGGACTGACGGAGGTAGAGGCAGCCCAAAACCCGATGTGGACAACAGAGACCAGCTAGAGGAAAGGGTTTCCACTCGAGGAAGTGCTGCGTCACCCACTGGAGCTCACGTGGCGGACATCTACCTGGCCAACCTGAACAAGTGAGTCTCACATGCGCATACGATGGCCGTACATTCTAAAAGAACACACAAACTCTTTGTTAATTCTTTGTGGGAACAATTAAACAAATATTTCTCTCATCCAGGATGAGGAAGCGTCCAGAGTCTGGGAACATCAGAAGAACATTCCGAAGCTCAGATAGCGATAGCCCAGGAGCTAGTGGAGGGGTGAGGGCTGCATCACTACCTGTTGGCGGAGCTCTGGTGAAAGAGTCTACTGACAAACGTCCCGTGAGCGCTCACAGCATTCTCAACTCCATCACACGCCACTCCTCGCTGAAGACCAAAGTACCGTGACTTTTAGCTTCTTATCTTTAAATTCATTCACCCAAAGAAAGGATAAATCAATAATATGTTTGTGTTTATGAACTCTTGAGGTGGAGAGCCCTCAGCTGCGAAAAACAACTCCAGCAGGACGATCCAAGAGCTTCAGCAACCACAGACCTTTGGAACCTGAGGTCATAGCACAGGTGGACCACGGCTCACAGGTACTCTCCACTATCACTGACCACTGTTCTTATTTCTAATACACATTACATAGAGTACAGAGAATAACCAAGGTCACTACAGTACAAGAAACACTACAGACAATTTTTTTTTTTCCTCTTTGTATTTTAAGGGTTAACATTTTCCCAACTGGGCTTGAACCAGAGTGAGAGTAGAGAGCACTAAGTGTTGAGCTAAAAGCCCGAGTCGTCAAACTTGATGTCAGGGGTGACTCTAAAGAAGTCAGGAAGTGATGTTTACCAATGTACCTGCTACACCCACGCCCCTGAACACCATGCCCCTGAACCTCACTCTCGTACGGGTCATGGTACCAATGTAACCTGCCTGGTCCGTCCAACCCTGCGTTCCACCTGAGCTCACTAGCCATTGAGAGCTGTTCCCCTAGCTGGGAGGATTGTTTACCAACATACCTTCACACAGCTACATCTGATGGAATCCATTACATATATATAGCATTATAAATAATTACAGTTACCTGTAGGGATACATTGTGGTAGTCTAACCATGCATTTGTAATTTCCTAGGTACGGGTCAGAAGGTTACATACACCCATCATGGCTTGTTGATGGCAACAAAAAGCCAGACTTGTTGGGGTGAAACTTGCTCAGGAACGTTTAACCAAGTATTAGTCGGGGCCTGTATGTACATTATTATAATAGAGGAAATCACAAATAAATTCAAACTTGTACACCCAATTGTTGTTTTTAAAAAGCATTGAAGATGTCATCAAACCATTTGAGGATACCTAGTGGGATACATTATGGTAGTCTCACCATGCACAACTAGTTTACACACATGCACGCACACGCACACACACGCATATATATACACACACACACACACACACACACGTACGTTTGTCCTGGGGATTGATGCTATCAGCTCCTAGTTTGCAAGTTGTGACTAACGTGGCATTTTTTTCAGGGACCCATGGGGCTCAAATTAGCAAATTATGTCACCTGACATTAAATGAAGCTATACAGTTCTGTTGAGCCACAACACCGCTGCATTATAAAAATTGCATTAACTTGTTAATGTTTCTTGTTTGTGTTTCAGGATATCGAGGCAGCCATGAGCTCCGCCCTGAGTGAGCTCAGGGAGTTGGAACGGCAGAGCACCTCCAAACACACCCCTGATGTGGTCCTTGACACGCTGGAGCAGCTAAAAGGTGTGAGTGGCGGAGGAGGAGGAGCCTCTGAACCCTCCAGCCCACTTCACTCCCGCCTGTTGCGTGACAGCGAGGGGGGATCCTCACACGCCCACCCGCTCCAGCGCAGCGCCTCCTCAGCTAGCGACGTACCATCCTCCTTCCGAGCTGCCAAGGGCCAACCGAGGAGCCCCCTTCCCTCTACCACCTCGCCTTCGCTGTCCTCTTCTTCCCTCTCCTCATCCGTTCCTTCCTTCAGAGAGCTGCGCCCACCAGCAACAAGGCCCAAACCGGTGGTGTTTCCAAAGAGTGGCGGAGGGAGTGGCAGTCCAGCAATGGGGTCCCCAACATCCATTGTGCCCCCTACACCTCCTCTTCCACCTATGGGGCACACTCACTCCCTTCCGCACACCCCTCCTCCACCGCCTCCACCACAGTCTAATGACAAATCCTGCCCGGCTTAGCTCGTCTTCACTGCCCAGCCCCGCTTGAATCTGATTACAGCTCTTCTAGCACTTAGTTTGTTCTTCATACTCTCTCACTCACTATACACTGTAGCACTCACCGGTCACGAGGGTTTGTAGACAACACAAGAGCGTCTTTCACAAGGGAACAAGGTTGGACATGCTGACCTATCAGCATTTGTAGGCTTTCATAAAAGAGCTTGTTTTTAAATGGCTTAAATGGCTTGACTTCACATGGAGATTTACGTGAGGAATAAGCACTGTTCTTTTTTTGTATGATTTTACCGGAAGGACTGTTTGATTCCTAAGAAGAGACTGTGAAATTTTGAAGCTCTCTCATGATATGAAACACGCCGTCTTGCTGCTTCACACATGGAACTCTGGAAAGAAAAGAAAAACGGGGCCAAATATTGTTGCGAGTGAGAGCTTTATCCATTGATCTGCGTTTATTACTGTTTGTGCCACGACAGGAGCTAGATCCACTAAACTCTTGAATCGAGATCAACTCTAAACATAGCAATAATGAAAGCTGGTAGTTTGAGGCATTATGCTGCTTTTCCCCTGCAGCTCTTCTTCTATGAGTAGGGGACCACTGAAAGCCAGCATTTTTTGTACATGGGATGTTGGACTGTATACACGCACACGTTTCAACATGTGTGTGTGTGTGTGTGGTGTTTTGTGGCAGCTCAACACCTTTCAGGTTGCATGCTGTGGCCATTAGACAGCAGCTGACAGCATCATTTATGTATCTGCAATACCGGCGAGAGGATTACTATATAAAAAAAAAAAAGACCGCTTGTTCATATAAATATACGTCACACCTTGCAGTAAATAAGAGTTTAATGATTCTAATGGTGTTTATGTATGTTTATTAATCATGAGGGTAACTGGAAGCCTGGAGCAGAGGAGGTCATTTTTTTCCCTTTTGGAGTGTGTTTAGCTAGAAGCACAACCAACCACCTCATCCAATTACTTATTAAGCAAACGTTTATTCTCCCTTTTCTTTTTCACTGTTACTGTTTTATGGTCAAATGTGGAACTGTGGTGGTGTCTGGTTGTGTGCATGTGAGCATGTTTGGATGGACTTCTTTGGAAAGTGGCAAAAAGAAGTCTCCATTGTTCACAATGATTACCAATGTATTGTCAAATTATGTTATTAGACAGCAAACAAACCACACAACAAACTCCACTACACAAATCACACACAACCATAACGCATAACACCTAGAAGAGTAGCCAAAGAAGAACACATTCTCTTATGGGAGTAGCTTCATTAATTGTATGCTTTTGCAACTGTAAGCTAGATCAGGACATGAATTCATAAAAGTGTTAATTCCCAGGGTGACCTTCTTTGGTATTTGTCCACTTCCTACAAATAGACATTGCATCACACTCTCTCCACCAGGTATTGAATTACACTAACAAGTTTTTTTACTATGATTTCATATTACTTATTGTATTTTTGTTGCTCTTACCTCATCATGACAACTGGAGGGATTGTGACTGTGGACGTGGGTGGTTGTTACGTTTGTCTTAAATCATCTTCTTGCACTTCAACAAGTTGGCTTTGCATATGGACTAACTGTGTGTGGGGGTGATTTATCAAGATTTGTCCAATATGCATTTGTGTCCATTCTGGAAACAGCTGAACTAAAAGACAAAAAAAGAGACTGTAATGTCAAATCTATTTATAGTCGTCTTTGTTTTACTGGAGAATCCTGTGTTCGGATGTACTTTGTATATACAATGTTGTACATTACAGAGGTACACTTTTTTTTTGGTACAATATTGTACAGTAATATCAATAGTGGTTTAATCACATAGGCGTTATATAATTCTATGTGTAGTTCTTGTTGTAGATTCTTTTTTTTTTTCAATAAACATTGCTTGCTATAATGAAACTGGACAATCATCGTTGTAACTTGAAGTAAACCAGTTTAATTTCTGCATTGAAGCACATTATTTGATTGTTACGAACTGCGCTTGGTGGACTAATGGTTAGTAAAACTAGCTCAGTCGGGAGAGCCGGGTTAGAAGCTGTGTTCACCATGTGCTTGTAGGTTTTCCTCGGGTACAACGGCTTTCTCCCACAGTCCAATAGCATGCATCTTAGGTTAATTGGAGAATCTAATGTGAGTGTGAACAGTTTGGCGATACGTGTCCTCTGGTGACCCATACAGGATGGACCCCGCCTCTTGCTGAGAATAAGCTTGGGATGTGTTCCAGCTCACCAAAAGCCCTAATGAAGGCAACAATAGCTTGCCATCATGAGTAAATACAAACTATTATTGTGTGTATTTTTTATATTATATTTGTGAACTACGATGTAGGAACGCAAAAGTTAGCCCTTTTTTTTTAAAAACCAAAAAAAAATTTTAAACAAAAACCATAGGGGGTTCCGTACAATTGCTTAGGTAGCCAAAAGACTTCAACTCCCAGAAGCCACCTACCACGAGCCGCCTATGATAAAAATAAAAAAAAGGAAATGAAGCGCTCCGAAGAATGTATGTGTGAGGATATGATAGATTTGAACGCCATTTTTATTTTCTATGTAATACTATTATCTTTGGCCACCATAGCAGTGATTAATACGATTGTTTGAGAACGGCGGGAGGAGAATGCGGTCTAATCTAGTCGTGATCAATACGGGGCCGATTTAGGGACAAACCGAAGTAGTTTAAACTTCGCTTCGTTTATTTCATACACTTCACATACGGAGAGACAAAATAGGGCGGAAGAACACGCCTCGTGGACGCAGTGTCGCGGTTTGAAACTGTCGTGTATTCACATTTTGTTCCGTTTCCGCCATGAAAACGTCAACCACAGCAGCAACACTTCCTCCGCGCGTCAGATGAAGACTGCCTTCTTGAAGCGAGGTTAAGGAGTGTTGGTGTGGTAGAATAAACAGGAGGATAAGGGGAAGCGCCAACAACAGGTCGCCCTTGTTTATTTTCCCCTCCTATTACAACTCAGGTGTCTTTTCTCCGGCTACGGGCAGTTTTGGTTTGGACGCCACCCTTTTATTAGTGTATACATCTAAATAAGTCCGCGGTGTTGGCGTACACTAAGGGCAACCCAGTTCAATCATCCGGAGGTACGACCCTACGTTATTTTTAATTCCTCTTCATTTTACTGCTAAGCTAATGGACAACTAACTTGATTTGTTATGTGACATTCTGACTCAGAACGGTCACCGTTCATGCTAATGTTTTTAAGTAAATGTACAGATGCGAGGGGTTTAACAACAAGGAACCAATGTCTTTGTGTCCATGTTGTGTCAGGGATGACAGCCAGCACCCCCAGCTACCTGTGGTCCTTACAGGACGTCCTGGGTCAAGGAGCAACTGCCTACGTCTACAAGGCTCGAAATAAGGTGACAGTCACCACAAACGTATTTGCTTATCACGGAGCGCTCGAGGGGACATGGACACTGTAGTCAACTTTTCATTAAGAAAAGTAGCCATTGGCTGTCCTAGAAGTCGCCAAATGACGTCATTTTTAAATTTTTCTATTACTACATATGACGTAATAGTTAATAAAAACACATTAATTACGTCTAGAAGTACAAATTATTAAGTAATTCTTAATCATTAAATTATGAAGTAAATTATTTTTAATTGGTCATTATTTCATCAAAATAAAATAACTCTTTTTTTTTTCTGCAGGCGCCTCTCAAAGTTTTCCCATCACAAGGTTGCTATTTAGACCTTTTTTCAATTAGCACAATTGAACAGAAATTAACAGATGGCTCACATTAATATGACTCAATGTGGTTTGTGAGTAGCACACTCTTCTGGTGAATATATGTAGTAGCAACTGAAATTCAGTGGAGGAACAATTCAATTACCTAAATTTACTCGAAGAATTGTAAGATAATCCACTTCATTTTACAAATAAAGAGTAGCAATAGACTAAAAATAAAATATAGACACAATAACACACCGTCCTTTTTTATCTAGACTTACTGAAGATTAAGGAACGTTTGCGTTTTTGATCTCACTGTGTAAAACAGGGCGGGCCCCACAGGCCCCACCCACGCAACTCACGCATACGTGATTCATTTGCACTTTTGATATGTAGAGCTCAACATCATACTCTAGACGTTTGACCAAGCTGACTGTACACTGCCGGCTTGTGACTGCCTTTGGGTGAGACAAATCTATCAACAGCACCTGCTGCTGCTCAGTGAGACAAAAAAATGCAAAAAAACTCCCCAAGGACACCAGAAAAAGTCGCTAGATTTGTCGCTAGTCATTTTTGAGTAAATATATCATCAAGGGTGGTAGGAATGTCGCTAGATCTAGCGACAAAAACACTGCCCTACAGGACACACTCCCAGTCATTGCTTGCCTCCATATAGCAAAATTTAGAAAAATTTAATTTCCATCTTCAGCATTTGCGGATCCCTTACTGCACAAATGTAGTAGTATAAAGTCATACTGTAACTATAGGAACAAGTTTTCAATTCTGTGACAATTATTCAGCTCGTCTTTTGAAAATGAAATCCGGTCCATGCTATTGCTGCTGAAAACACATCACTTTGAGTACTGGTATTTGAAAGGAAATACATAGATTGGCCATACATCCTTTCACTTGTGTGCACTGCTTGCCCTACAAGTAAACGGTCATATCAGAAACTCAAGGAATGTGCTGCTCTAATAATGTCGAGTCACCACAAACATCCACTCTGAACATTCTTTTTTTTTTGCCCATCAATTTTTCTTTCCATGTCACCTGAGGTGCTCCGTGGGTTATCATTTTCCATAGTGCAACATAAATTGCTGAGTGCTTCCTTCTTGTCGCTAATGTGTTTGTCATGAATGGTCAGAGGACGGGCGAGTTAGTAGCCGTCAAGGTGTTCAATATGGCGAGCTACAACCGCACTCACGAGGTCCAAATGAGGGAATTTGACATGCTCAGAAAGCTCAACCACAGGAACATTGTCAGGCTTTACGCTGTGGAGGAGGTAAAACCACCATTCGTGCAGGAAAAAAAGAACAATTGGTGATGTACTCTGTGTTCTTTGGCTTTTTGTCTTTTGTAGATGCCCTCCAAACAGAAGGTCCTCGTAATGGAATATTGCTCTGGAGGAAGTTTGCTTACTTTGCTTGAGGAGCCAGAAAATGCCTTTGGCCTGCCTGAGACTGAGTTTCTCAATGTGTTGCAATGTGTTGGTAGGAGGATGTAAAAAACAACTATTTTTGATAATACTACAACAATAATACATTTATATTGTTATTAGCCATATTTAACTGAGCAGCTTGGACAGAGAAGTGTACCACTTTCTTTTGTCAGAATAACCTATATTTCTGGTCTTACGGTTATCATAATTTTCCTCTTTGCCATCGTTGTTTTATTATACCGATAATTCTTATTACAGGTGTGTTACCTGTATTTAAGATTATATTATTCCATTCTGTTTAGTGCAGGGAATGAACCACCTACGAGAGAACGGTGTTGTACACCGGGACATTAAACCAGGCAACATTATGCGTCAGACAGCAGAGGACGGCAGGTGTGTCTATAAGTTGACAGACTTTGGAGCAGCGCGAGAGTTGGAGGATGACGAGAAGTTTGTGTCCATCTATGGAACTGAAGAATATTTGGTAAAATGTCAAATAAAAAGAACAATGTTTTGGTGATCTGAATGTAAAAGATTAGTGTTCCATCATGATTTACAATTCAGTTTCAACCATTTAAAGCATGTAAAATGTGTTTCTGGTGATCAAAAACTCAGAACCACTGCCACAACTGATGTTATGTTGTTTTTCTGTAGACATCAAACTAGTTGAGACTGAATCACCAGCGCATCTTTTGGTTGCAGCGTTTTAGTGCACTTCATTTTACCACAATTGCTTAAGATGTCATCAACAATAGATTGCTTGCAATTTATCAATTGTTAACGATGCATTCTGAAGTAAATCTATATGTTTGTACATAGCACCCAGACATGTATGAGCGTGCAGTGCTTCGTAAGCCTCACCAGAAGTCCTATGGCGTGAGCGTGGACCTGTGGAGCGTGGGTGTAACATTTTATCACGCTGCCACGGGGAGTCTCCCCTTTGTGCCCTACGGAGGGCCTCGCAGGGACAAGCAAACAATGTAAGGCCTGAACTTTGCTTTCAAACAGCCCTGATGGAACATATTCTTGCACTTTCACTTGGTCTGGCTTGGCTTGGCTTGACTTGAATGGTATGCGTTGTGTGCAGGTACAAAATCACCACAGAGAAACCTACAGGGGCCATTTCTGGAATACAGCAGGTTGAGAACGGACCAATAGAGTGGAGTTCACATCTACCCCACAGCTGCCATCTGTCAGAGTATGTAACATCCTGAGTTTGTATGTATGCATCATAAGGGTTTTGTTCTTGTTTTTTTTTTTTAAAGCCTCATGGCCACTATGGACAGTAGGACTAGGACAATAACAAATGAACGAATTACACAATAAATTAAAATGAACTTATTAATTTTCCCTACCTTAGTATATTGCCTTGTGCGTGTGTGTCAAATCTTTTTTCTCACCTCCAAACAGGCAGAAAGAGAGGCTTCAATCTGTGCATTGTTCTCATTGCCTTGGTGTGTTTGTTCCTTAGAACAGCAGCACGGTATATGCCGTTTTGTCAGTCATACAGTCTCTTTAGCCAGATAGGTGGTGGCCTGGTCGCTAGTATACACACAGTGCAAAAGAATGTAACATAGTAGAAAGTAAATTAGTAGATTGAAATATAATGTCATGTTTTTTATATTTTTTGTTGCACTTTTCTTCAAAGTATTGCAAAAATCTCGTCTCGTCCTCACAGACACAATCTGGTGTATTGTCTCGTCTCGTGACACCCCTACTTATTCCTAGGGAAAGGGTATCAACACTTTGTCATGTCCGATTGTTTTACTCTAATGTCGTATATCTGCTAATAACAATCAGATATCTCTTCTTCTCCTATTGTGTTAGTAATTCACAATTAATGCCATTTTTAAAATGTCATGTTGAAACCTTGAAACAAATATTCTGCTCCTCTAAAGGAATACATTTAATTGCCCACAAGATTTCTAGGTATCCACTACTACTGCTGCTGTGTTTTATTTAAGGGTTATACCGCAGACTTTAAAAAGCTTTTATTATGTTTATTATGTTTCTGTTAATTTGGTGCTCTTCTAGATTGATAATGAACACTGTTATAAGTAATTGCTCTGATAAACAAACTCTACATGGTCATAAACAGTTGGATGATGTTTTACACTGTGGTTGTCTACATGTCTTTGGCTGTCCTTAAAGAGGTTTCAGGATGCATCTTGTTCCTGTACTTGCTGGTATACTTGAAGCGGATCAGGAGAGATGTTGGGGCTTTGACCAATTCTTCACAGCCACAACTGACATACTACAGCGGCTGCCAGTCCACCTTTTTGCAATCCAGCAGGCTATGGCTCACTGTGTCTACATACACCACTACAACACGTGAGGCTGCATGCAGCATTTAAGTATAATTTGTGTTAGATGGCCAAAAGCAGTAACTGTTGAATGTCAAAACACCCAGGTTGTCTGTCTTCTTTGAAGAGGTCGCATCCCAAACTGGAATTGATGTCCCACACCAACAACTGTTCTACTTGGGTCATGAACTCCCACTAGAGGGCAGCATGAAAGTGGTCAACCTCCCTAACACTGCACGTGACCGGCCCCTCATCCTGGTCAGTCACAGGACAGAAACAAACAGCAGCCTGCCCTTCAGAGAACGTAAGAAGACACGTTTTCTAATGTGTTGCATATGCAACCGCATAGAAAATGATTGATGACTGATTTTACTGTGCTGTATTTATTTTCTGCTGTACACATTAATCTGCTGTCTTTTGGACACAAGCACTAATTGTTAATATTGGGGGCTTTTTTTTGTAGCAGAGACTCCAATCATCCCATCCAAGTTTGATGTCAAGGCAGATTACAACTTCTCCAAGGTGCTGCTACCATATTTGATTTCATTGTTACTCCACTGTTTAAAAATCACTTAGCTTCTTGTCCATCACAACCCTATTTTAATGCCATTACAGGTAATAGTGGGAGTGGTCCACCAGTATCTCAGGATAGTACAGCTTCTGCACTCACACAGAGAGCTTCTGCTGGAAGGATATTACTGTTACATGTGAGCATCACTCTTATGTTGTTTCTTTCATTGTTGGCTGTTTAATAGGGTATGAATGGAAAATTTTACCACAAAATCAAGATGCCTGTTCCTTAATAACATCCTACATTATTTAGCCATACATGAAAAAAGGAAGTAATTTGCTAAATAACAAAAGGACTGACGAGCAAAGCGAAACAAACAGACCACATACTGCTTCTGTACTACAATCCAGATGAAAATTTTAAAACCAGTTGAAAAATTGCAAGAACTTACATTTAGCACTGTTGGATCAAAAGTAGGTTCTAAGTAGAGCTTCAAAATGCAAAAAGAAGAAATGGGAGCGAGAGTAAGCAACTTATTGTAAAAAAAACCCAAAACATTAAACTGAAATATTCCATCAGCTGTTCAAAAGTTTAAGCTAAAAAAAACAACTCCCCCAACAATATAAATAAAATGTTTTTTAAAAAGGACTCAGTAATGAGTAGCCATTCTTATTAATTGCCTCAAAAATCGATTTGGGCATGCTTGATGCCAGTGTTTCCAGGAGGCTAGTGGAATTGTTGCTTCAGGGGGGAGAGATGGCTTGAACTAAACTGCTGTAATGTACTTTTTGTAAATTTCGCTTGCCATTCTCCCCTAAAAATTCTCAGTTGGATTTAGATCAGAGAAAATGCAGGATGGTTCAAAAGAGTGACGTTATTCCTCTAGAAGAAGTCCTTTGTTAGGCTGGCATTACCATGCAGACGAGGGACTTTAGTCATGAAGGACAGATAATCAGATCTGCCACATTTTTGGGGGATCTGCCAATTGACCCTTTTGTTTCTTGCTTATGCAGCTTGACAGTCTGACCATGTTCAAAAAGAGAAATCTTTTTTGACTTTGCCATCAAGAGATCATAACAGTGTGAATACCTCACAGAAAATAACATTGATTTTGGCTTTTAAAGCTGTGGTCTTAAACTTTTGATCAGCTGATGAACAGTCTATTTTACTTTAATGGTTGTTGGTAATATATATGTTTTTTGTCTCACTCCCATTACTTATTTTTGCATTTTGAAGCTCTACACAGAACCTCCTTAAGATCCAACAGTGCAAAATGTAAATTAAAATGAGAAATTTGCAATTTCTGTTTTGATCATGAGTGTAGATCACATTAGATTCTACAGCTGTACCTAATGTTACTTGTGTTGGTCTAGTTGTATATACCCTATTTATTAATGTGATTGCTTGGGGTGTTTGATGAGCTTATACTGTAGATGCCATGTCTGCTGTGCAGGTTGTATGTTTTATATTAATTGCATACGTCTTTTTCTAGATTAAAAACTGAAATAACAACTGTTTTCAGGATGAGATTGCGCTCAGAGTGTGGAGAAGCTATGCAGAGTATTGCAAAGGTCAGCATTAGACTGAAGTCCTGCCTCAGTGTGCAACACAGGATAATCAATCTGTGAGTACAGTTGAATGCATTAAAGTAAATAAACAACCACATATATTGATATTTGTCCTTATCCTTATGTAAGTTTTTCAATTTTTGTTATGTCTTAAGAGGTCATCGCACTTTCGAAAACCTGGATGCAGCTGATAAGAATGACAGGTTGCAGCAGGTGACACCAGCAATCTTAGCCTTGCATTAAATTCCTCCAGCTCCAGTTCCTTCGAAACATTCTTTATACCTTAAATTGGATTACTTAAAATGTGTAGAAGTAGAGGAACAAAACTACTACTACTAAAGACTACAGAATTTGTTGCTGCTGTTCTTGCAGATCAAGGAGCACCTGCCAATGTACGCTGCAGGCATCCAGGATTTTCAGAACCGCCTGGAGCATTTACAAATAGAGCAAGCCAAGCTAGCAGAAGCCCAGGCCAGTGAGAACAGGTACTTTAGAAAAGCACCAAGACACTGCTTCACCATGGTAATAATTGTGATTTTTTTATACCTATTTTTGTCTCCTCCAGGTGTCAGAGAATGCAGATGCTCCTCCAAAAGATTATGTCGATTCATCAACTTTACCATAAAGACAAACACTCGGGCAGTATGTCTCCTCATGACTTTCACTGTTTCGTTTAAATTTTTTCTGCACCTGATGTCTCATTTTCTCCACAGAGTTGCCATATAACGATGAACAAATACATAAATTTGAGAAGTATGTGGCACACATACTAGACCTGCTGCCCGACTCACCTAACCTAAGACTGTTATCCTATAATCGTCTAATCCTTCATCTATCCCAGAATCCACCTGTGCTCGTACATCAAGCAAGTGAAATCTCTCTTCAGAGATGACTGTGTGCAAAGATACAAGGAGCTCTTGGTCACCACCAGGACATGGAGCAGGTTAGAGCACACTTGGATCCCAAAAAGATTATACTATAATTCAAAATATTTTAATGGATACATAGTTGTATTATTCATTTAATGAAATAAATGTGTCCATATTTTATTTTCAGTGTTTTACTAGAAATGCAGACCCATCTACAGGATTTCAGTTCCTTCTCCACGGGCTTGATGGCAGACCTAGAGATCACTGAGCAACACCAGAATGAAGTGAGATTGAAAGTATAAATGTACAATGAAGCACAAGCACACATGAACAAAGGCTTTTTAGTTTTGCATACAATAATCTAGTCTACTCGCGGATGGTAGATGACAACAGCATTGGTGTTTTTTGGCCACACTGCAAAGATTTTTTTTTTAAATAATATATGAGAATATATAATAATATGAGAATAAACTTATAATTTTAAGTGAGTGTAAAGCATTTCCACACAAGCATAACAATCAGAGATGCATAGCCGCTGTTTCTTTCTAGATATTCAACGTACAGTAATCCGGTAATTAGTATTAAATATTTATTGAAAACACATTTTTATGACTGAAGAAACACAACAAAACAGACTCTTTACATGATTTTTTTCATTTTTGCTTTAAAGTGCTTATACTGTTAATGTAGTGTTTTTGTAGAACTTGTACTGTAGTGTAACAGCACAAATACATTCCTGATCGAAATTTTAAAGATCAGTTTAAAAAGTTTCAAGATCTAATTTGCACTGTGGGATCATAAGGCGGTTTTAAGTAGAATTTTTGAGGTGATTTAAAAAGAATGGTGCAGTTACTCATTACTGACTCCATTTGTAAACATATCTTTTTAGGGGGTGTTTTTTTTTTAGCACTGGTCTTAAACTTTTGATCAGCTGATGAACATCATATTTCAGTTTAATGGTTGTGTGCAATAAATAGCTTTCTCAAATGTTTTTTTTTTCTTTTTTTTCTCCTAACTCCCCTTTCTTCCTTTTGCATTTTGCAGCTCTACTTAGAACCTTCTTTAAGAGCCAACAGTGCAAAATGTAAATTCTTGGAATTGTTCCTAAAATTTTATGCTAGTAATATTAGATTTATTGGTTTAACTTTTATTTCTTTAGTCGTGCAGGTAATATTCTCACAGTGTCATCATAACCTTTGTCTTTATTTTCCATGTACAACTCTGTAGTAACGTGACAATTTTATTGTAATATTTTGTTCGTGTGAGTGATGTTTCAGTGTAACATGTCATCCATCCACATCAGACTCTGGACAGAATCTTGGTCACACTGCAGACTATCAGGGCAGGACAGAAGCAGCAGGAGTTATCACCCAGGGACAAGGATCACATGGTGTCCAGGTTTGTATATCTGTGTGTATGTGTGTGCACTGACAATTGGTATGTAAGCACACATTTTGTTGTTCTAGGATGTACCACCTTAAGGAAGAAATGGAAATTCTAGTTCGGGAACTGCATTGTAATAATTCCATTATTGAGAGGTCTGTTAAATATCCATTGTACACCACAAAATGAATACCGTCACATTTTAAAATATGTCCTTGTTTTTCTGTAGTATAGGGGCAGTGAACACTTCATCAGCTGTAGACCCGAGTTTGACTCAGCCTGCTCTAATGTGACGGACACCTAGTTTTAATTGCCTCATGAAGTGATGCTGGTTGACTGCTGTGATGCTACCAAAGACTGCCTGCTCCAGGAGGGAGCTGAAGAAAGCAGAATGGGAACCAATTAAGAGATAAGCTGCACAGTTGGGGACAGAGCCATTGATGGGTTTTGTATCTGTGTGTGTGTTTTGCCAGCGAGCACTTCAATACAAATCTCATTAATATGTTCTGTTCTATCAAACTGTAATGTCAGAACTAATGACTGTAATTCCTGGTGTAGACTCACCAGTGTTTAAGCCACACCCACTAAATTTAGAGAAAATAACAGAAAATAACAGACAGTACGTAAGCCACACCGGGCTAAAAGCGCACACGTCCATGTCATAAAATGGCATATTGTGGCAAGCATGAGTTGGGGAGGGCGAGGTTGCTTTTATTTGACAGAAGCCAATAAGAAATGAGATAACTTACAATGACAGGAAAGTTGATATAAGCTTTTGAAATTGCTGGACTCAGCATAGCAGTTTGACTCGCGGTGTCATCTTAGAAAAAACTTTAAAATCACATAGCAGCTTAGCTCAAATGGTAGCTAAGAAATATACAAGATATGTATCAGTAGGAGTTTAGAATAAAAAAAATTGGTGTGATTATCTCCCTCTGGCGGAAACAGGCAACTAAATGAATCATTACAGAGCCCAACAACGTGTCTTTGTGTAGAAAAGGCTAAAGTCTTTTGTCAATTTTTACCAGTTTATCAATCCCATGTGTTAATTTATTGTCTACTCCAGTTACAAACTGTGGTTAAATCAATCAGCAACATCCCATCAGGACATTTCTAGTATATTCTTGACCTTTTCATGTAGTCATCTGCATTTTCTCACTTATCTGTCTAAGACTGACAGTTCAACCACCGAATTAGAATACAAACTCAAAAGGTGGGGAATTTACTACATGTTTTTCTTAATGTAAGATCAAAAATTAATGCTTTGAAGGTGCTACATTACAGCTTCATTACATTACATTCAGTACTGATTTATTTTTGTTTCACACAGTTGGCTTTCCCTCTCTTTGGTAGCCAATTCTGTAATATCATAAGAAAAGTGAAAGTAAGTGTACATTTAACAATACCTGAAGTTTCCAGGACGCCTCTGAAGGTTTTCTGTGGTTTTGTGCAGCTTAAAGTGGAAAAAGTGACTAATGTTGTACTGTCCACCCATGACGCAATTGTTTTTCTCTTGTCACTTTTTTAACATCAGTGTCCTTTACATCCAATGTTTTGAGATTTTACTCTCACATTCACTGTGTATCAGTAAAATTTAAAGTAAATAATATAAAAAAAATTAACCCAACTTGTTGCTACAAGAAAATTATACAAAAAGGGTCACTCATTGTAATCTGTAAATTGTTCACTTTCTTACTAAAATCCAGGTTAATAACCACTGAGCTACCTGGACACCTGCAAGGTTATATTAAAAACTTCTAATATTAAAAATGTCTTGCCTACGGTGTCCTGTCAACCTGAAGCACATTCTCGTTGGCTGCAAGAAAGCCTGTTATGAGGCCGCTACACCTGGCGACACAACCATGTCCTCAAGTGCCTTGCAGCTACTCACCAGCTGACCAGACACACAAGATCAATTCCCCTGCCTCCTCCAACACTCCTTTTAGCAATCTGCAAAACTGTTCATTGAAGAAGGTGCATCACCAGCTGAAGTCCACACATCAGAAGCCAGCCTGGAGGGGTACACGACTGGAAGTTACCAAAATTACCCCAAGATGCCTCGACAACTCATCCAAGAGGTCACAAAAGAGCCCACAACTATATCCAAAGAACTGCAGGCCTCACTTACCACCAAGCACTAGGCAAAAATGGCTTGCATGGCAGAGTTCCAAGACAAAAAACACTGCTGAACACAAAGAACATTAAAGCTTGTCTCAAGTTTGCCAGAAAATATCTTGATGATCCCTGAGACCTTTGGGTAATTACTCTGTGGTCTGGTGAGACAAAGGTTTAAAGCTTCAAGCTCAAAAAACCTGAGGTTGTAATTGCTGTCAAAGTTGCATCAACAAAGTTTGAAGGAAATGCCTTGAATGCCTGGCATCTGTGATTTATGTTTTTTTATTTCAAAAAATGCAATTTTTAAATGCCACCTTGTATTGTGTACAATTTCAAAAAATAAAAGCTGTAACAACAAAATGTGGAAAAAGGCAAACTGAATACAGACAATTTGTCAGTATTATTGGTTGTACTGTCTTTCAACTGTTGTTCCAGGAGTCCGTTTTTCTTTGTAAACAAAACTTCCAAAGTCAAGTCCTTTTGAAGATCAAAGCGCGTTCTTGTCTGTTGGAAGAGCGCGCGCTCGTGACGTCACGGCGGAGTTGACATTCAGGGCACGGAGCACAACACATCTGACACAACAAAGCTGCACACTTCGCAGGACGGGACACGATGGCTTCTGCTAGTGTGGTGGGCCAGCACCCGGCCCAGCACAGACTGGACTCGGAACCGCTCTTGCGGGGCTTCAAACCGGCCGGCGGCAGGAAGAAAATCACCCTCCTGAGGAAGTCTTCGTGGGAGAAAATGATGTTGAGGAGATGCGGCGGGGATTGCAGTTCTGTCGCCACCCAAGAGCAAGCCAGGACGTGTCGCTTTTCTGCAGGACCAGTGGGGGACGCGGCTATGAAAAGCGGGATCCCTGCTGGTGGCTGCCGAGGAGTTTCGCCACGTAGCCCGGACCGCAGCAGCAAGCAGGCGGGTAACGTGCGCTCCGACTGGCGCTCCCCGGCCAGGAGGGACGGCCACCAGGGATTCGTCCTCACGGACCGCACCACTGACCGGAACCACAGTGGTAGTAATGGACACGGGGAGGCTTCCTTCCAGAGTCCCGCCGTCAATGTCTTGATCAGCACCTCGCCTGCAGCACAGCGGGACTTGTTCCAAAGCAGACGGGACTGCGGACAACAGACCGCCTCCAACTCGGTGTCAACCAAGCAGGGGAGTGGGGGTCCTCCACTGGAGCGCCTCACTCAGGGTAGGACCGGAGTAGTGAAGCTGGTCCGCGCGGAGCCACCCCGCCGAGAGGTTTGGGCCATTTTCCCGCAGAGGTCGGAACACAAGCTGGGGGCCGAGAGGGGAGAGGGACACAGGTTCGATGCCAAGGCAGTTACCCAGGACTGGTGTGACGCATGCAGCCGCCAGATCACCGCACAGGCTCTCCAGTGTCAAAGTGAGTATTGCATTAGGTGTGAGTTTTGTTGGAAAATGACGGTTTGTTGCCATGTTCTTGGGCGGCATTGTTGCATGTGCGCTGCAGCTTAATCTTTGGAGTTGAAGTTGCCACCAGACATTTTGCGCCACAGATGCAGCCAACAGTTTCCCAGTGGAAAAGCTCATTATCTTGTCCTTGCAGCTTTGCCTCCCCGTTCTCTCTGTGGGATTTACGGCCCTCGTTTAAAGACAGAGAAGGAAAAAGTGGTTTTGTTTTGTCATTTTGAGTAATGAGGGTTGTTTTGCATCCCAGGAACAACAATGGAAATGCTTGTTTTTAATATCATATTTTTTCCCAGTGTCCCAATGTTTTAATGGGGTCACGTGTTGTTGGTGTTGACATCACTCCCACCTGTACTACCTTGACTCAAGCCAATTGGGTCAGGGTTTCAACATATTAAGTGGGTTTAACGTGGACATAGAGGTGGATGTCTTTAATGATAATGCACGCAAAGCAATGGCTGAAAATAAGTTAGAGATAAAAGAGATAACAGAAAGGAGTGTAAAGAAACATGAGTGGTGCAGTGTAGGCGAGCAAAGCCTTGCCAGAGTGTGTGCAGCACTGCAGGGCTGTCTGATTTAATGTTCTATCTGATGCAGGCCACCCAGTGAAGCGAGATCAGCGATTACTGTTGGTCATGAGTTTCTTGGGAACAAATGAAAAAGTTCTCTCTTTAGTTCTTTAGTTTTAAATCCAACCCAAACTTAAAAAAAAACAGTCTGCTTAAGTTTTTTTTAACAAAATATCAGAGGTGAATGTGCAGACATGCACGGTACCACCACAAAAACTTTCAGGAACATACATTTTGGCATTTCTGGATATCTTTGTGGGTGCAAGTGGAACAGAAATAGCAACTACACATGCACACAAGATCCACTTTAAAATAAAGCCATGAAATAACAGAGAGTCAAGACCAGTGAGTTCTTGCAACCCTAAACAATCATTGTGTTTTGGCTATGTTTTGTTGTCTGCATGTATTCAGTTTACACCCTCACCCCCTCTCTACTTATGAGAGAGAATTTCCAGTAGCAGATGAAACTGAAAGACACTGAGATTGTTTATTGTTTTGGATGCTTTACTGAGTAAAGATGAAACTTGGATTGATCTACATGTCTATAGGTTTTTTGGCAGGGATCAACCGCGTTTCCGTCCCTCAGTGAACTACAGCCATCAGCACTAATGCAGCGCAAGACCGTGACACTTTAGTCTTGTTCTTTGGAGTATACAGTATACTGTAATAATAATGCTTGCTGTGAGGTATTTTATATATGTACAGTAGAAGCTTGGAGAGGATGTGATGGGGGAATGGCAGCCAGTTTAATCCCTGCTCTGTGTGTCTCCTGGCTGGGATTATGTCTGATGGATGGAGAGACTGGGATTACTGGGACAGCAGACGGCGTCAGATGACAGATTTATATTTAATTAAGGCTTTGACAAAAAACCATTGCCCCCATTTACCACCTGTAAATCTTTAATACAGGTATATGTTGCACAGTCGTTTTTATATTTATCATATAAATTGATCAATAGTGCATTTTAAAAAGTAAAAAAAATGTTCCTTCCGTCAACCAACTGAATTGTTTAATTTCTGTTGAATGTGAAACTACTTCATCTTCTTCTCCCGTTGTTCTTTTTATCGTATCCCTTGTAAAGCCTCTGTCATTTGGGAATGGTGCACAAAAGCCAAAGAAAATGGAAAACAATGAATTACTTGATGCCAGCTTGAACTGAGGCAGGCATTCATCGGTCAAATTCTAAATTGACTTTATGACATCCATCGTGTGTTGTTTCGTTAAAAACTATTTACATTTAATTTTATATGGTACTGGTTTGTACAAAGAGTTGCCATGGTGTCCAGATATTATCCCCAAGTGCAACAAACTGGCTTATATGTGTGACAGCACAGTCCGGTATGTATATATTCAGCACCTGAACTTGCTGCTTGTTTTTACTTTAGCTGCATTTCTTCCCAGAAAGTTTTTTGTTTGTTCTACATTGGTTCTCCACAGTGGAACAGTGGAAGAACCCCCCGCCCCAAAAGCAGTTAATGGCTCACCGTCTTGTCAATGCCTTTATGGCAGGCCTGTTGTTTTAAAAACATACTTTCGGTTGGAAAGAATGTTGTCGGAATGAAACTGGACATGGGGCTACTTTACATCCCTCTATTCAGCTTTGATTCACATTAGAAATGATAAGATGAGGTAGGTGATGCGGGATTTGTTCCAAGTAAAATGACTGCGGGGCCTCCTTACTCAGTAGGGAAGATTCTATAATTAGATTGCCCTTGGTGGTAGGTAATAGTGGGACTACAGAACATGCTAGCTGGGTTTCTTGATAATAAAGAAACACAGGAAAACCATCAACATATAGACCTTACGGGCATTTTCCTGAATATTTGGGGTGTATTAGGAATTGTAAGACCTCGGGTAACTTTAGAGATGTCATTGTAACCTTGATTAAATCCTTAAGATGATTTGAAACAATGGTTCATTCCAAGGAATTGATTTTTATAGAATAAAAGAGCAAGCAAAAAGGCAAACGCTCTTGTGATGCAAGAGAAAGAGAGGTGGTTTACAGTGAAGCGGAGATCACAAGTGGGGGTCTCTGTCTCTTTAAGTCGGCTGCTCAGCACTGCAGTGTGTGGGTGCTGCAGTACAGACCGAGAGAGGAACATTGATATCACAGAAATCAGACCACGGAGCAAAAAGTCTCACCTCAGGGCCTGCAGATGTGAACAGAGGAGTTCCGAGCTGTATGTGAGAAGGCTAAAGAGTATTTGAGGGGTGAGGAGTACCGCTGGAGGGGTGGCAGAGCGAGCGCAGAGGGGGATATTTATTCGGAGCGTGGCACCGGTGGCAGAGTGGCTGCGCTGTGATGGCAGAGGGAGACACTGGGGCGGCTGGCGGCGTTGGGGCAGCCCCCCGGCAGGCAGGGTCAGGCCGCAGAGAAGGGCCAGCGAGGGTTACGGGACGGTGCCCTCCGGATGGTGCCACCATGCTCCATCCATGGCACAGATAGCACCGGGGCAGGAAGCAACAGACCGGAATGCAGGGGTGGGGAGCGGATCCAGAAATGTTGACAGTGTCAGGGTGGGCAGAACATTCCTGGGGCAGGTGTCTTTGCGTCTGGATGAGGTGAGGGGGGATTCGGAGGGGGAGGCTGGTAGCGCCTGCTTTGGGCAGGTGTCAAAGCGGCTGGGACGGCTTTTGAAGAGGCTGCCCAAGTCACGATCCTGGAGCGACGGCCTGAGGATCCTCCGAAGATCGGCCTCCAACGGGTCCCTGCTCCCCACCTCAGGTATGAGGCACAAGCAGCAAATGATGAGTTTAAAGTTGTACCGTGACATCATGCACTTATAATGAATAAACAGAGGGATGTGATGAGTGGACAGTTTTTGCTCATGTGGAGGAAAGCTGTGGGCCAAAATATGTACATAACGTGTGCTTAGGTTGATCTTTAAACTGTTGTGTGTAGACTCCATCCCGTTCTCTCTCTCTGCTGGTCATCCTGCTCACTTTGTATAGCAGCCCATTGCTTTTGTGTGCACCAGCATGCGTAAACAGCCTGGACAAAGAGGGCAGATGTGCTGCAATCAGCACGATTATCCGGTAAACTGAACAAATGAACGCAGGCAGATCTACCAAGTAGCCTCCCCTTTTTTGTTGTGTATGTGCATCGACACAGAGCAAGCTAAATTTGGTGTGGAAAATTCAATGCAACTGTAAAATTTCATATTTTTAGCAGCACATTTGTATGAGAATTAATACTTCTCTGTTTCCAAATGCAGCTGAACCTTAGCGCAAACTATGGCCAACTAGGAAAATTGCTGGATGCTGCAGTTTTATTGATTTCTTTCGTGGCGGGAGACTGATAGCTCAAGAAAATCAAGATGTTGCCGCAGATCTTTTAGGTTGATGAGCATGCCCCCTCCTGTGCAAGTCTGATAAGACCCAAAAGCAAACATGACTCACCTAAGTGATGTCATACTGCATCCTCAAAAGCCTTTAGAACTGAGATCAATAGCACAGGCTACTGCAGGAAGATAATGGATGTTTTTTGTTGGTGCTCCCAGTAAGGAAACCCAGTTAATCCTCATTCCCTCCTCCTTTCCATCCTATAATTATCCCCTGTCACACTGTTTTTGGTTGGTCCTACTTTGGGGGAATTCTCTAAACTGCTATGGTTTAAGTTGGTGACTTTAGTGGTTAGACAGCATGACTCTGCAGAACTGCCTGGTTGGTTGTCATGGAGGAGTCAGGAGCCTATGAAGTGAGTTTAATAAATGATTGTCACAGATTGGAGGATGCCGTTTGAACGGTTCCAGGAAGACTGTAGTGCTTTGATGTTAAATTGTAATTATAAGGATGGCGTCACCACATGCTGCTCTACCCTAACGGCCATTTCCCTAAGGACGTAACATCTGTAAAACAGATACAGTGGTATGAAAAGGTTCGGGCACCCCTGATAATTTTCAACTGTTTTCTTTATAAATCATTAGTTGTTTGGATCAGCAATTTCTATTCAATATATCATATAGCAGACAGACACAGTGATATGAAGTTGATAAGTGTTACAGAAAGTGTACAATAATTATTTCAACTCAATTAGTGTGGTGCATAAATTTAGCCACCACTGTTGTTTTAGGGGCCGCACGGTGGCTGACTGGGTAGCACGTTGGCCTCACAGTCAGGAGGTTCAGGGTTTGAATCTCCGTTGGGCATCTCTGTTTGGAGTTTGCATGTTCTCCCCGTGCGTGTGTGGGTTTTATCCGGGTACTCCGGTTTCCTCCCACATTCCAAAAACATGCATGTTAGGTTAATTGGCGACACTAAATTGTCCATAGGTATGAATGTGAGTGTGAATGCTTGTTTGTCTATATGTGCCCTGCGATTGACTGGCGACCAGTCCAGGGTGTACCCCGCCTCTTGCCCAAAGTCAGCTGGGATAGGCTCCAGCACCCCCGTGACCCTAATGAGGATAAGAGGTATAGAAAATGAATGACTGTTGTTTTATTGATTTGAATACCATTAGCACTAATTATTGGAACACAATATTAGTTTGCTAAGCTCATTGACCCTTGACCTACATACACAGTCATGAGAAAGGGTAGTCAAGGTGGCCTAATGCAAGTTGTTCTCCTCTTTGCATTTTCTCCGAATCAGGCAACATGGAAGCCTCAAAACAACAGTCGAATGACCCGAAAACAAAGATTATTTAACATCCTGGTTTGGGGGAAAGATACAAAAAGCTAGTTCAGAGATTCCAACTGTCAGTTTTCTAATGTGAGGAACATAGTGAGGTAATGAAAGACCACAATCACATTTCTGTTTAAGGCCTGGAGTGGCAGGCCAAGAAAATCTCAGACAAGCACAGAGGTAAAAGATGGTGAGAAACGTCAAACTCAACCCACAGACAAAAGCTCTCAATTTACTGGTCGATCTACGTTCCTACCCTCACCTATGGTCATGAGCTTTGGGTAGTGACCAAAAGGACAAGATCGCGGGTACGAGCGGCCGAAATGAGTTTCCTCCGCAGGGTGGCTGGGCTCTCCCTTAGAGATGGGGTGAGGAGAACTGTCATTCGGGAGAGACTCGGAGTAGAATAGCTGCTCCTCCGCATTGAGAGGAGCTAGATGAGGTGGCTCGGGCATCAGGTTAGGATGCCTCCCGAACGCCTCCCTGGGGAGGTGTTCAGGGCATATCCGTAGGAGACATCGGTGAAAATCCAGGACATGTTGGAGAGACTATGTCTCTCAACTGGCCTGCGAATGCCTCGGTATCCGCCAGGAGGAGCAGAATGAAGTGGCCGGGGAGAGGGAAGTCTGGGATTCCCTGCTTAGGTTGCTGCCCGACCTCGAATAAGCGGAAGAAAATGGATGGATGGATGTTCATGCTGTGACCATGTAGTAAATCGGGCACATTCATGATATCAAATATTACTTTCAGTATTTTGCTGTATTCTGGTCCTTTTAAGCATTACTGGAGCGCATTGATTGCACATAGCACCATAGAAATGGAGGCTACACCTAGCGTTAACCTTACCAAACTCAAAAAAACACAGCAGCGGTAATGTAGTGTGACCTTTCGGTAGTGGCCTGAGGTATTGTGAGGGTGGCGATGACGCACTGTGAGCGAGTGTGTGGTGAAGCAAGTCGCTTTGCCATCTGAGGAAGTGTCAGTACGACGGTAAAGTAGTTTTTCACACATCACATTTTGTGCAAATACTTTTTTTTCCAGAAGGCTTTGTGCTTCCCTTTGTGCATTCTTAGCTGCTTTTTGTATTTTTTAGCTGTTTTGTATATCTTTTGAATTCATAGAAAATAGAAAGACATGTTTATGTCTCACATAAGGATTGTGGATGGTGGGCAAAACAAAAAAAAGTGCTTTAAAGATCCAAATTCATGTGGACATAAAACATGACTGCGCTCTCTGAAACTGTGACTGGTCCCCCCCAGGACCAGTTTATCCTTTTGCAGATCTGGCAGCAAAAAGCCTTTTTCCAAAGAAACACAATAAATTCTCATCTTGTTTGTTTGCTTGCTTAAGTCTGCATCTGCGACCAGACAGATGGCAGCTTTGACTGGGAGGAAGATGATGCAATAATGGAGCTGAAGTAAAAAAAATATGATCCACACAAGCATTTGCTAGCCTACGCTTGGTAGGTCAGTGCCTATGAAAGCAACAAGAAGTAAGTGCATCACTCTAATTCCTTGTGAAAGATTAAGGGATGGGATGCATTAACTTCGTCGAGAATATGGATAGCGGCTCCAAATGAGCTATGATAGGATGATGGGATCAGACTGGCTAAAGCCTCTCAAATCTGCTTTTTTCCTTCATAAGACCCCTTTAAAGTTCATTAGTGACTGTTAACCGCGTTGTTTCTGCGTCAGAGCCGCCCAGCCTCGGATTCACCCCTCCCTCCTCAGCCAGATATGGAGAAATAACAATAAAGCCCTTTTAGGTGTCTCCATCATGTTTCTATCTAATGTCATGCAGACATCCTCCATGACCCGAGGAACTGGGCTAATCTCCATCTTTCCCCTCCCATCCCTGCCCCACACCTACTGTCTTTCTGCAAGATATATAAAAAAAAACAATGATCCCTAAGCTTTCCGTACCGATTCCTAAACACGGCGCTCCCTCACTTTAGGGAAGATTTGTCCAAAGCAAAAACATACGGACTCCTCAGGCTTCTAGAGGAACGATTAGAGAGGGGACAGACAGTTTGTGAAATCAGAGATACGAATGCCTTGAAATGTTCCACTTAACAGCCTCCACAGAGAAAAGCTGAGTGCAGTTCACGTCACACATGCACAATACACTCAGTGGGTGTAAGCACTGGGAGTTCATACTGTGCAAAAGCCATTGGTCACCACTAGACAAAAATACCAAACCAGCTTCTAATAATGCCCCCTGTGATAGACTGGTGACCAGTCCAGGTTGTACCCCGTCAAAGTCAGCTCGGATAAGCTCAAGTTTACCTGTGACCTTAATGAGGACAAACGGGACTAAGAATGGATGGATGTCTAATATTCTGCACGCCCATCCTAATTGGCTCCCGGTCATGTATTGATTTCAAGAGTCTGTTCAAAACTCAACTTGATATTTCAAGTTATTTGATATACATATAGTTTTTTGAAGGCACATTGCACATGAAACAGTTCTAAAAAGACCTTACAACAACCAAGAAGACCAACTGAACCCCACATGGGCAAGCATTTTGGCGATGGAGGCAAGGAAAAGCTCCCTTATAAAGACGAAACCTTGAACAGAACAGACATTTTAAGGCAAGGGTATCCAAAGCTGGGGGGTTACATATATACTTTATTCAGGTCTGTACCTATTCTAAAAATAAAAATATACACATTTTTCTTTAAGTATTGTAACTACTTAGCACATTTTGACCTACGGTTTAATAGTGTTTAATTATCACAACATGAGGAATACCGACGTCGTGGCATATTGTAAAGTTTTATATATGGGTCGGTTCCCTGACCAAAAGCGTGACATGGAAGCAAAACCGATTGTTATTTTCTTTTCAATTGTATTAAAATAAAGTGTCACTTTTATATCATCTATATTGATCATTAAGGCTTTAAACCTTAAATTCTCACAAACATGCGCAAAATGATGACCTGCACCTAACACGGAGCGATTGGATGGACCCCGCTTTAAACTCCAGCATGTACTGATTAGAAAAAAAAGATCCTGGAACCCTGAAGGTAACATGTATCCTGGCTATCACGCCATATTGCTGATTTTGAATCACTGGCACTTCCCTTATTGTCTGAGTTCACTTTGTGTCAAGGCAGACGCCATCTTCATTTGCGGAGTCTTGCATAGTCATAGTCTTTTACATAAAATTATTTTCTGCCCCCGACCACCACTCATTAGCCCCCCCAAAAAATCCATAACATAAAGCCAGAGGGTTCTGAGGGAAATAAAAAACTAGGGGCTTGTAGTCCGAAAAATACGGTAATAATTAAGCGTGTTGATGGTAGCCCCGCACCCCCCATGTCATAACGCCCCCCCCCCAGTTTGAAAACCACTGAGTTAACTTAAATTCCACAGTTTTACATTATTTATTTCATTGTCTTTGTGACAATGCATGTCACAATATGGCGACGATTGTGCCGTGTTTTATATACAACACACAAAGAAAATACTGTTTATTCAACGTGTTTGCATTACTTTTATTTGGTTGTAGCTGTAAATCGCTGCAGTCTGTGCATCGGGCCCCCCAAGGGGACGGCACTCTGATTCCGGTACCACTTTCAGGAGACTGACCCATACGCAGCAGTGGACAAAATTCGGACAGCGCTGTTTTAAGACAATACACAAACTTCATGCATTTTCTGTCCTCAATGAAGTAAAGCACGCTATTACTGTATGTCGGGTCAGTACAGCTCACCAACTGGATGTCATTAGATTGTGTAAGCATATCTAATGTTGGGGCCAGTGAGTGTTCTCTTGAGAGTTTTATTCCTCTGTCCTTTTCCATCTCTATCACCGCCTCGTTCTGTCGGGAGGCAGTGTCAGTTTAGAAGCAGTCAGACTGGAATGATGGGATGTGGGAGGGAGTGATGTTGGTGAAAGATCAGCTGAGGTCAGTAGCTACACACAACACCACAGCCTTAATTCATTCATTCCTTCATTTTCTATACCGCTTATCCTCATTAGGGTCGCGGGTATGCTGGAGCCTATCCCAGCTGACTTCGGGCGAGAGGCGGGGTACACCCTGGACTGGTCGCCAGTCAATCGCAGGGCACATATAGACAAACAAACATGCACACTCACATTCATACCTATGGACAATTTAGAGAGCCCTAATTCTTCTTAAGAAAACACCAACAGTATTTAGGGCGCAACATCTGAGTCAGAGCCCACCCATCTAGTCTATACAGTGGGTCCATTCGCTCCTTGGCATATTCTCATTGCAAATCATTTGTTTGTTTTTAATGGTAACTTCAAAATAAAGTGGGAGAATACTGCTGCAGCTATGAATCAATATGATTTATGAACACAAAAAAAACAGTCACACCATAAACAGTGGAAGAAAACTTGACCTGGGTATTGGTGAGCGGAACGGGTCTTTCTGTGTTTAATGTCAACTTTCTTCCCCTTTCTCTAGTTGTTTGCGCAACAACTGTACTTTCCCCAGAAACCCCACAAAGACCCGATGCTCGTGTCCAACCCACAGCACACCGTCAAAGAAATGTCACACCAAGCACATTTTAAAAACGTGGTCCCTGTTGATGGCAACACACTGACTGACCTTTTGCGATGGTGCTTTGAGAAGACGTACTTTGATAATAAATGCTGAAGGATGAGGAGTTTCTGTACATGCAGCATCAGAAGGTGTAAATGTTTCAATTTGACATGGATTGCATTTGTCGATGGATACATCTTTATTCAGATCTCAAGAGATTTTCATGCACTGGAATTTCCCCTTTGATAGGTAGATGCCTTTTAGCAAATTAAGCGACGCTAGCGGTTGTGTTACCCTGCACTCTGGAGGCATTTATTGTTGAGCGTAATGTGATCGTAGTGTCTTATCAGTGTGGGAATATTTTGGGCGTGTGGTGAGCCCAGACGCGCTGATCCGGAGGCAGTGGGTTATCATGCCGGCGTGGGCCGCCCTCAGAAAGGAAAATGTTGCTGCTGTTTTCCTTACACTTCACTCAACAGTAAGACATAATAATGACGCTCCGCCCTGGTCTGTTACGGACCCAGCCAACAATAATTCACATGATTGAGTTTATCATGTGTCACTGCAGCAGCCGATCAGCCTGCTTGAACTGATGTTTGCCACATGGGGGCAGCAGAGAGTATTCTCCGACATATTATAGAACGTGATGATCACCTACCATGCAGTATGATGAAAAGATAGCATACAACTTATTTCTGTTTATCCCAAAATATGGCATATTCTCTCAGCTGTTATTTCTAAAACTCAGTGAAAGGACACTGAGGCAGGAAAAGTGATCCTCCCTTCCTTTCCTCTCTGTTTCCTTTCTCTTCTGTCATTGTACACTGACCTCTAAACATCGCTTATCTGCATTCTCCTCTTTCCTCGACACATCCCTGCTGTCAGCAAGATGCTGCATCCCTCAGCCATCTCTCCGTGCTCACTTTCCTCTCGTAGCCTCGGCCACACCTACCAACGTCTCATGCAGTGACCCCTACAAGTACAGCGATGCCAACCCAAAGGGTTGTGCCATTCAGAGAACAACTCATATTGTGTGCAGTTAAGCACATGAAAAGGAGGGACGGGGATATAATTTAGTCATCACAAGTTAATGACAGCAGTTGTGTTGCCATGGTTACTACCATGCACACTACTATTATTTTCATGGGTTTAAAAGAAAATGATTATAAGTGTTGCCCCCCCCCCCAAGCTGCAATCCTCTCTTTGCAAGCACGCATGCTTTTTGTTCCTTTGCATGGATTATGTGACCAAAGACGTGAGATCCAAAGCGGAGTGTTTATCGAAAAGCCTCTGGCCACAACAAAGTCTGTGAGACACAAACACATCAAGAATGTTTATTCTCAGGATGTTTTAGGAGCAGAATGTAAATTTGTTTTTTTCTAGCTGAGCGGTAAACCATAATTGACGACGCCAGGGCTGCTATTCTGGTACGCTATATGTGTGGAAGTGGACTGTATTGTGTGGTTTACGTGACACGTCTTTACACAGTTTGGTCAGCGGAAGCAATATTTATTTATTTGGCGGGATTTGTTCTCTGCAAAGAACTGTGCAATTCAAAGGAAAACTGAACTTTTTTTTAAATTTTGCCCGTCATCCACAATACTTATGTGAGACAAAAACACTTACTGCTCTATTTTTGTGTGTTCTAAAGATATAAAAATAAACAGACCGAAGAGGCAGCATGTAATGTAATGTCGCTATTAACGATCGCTAATAAAACCAAACATATATCCATTATGTGCAGTAGAGAGCTGTCTCATGATCGGTTTTTATATTTTTAGAATGAACAGTAAAGAAAACTACATATGTGTTCATGTCTCATAAGGATTGTGGATGATGGGCAAAATAAAAAATTTAAAAATGCAGTTTTTCTTATGTGATTTCATCTGTGAGTACTTGATCATGCAAATATGTTACAGTTGCACATAATTATTTAACCGCCAATATAAATTGTTTATCTTCAAAATATACAAACTTTCATTAATGGTGAGCTTTTACCGCTGTATTAAATGTGTGGAGCTATTATTAGTGTTTTATTGCCAATGTATTTGTAAACTGAGCAAATGAGTACAATTTACTCACTCCTCCCATAAATGCTCTTTTTTGGAGGAGCACCTCCTACATTATTTGTGTGTAGACAACTCTTTCAGCCCACGACTGCCAACTCCTTCTCCGATTTTGGATCGACATTTGCGATAAAACGACAGTATATTACATAAATTAGTTCCACTTTCAATGACACTCCCCTTCTCTCTTTAATTGCCATTGATCGTGAGCAATGAAAGAAGCTAACAAGATAAGCAGACGACTGGGTTAACTCACAGAATAGACATGACGTCTCCTGTTCGACCTCAACATAGAGGTGCAGCATAAGTACTCATACCATTTCATCCAAGGTTGGAAGATCTTTTTGCGCCTCCCCGCTGTTCTCTAAAAAGGAGCTGAATGGCATGAATTCATAACAGTGTGTGATCCATGAATCGGCGGTTCAGTTAGTTGTTAAACAGTTCCATTCATCATGTTGTTCACATTTTGACTTCATGAGACGCCAGATGAGACCCAACAATTGATCAACCGTACCGCACCATTGCGAGGCTTCAAACGGGGGAAAATGGCCACTGAGCTTAAAGAAGTTTGTCATCAGCAGGTTGCAGCAAGACTGGAAGACAGGACAGAAAGGCATAATGTTTGTGTTTCTGTGACAACTCCAAAAAAATCCACCTCTTGTGATATTTGAAATTAGCTCCTTGCTCCTTGAGGACAGCAAGTTGTGCAAAAAGTACCAATATGTTGAACAGTTGTAGTAAAAAACTTTGAGAAGGTCAAATGAAGTTCACCTGTAAAGGTTTCAGTGCATCCTAAATTTTCAGCGGAAAGTTCGCTCTTTCTATTTTGTGGAATAGGTTTATTGCAGAAATACAGCATGGTATGGCGACCCATGAGTGAGCTTTTTTTTATTACCACTATTAGATCATGTCCCTCATATAGAGGGTTGTGTCAGGAAGGGCATCCGATGTAAAACTTCTGCCAAATCAAAACATGCAATTTAAACAGAAGAAAGTGATTTGCTGTGGCGACCCATGATGGGATAAGAAGGGATAAGCCAAAAGGAACAGAAGAAGGTTCATCCCAATTTGTCATCGCTCAAATTCTTGGGTGTAGCCTTGGGTGTAGGTGTGAAATCTTCCACTAGATAGAGCTATTGTTCCCATTTAGAGTGGAGCTTGGCATGAGCTCAGGGGTTTTCAAAAATGGTGCCAATGAGCCTCACCTATCCAAAATGTTCTTTGACTGAACTTCCAAAATGTAATTATATTCAATCCAACATATGTTCTCACTTCAATTACCCTCGTTTAACATCCAAATGTGTCGACGTTCGAGCGTCACTCCCTCACTATTTCAAAAAATAATTCATGGTAGTTGGTTGACTACAACCTACAAAAAAGCATATTTAAATCATTAAGTAATTTTGAACAAGCATGTTTAAAAGTCGGTTGTTTGTCTATATGTGCCCTGCGATTGACTGGCGACCAGTCCAGGGTGTACCCCGCCTCTCGCCCAAAGTCAGCTGGGATAGGCGGCAGCATACCCGCGACCCTAATGAGGATAAGCGTAATAGAAAATGAATGAATGAATGAATGAAGAAAAAAACTGCTTCTCAGTTTTGTCATATTGGTGAAAAAGCCTATTTTTAGTATCAACGTCAGTCTTGGCTCATTTTTGCAATTTTTGGTGTTGTTTTTTTTCCCAAGTTTCCAAATAGTCTTTGTAAATTTTCTTCCGCTAATATCATGACGTTATTTCCGTAATATTTTGACTTTATTCCCATAATATTATAACTTTTTCCCCAACCTAATTTTCCAAAAGTGATAACTTTATTTGATTTTGTTTTCTTGTACTATTACGACTTTAAAAAAGTAGCATATTTTTAGTTTAAAAATTAATTTCTATGCTACTAAACTCGCGAGATTTCTTTTTTTCGTAATATTGCAAGTTTATTTGCATAAAACTCTTGCAGGGATAGCACTTATCTGAAGAACAACACTTGACTCCCTGTGTGATCATCAGTCAAACGGCTGCTAAACACTTGCCTGTATGTATATGATGGCAAATAACCCAGAAACACCCAAAGTAATTAAATTCATCGGACGAGATTTTCATGAGTAAAAAAATACGTAAAATATGTTTTTGTGTAAAATAAGGAGATTTTATGGATTTCTTTTTTTTTTTTTTTGTCTTGTCCAGCATCATAACAGCTGAATGGGAGTCAAGCTGCCTTCAAATGCTGAGCAAAATTTCTTTGCCAAGGGAGATTTCATAATCCAAATGAGTCTCCCTTGACATTTGACTGCGTTTATTATGAATTTTGTTGCGCCACATTTCGATGCCGGACCTGACCTGAAAAGGGGACGGGTGGCGGGTGGGGGATATAAGAAAGGGTGCAGAAGAACCTCACAAACATATTTCAACCATATTATAAACAACCGTAATAATCAAGATTTCCGCAACAACCAGAACCGTCACAGAGCAAAATGAGCAAAAATACAGGGGAAAGAAGAAAATAATAATAATAATAATAATGATAATACTAATTTCATGTACACACATTCATATACATATACATATATATACATATACACACACATATACACACACACACATATATATACATGTATACATGCACATATTCGTACACGCATACATACACATACTGTGCACATACACATATCCATGCAGTACATACATACATACACACACATACAGTGTGCATATATATGTATACACACATACATACATACATATTTACTAATAATGATAAACATACAAGAAAAACAACGAGAAAAGAAACAGAACCTCTTGAACAATGACCATCCAAATGACACGTGCAACAAATCTACATTAAATCTACATTACTCTGCAGTGACAGGATAACTACATCAGAGTGAAACAGAGAATGAGGAGATGTTCGTGGTGAACACAGCCATGCATCCCAAACCACACTCCCTCCAAAAGCGAGGGTCCGACTAGGAAGACGCCGGAGCACGGCCCCCCAGCAGTTTACAGAGGGGAAGGCCCGACCCCGCCCCCCCAAGAGGCTACTGCGAGTCCACTCCAAAGAGGTGCAAGGGAGACCCGGCCGGACGCCACTCGGCAGCTGAGCAAGGGCCACAGGGGGGGCCCGGGCGCCAACTGCCGGAACACTGCCGGGGGCCGGCCAGCTTCAGGCAAGCAGGACAACCGCCCCCGAGCCTCCGGGGCCAGAAGCCACCCAACCCCCCCAAAGCAGGGGCCATACTCAACACCCCGGGAGCTCCAGGCCACCCCAGACACAACTGCCGCGGGCCATCGCCTTCCCCGACGCCAGAGGCAGGCCACCCCACCCACAGTGCACACACCCCAGCCCCAGTACCCACACCAAACCCTGTTCCCACAATCACATATGCCAACACGCATACACCCACACACCTACATATAAAAATGTTCTAAATGAACAAAAATACGGAACACAAGACGCTGGTTAGCTGCACTGTTCATGCTGGCCACTAGGTGTCACTACTAACACGCACCAGACTTGATCGCCAACGACAGGCTTTTTAAAATGTTACATTCATTTAACTCACAACAGGTACAATAGTAACAATAATATTGATAATAACATACGTCGTCATTATCATAATGATAATACGGTCGTACTCCACCTAAAACTCACCTCTGAATTATGAGTATAAAGCTGGTATTTACCGAGGTAAACACACTTTTGTGCTCCCCAAATGGGGCAATCCTAGCACACCTTCATCAGGGGACCCTGGAAACCCTAACAATGGCAACAAAACACCACATTCCGAGGGATCGATTTTCGGACCTTTTTTGCTCCAGGAGGCGGGGCAAAACTACCACACCTTCATCAGGGGTCGCGGGAGTACCCCAAAATGGCAAAAAAATACCACTTTTTCGTGGGGTTGATTTTTGGCTAATTTTTCCTCTCCACAGCTGTCGCAAAATTTTCAGTTTATAATTTTTTTTGTACTCATATTAATTTTAATAATATTGAATTGTATTTTAACGGAAACGAGGGTCTGGAAACAATTAACCGCTATGAACAAGGGATTAGTGTATATTGAAATAAATAAATTGGTAAAGTTGCTGTCTACCTTGGTTAGGTACTGATTAGCGTGGCACTAACATTCAAATGTGTTATAAACATTATATTCGGCCCTCTTTCTGCTCCGGCCTTGCAAGCCACGACCCCGTAAGACACGCACATGCATTACTGTATGTTTGTTGTCAGCTAAGAATAGCCATTGGGAAAAGTTTAACTGCTGTTAGGCTAAGCATTCAACGATAGCTATTATCAACTCCAAATTGTCTGGTGTTCAAAAATTGTTTTCTTTATTTTTCTCAAGAATGTGGCATGTTCCCTAAAGTCCTTTGGCAACTCCATGATGGTGGTATGCCTTACTTTTTAACAACCACTGCATTCATGCTGGCATTAGACCCTCAAGTCTATATTAATTATAACTACCAACTCCAACGCTATATTGTCTTTATTAATGTCCTGTTTTGTCTATTTTTCTGTGTTTTGCATTCATCAGACTGTACATACACCTGCCATCTGGAGTGTGAGAGACAGGTTCAGCTAGACTGCAACCAGATTGCAAAGCAGGCCGAAGAAACTCCTTTTTCCAGAAGCCATTGCTCCACTGAGGAACAGAAACAGAAAGTAAGCATTTTGAAGTGTTTTGTTGCATATACAATATACTCTAGTGCATAGGTGTCCAAAGTGTGGCCCGGGGCCAGTTTTATAAGACCCCCCCCCCCACACACAGACATATTATGGATAACTGATAATATAAAAATCCAATGTAAGACATTTATCTCGCTATATATATATGTATATATATACACACACACACACACGCACACACTACAGGGTGGGCCAAAAGCAGGGTTAGAGTTAACTCTTAATATGTATGTACTGTATATCTGACACACGGTACAACACAAATTCCCATCTCCATCAGTTTCAGTGAATGCATACAATAAAGGTTCTCGCCTGAAAAAGGGTGGAGTGCCATCTCCGGGTCGGGGATGAAATCCTGCCCCAAGTGGAGGAGTTTAAGTACCTCGGGGTCTTGTTCACAAGTGAGGGAAGGATGAACCGTGAGATGGACAGGCGGATCGGTGCGGCGTCTGCAGTGATGCGGACTCTGTACGGGTCTGTCGTGGTGAAGAGAGAGCTGAGCCGAAAGGCAAAGCTTTCAAATCACCGATCGATCTATGTTCCCACCCTCACCCTCATTTTCTATAATTTATATCTAAAATGTGTTTGTTAAGGTATTACTAACAAGTAATACTTGACGCGTATACTATACGTATATAAGCGTATAATATATACGCTTTTTTGTCAGTACCTGAGCCCGATAAGCTAAATACACTGAGATCCAAGCTGTTTGGTACAGCAAACTTCCTGATGTGATAATTTTATCAGTCACTTCTATATGCATTTGATCTATTTTGTGTGTGCATGGAGCCACGCAATGTGGTTCAACAGTCTCATACACACATGCTTAAATTACTGTACACGCAAGGACTGCATGACCACCGGGAGCTGCAGTAGAATGTCAGCAGCCAGTGGGCAGATTAGACCAAATTAGAACCCTGGTAGCGAGCCAGGTAGTACTACACTTTTGCAGAGCGTGAAGAAATGCACTCACACTATCACGCAAACCCTGAAATATGCTACCATACTGTATGTTACAAAGTGACAACAAATATTAGAAGTAAACAATGTTATCTGTAGCTTTATAGGCACAACCACAGCTTAATGGCGTAATACTGTCTAATCAGATGAACATACTGTACTGCTCATTGGTACTGCAGAGTAGAAAGGGAGATGCCAATTTATTTCCCTGCAGTCCTCTCGCTCTTACTGGTTTGCTGGTTTTATGGATCTACCTTACAGTGTGTGTGTGCGTGTGCACCACTGTTGTTTGAGTGTTGTCTCAGCTTTCTATTGCGTGTGCATCAGCAGAAAAAAACATCCTCTATAGGGGCGTTGTTGTTGTGAAGCTATTAGTTGGTGCGTGTGTGGGGTTACCCTTTATGTGTGGGCTGTCTATTTGTATCTTAGTGTGTGTGCGTGCGCGTGTGTGTGTATTTCAATTTTTAAGTTCCTTAAGCTATTACAAAATATCAATATGACATGTCTATAAATTAGGGCTGTCAGTCGATTACAATATCTAATCACGATTAATCGCAAGTGGTCCACAGTTAACTCAGAATTAGAAAGTTTTTATCTATAATAGGTAGGGAAGTCCCAATTCAATTTTTTAATAGCCTTGCCAATCCGATCCAATCCAGTACCAATCCTATTTTCTATAATAAATCTTTGTTACAAACATGAATTTGTGGAATTGAATTTGATTATTAAAACAGCTCTTTAATATGAAAAGTAGGACATGCATTGCGTTGTGCACATGTGGTGAGGACTGCGAGTGCTTTGTGTTCACAAGCAAATAAATGACCAACTGAATTCTATTCGTGAGCCTTTGCTGCCATCTCATTGAGCTGTGTGTGTGTGTGCTCGCTCACTTCCTGCCTTTGTCACATTGACACAAGCCCCCAAATATATGTCCTCCGCTATGCCTGCTGGTAAATAGCAGCTCGCATTTCATAGCAAAAAATGAGCCGTCTCTCGGCTCACATCTAAAAAAACATGTTAGTTTGGGCACTCGTATGACAAAAAAGACTGTAAAAATGACAGTTTAAAAAATACCCGCGGTGCTCCAGTACCTTCCTCTTCCCTTTGGCATTAGAGACTCGATGTACGCTATGACAACTCAATGCACAGCGACAGTAGATGCAAGTAATTTTGTTCTTTTCCAGAGAGCCTTCTGCCTTTGAAGGGCTTTGAAGTTAAACGTATCATTCACACCCTTTCTTTGTCCATTTCTACTCAACATATACGTTCCTGCGTGTGGCTCAACATCAAATGCCACACCGCTGCGTTTCCTCAAACTACAGTTTGGGCCAAGCGTCAGACGGGATGCGCGCACGTGCGATCTCAACAGGAAATAGTGCCATTTAAGGATTGTTTCCGTAAACTCGTTATTGATGCGCTAACTTTGACACCACTACTACATGCACATCTGCCTTCTTTTTTCTCCTTCCTCACTTTGAGAAAATCGTTTTAGGTCTCATGGCAACACGAGGCCTCTTGGGGCAGATGGGCAGTCATACCAGAGTCCACTAAAGGCGAAAACTAAAGACATGAAGCACGCACACACATGCACACACCAATACTGTAATCTCCACACATGTATTGTACAGCTAATTAAGCGTCAGTCACAATAGCTGCAGTCATCATGCATGTGGGACATGGCATCTTTTGTACAGTATGTGTGTGCTTGATATCCGTATCATTCTGGTGTTACTTTACCCCTCAGGGAGCTCAGGTCCCCATGCGGACTTAAATGACACCCTCGCACATACAATCCCTGTGGCTTTTCTAATTCACTACAGTCTGGTTCAAATGTATTGTATTATAATAATATATATTATACTAATAGTAATGTATTATATATATATACGTGTGTATATATATGTATATATGTATATTTTGGGTTTTTTTTTACATTTTTTTACACACAACTTGCTCCTCCCTCTCCAGGCCATTCTGCTAGACATTGACGTTCTCAGATTTCGGATCAACATTTTCAATAAAAGTGACTGTTGCAATTATTAGATTTATTTCAGCACCAGAACCTTCTCCCTTCAACTGCCATTGTTTACTAGCGACAGAAGCTAACCAGCCAAATGCACAATCCAGGTTTAAGCCCTAAATATGCCCCACGCGTTAAAATTATTTGAAGTATAGAAAATATAGGTTCCTAATACTAATGAGAATGTAAGAGGATTGATGAACAGATGGAATCGGAGTGACGGTGTAGCCAGTCACAGGACACAAATTGGAACATTCAGGGGCCACCGAACACGGCGCGCAATCTCAACGCCTGACAAAAAACATTGTCAGTGAGGCATGAAGACACAAAGATTGTGGGCTTTTTTACCACGTGGTGTAAATGATTACCCACCTACGGTGAATGAGCTGTGTTTTCTGAGGAAAAAACTGCCTATTATTAGAGAAAAAAATTCTTTTAACAAAAATTTGTAGCTAGTGGACCTTATATCACATCAATACTTGTTTTAAAAGAGTGTAATATCTCATTGGAGTACTTGCGGGAAATACAGAATTGCAGAAAGCACATTTGTAGTTATGCCACAATCCTACCAAATGGCCACAAACTCTAGTAGATGACATCAAGTCTGTGCTCAGTAGTAAAATGTTGTAAATGTATTGGCATATATGGAAAAGGGAGTTTGTCAGCTTTTGTGTGATACACAGTCACATAATCTTATCATGATTCTTTGATTGTATGACATCAGGATTTGAGTATAATTCAGCTGTTATGATGCTGGACAAGACAACAACAAACAAACAAAAAAGGATTTGAGTATAATTAAGAAAATGGGGCCGCACGGTGGCTGAGTGGTTAGCACATTGGCCACACAGTCTGGAGATCTGGAAGACCTGGGTTCAAATCTCCGTTGGGCATCTCTGTGTGGAGTTTGCATGTTCTCCCCGTGCGTGTGTGGGTTTTCTCCGGGTACTCCGGTTTCCTCCCACATTCCAAAAACATGCATGTTAGGTGAATTGGTGACTCGAAATTGTCCATAGGTATGAATGTGAGTGTGAATGTTTGTTTGTCTATATGTGCCCTGCGATTGACTGGCGACCAGTCCAGGGTGTACCCCGCCTCTCGCCCAAAGCCAGCTGGGATAGGCTCCAGCATCCCCGTGACCCTAATGAGGATAAGCGGTATAGAAAATGGATGGATGGATGGAGAAAATGGATGGATGGATTAAGAAAATGTATTGGGGTTGATTGATTCCAGACCCGCACGTCATAAGTAGGATTCAATATTAACAAATGGAATACTTTTGTACTTTGAAAGCCTGTTTATGACTTTCCTAATACAGTTTTTACCACTATTAGAGCCCAGTAGACATGAAATAACACCCATATAGTCATCTTTACACTTCTATTATTCTTTGTGTACAACGGTTTCAACTCCGTTGGGCATCTCTGTGTGGAGTTTGCATGTTCTCCCCGTGCGTGCGTGGGTTTTCTCCGGGTACTCCGGTTTCGCCCCACATTCCATAGTTGTATGTCTGCCCTGCAAATGACTGCCGACCAGTCCAGGGTGTACCCTGCCTCCTGCCCAAAGTCAGCTGGGATAGGCTTCAGCATAATGAGGATAAGCGGTTTAGAAAATTGATGGATGGATGGGTTTCAAATGAGGTACAGAATCACAGCAAGGACACAAAAGTCGACAGCTGCTTTAAACACGGCATGCTACCGAGCTAACTACCTTGGCTCCATTTAATTCGATCCAAACTCGATAGTATTTCCAACGGCGTAGGAAAGAAGGACAAATTAAGAAGCCAAAAACGTACCACTTTCACACGGAACACAGAGGAGAACTTTGTCACTACGTCAGGTCAGGAATGCCAAAGCTGATCTTACTGTAACAGAAGCTATCTTCGTACTTGGCTACAAAGTGAATTTAATAGTGTTTCTCGCCTTTATCAACGTTTATTTTTCAGCTGTATGTAATTAACACTCATAAATACACAGTGTACCGTAACGCCTCATCAGCCATCGGCACACTATGCTTATTGAGAGGAAGAAAGGAGATCGATATGATTTGGTAATTATTCTGTGTGGATTCTATGAACAAATAAACCACCCACACAAACTGTATATATTTAAGATGATTAAAGGATTCCCTGGTCAGAATCTGCCCATAGCGTCCTAATTCGAAAGAGTCCATTCCTCAAAGAGAATGAATCACCAATGCGTGGATGCTTTGTATGGGCACTTGACTACTTTGTTGGGTGTACTGTTTGGCCACAGTGTACGAAAACCAAGATTGACAGTATTTTCAGCAATAACTTACTTCAAAAACCGAATCTTACAAGAAACGTGGCTTACAAAAACCAAGGTTCAGCTGTAATATTAAACTAGATGTGCTAAAGGTGTTAGAAATCATTTTTATACCAAAGTAATACAGCATAGCGCCCTGTTATAAATCATTATTGGAATAGATGCAAAGAAACTACATGCACATTTGCACATCCAATACTAGCAGTGTCTGTGGAATTAACACCCGTGGAGCAGGGGTTCATTGTCAGTTAGAGGGCAGGTTGAACGGATCAGAGGTCATCTTGGTAATCTCCAACCCACTATATGTAAATCTAATTTTAATCACCCCACTAGGCAAATGGTCCCAGTTACAGAATAAAGGAGAAAGAGCGTATTTCACGTGTTCATAGCATTCACCGTGCATTTTTGTTTTCTTAGTAGCGGAACAGCCATCTTCCAGTTGTGGTGTAAAACCGGAGTTCACTCGCTCTCTGTTAGAGGAAGTGGTCATGCTCTCCAGTGAGAAAGAGAAGGGGGAGGGTGCTCTCAGGCTGATAACCACAGATGGTCGAGCAAGGCTGCACAAGAGAGTGAACAGGGGAAAGGCAAAGAAAGACGGAGAGGAGTAGGAGGCTTTCGCGCTCCGGTTGTATTGCCAAGGCATCACACGTACAGGATTTGATGCGGTTTACTCTGCTTTCAAAAGGCTGCACGGATGCTCCGTCCATCAAAGCAGCAGCTGAACTGAGAGGCTGCTGAAGTGAATCGTCACGAGAAGACAACAGGATGTGGTATTGTGCACACGCCTTTGTGACCGCTAGATTGCAAGTGTAGCAGGTACCAGTCAGGTGGCTTAACTTGACACCCGGCTGTAAAGTGACTCCATGACACCGTGGGCTATGTAGTCCTTCCTATATTGTGCATTTTAAGCAGCTGTGTGCATGTGTGCAGCCACCCAAGGGCAGGTGCATACATGGTGTCAGACATCCGTAGGAAGTGACACATCTATGCCGCTTCTCGGATTTCCTGGTCTTCCCCACCTGCGTCCAACGTTACTTTTGGGACTAGTCTGGATGAGTATAATCACTTCTGGTTAGACTAAAGCGGGACTTCCTCAAGCTGTCAGCGTGCCAGACCTCTCCATGACCGTCAACACGGAGCCGACCCCCTCCATGACCAGCAGTAACAGCATGAGCAGCGGGTACTGCAGCCTGGACGATGAGAGTGAAGACATCACTTTCTTCACAGCCAAGACTTCGTTCTTCCGCAAACCCAAGCACTCTGTTAAGGTACTTCCCGTTAAGGTGCTTTTCCGGATATTGGCGTTTTAGTTTATGTGTAAAACAGGAAAGCAGAAGTTTGAGGAGGAACTGGTTGAGTAGTCAGCCTCCTGCTGCATGCATGTATGGCAAGTCATAGATCATTTAGCAACATGGATATCGTCAGCCTTGTCCGTCAATTTTGATGCGTCATACGTGCATTTAGCATTGTTTTTTGTAGGAAACATGAAGGCCATAACACACATTAGGTCAATGATCTCAACCAGCAGGTTTTTGCCTCCTCTGTGCGTGGGAGAAAGGTTTCTGTGGCAACAAAGCTGATACTCCAGCACTTCAGTGTTGGTGTGCTACTGCCTAACTGTAGCCAGCAAATGTTATAGTTACCATAGCAACTGTTTTTTAAAATCTGCTTCTACACACAACCTGACATTTGTTTGTGGTACTACAGCGCTGTGGTACTGCACCTCAAGGATTGGACTTAGCAGAGTAGACCTGCACTTATCACCAACTTGTACTGTAAATGAAGTCCTTACAATGCTGACATTTTGTTATCCCACTTGATGCGTTGGTGGGGGGGGCTATCATCTAGTGGTTACACATGGCCTATTTCTTTAGTACAGTTAGGTTCACTTCTTCACTTTATCATCATCAAAATAGAGAGCACTACTTGGCTGCAACCAGCAGAGGCCCTGTTATTTCAGTTTTGATCTAAAGGACAACATCGGAAGTTTAGCCACCTCCACGCATCCTGCTTTCGGAGAGCTTTGGAGTACTCAGGACTCAATACGACTCAGATCGTTGAAACGTTTAAAAGTGCCGTCTGTCACAGTTAAGTACTGCAATGGGGGTGCTAGTGTTCAAACGTACTATATCTCGCCCCTTTCCTGTTCAACCATGACTGGTAATTGTCGATGTATGCATGTGTATGTGCACACACACTATGCATGAGCAGTGAGTGAGTAACGGCCATAAACACCACTCATCTATCCAGCCATTCATTAGGGTTACAGGTATGCTGGATTGACTGGTCGCCAGTCAATCACAAGGCACATATAGACAAACAAAGTCATACAATCATTCACACTCACATTCATACCTATGGACAATTTAGAGTTGCCAATTTACCTAACATGCATGTTTTTGGAATGTGGGAGGAAACCGGAGTACCCGGAGAAAACCCACACACGCACAAGAAGAACATGCAAATTCCACACAGAGATGCCCAACGGAGATTCGAACCCTGAACCTCCTGACTGTGAGACCAACATGCTACCCATTCAGGCCACCGGGCGGCCCACCCATCTATTTTAAGTCATAGGGTATAGTACGTGTAATAATCAGTGTTACACAATGATAAGACTAGTAGGGTATAGTACGTGTAATAATCAGTGTTACACAATGATAAGACTAGTAGGGTATAGTTAGTGTAAATCATTGTCTTAGTTTTCAGGTCTATGCGACATTTCTAGGAATATTTTATTACCACTATTAGATCTTGTCCCTCATGCAGAGGGTTGTGTCAGGAAGGGCATCTGATGTAAAACTTTTGCCAAATCAAAACATGTAAAAATGATTAGCTGTGGCAACCCCTGGGATAAGCCGAGATAAGCCGAAAGGAAAAGAAGAATTGGGGAGATTGTAAACATTAAGAAAAAGTGTAATTTGGAGCCAAGGATGGATAGCAACTTTTAAGAATTCTCATAGGATTCTTCCATTCCATTAAAAAATAAATTTCTTAAAAAATAGCTTTTTTCTTTAATTTGTCATTAGTCCATAAAGCGTCAGTTTAGTCAGTTTAGTTAAAAAAAAGTTTATAAGAGTACATAAGATATATGTTTAGTAAAAACACTTATATTTACTTTAGTATTCCATCCAAAATTAAAACCAAGTTTAGTTTTGTTTTTTATTACGCTTGTGTGTATGCTTATTTTGTGTGTGTGTGTGTGTGTGCGAGGTGCATATCCAAACGTTACCTGGAATGCCAAAGTAGAGATGACTACCATAAATCTGAAAATGGAACTTGTTGCATCAACAATAGCAGAGGAAGAAGAAGAATCCAACGTACGCTGGCAAATGAGTGTGAGGTCTTAATGTGAGGCCTTTTAAGAAGAGATTCTCTCTCTTCCACATACGGTCGAGAGTCTTCTCCTGTTCTTGACGGGAGGAAAGATTTAAATAAACGTCCAAATTGTGCATCTTTGAGAGTTTTCCATTTTAGGGGTTCCACTTTGTTCATCTACATCCCTAAAAACGAACTTCGCTTTGCCTCTGCCATAGGCCTTTGGGTGCTGCCTTTGTCAAAGCAGTCATCTGGTGAAGCATGGTGTCTCTGGTAGCCCGAAGGAGATGCTTGTAAATGACATTGGACCTTGTGAACAAAGAAGGGGGTGCCGTGACTGGGTACCCACTTTGTATGTGTGTGTGTGTGTGTGTGCATCCACTAACATAGCACCTTCTTTTCCATGTCTTTGAATATGAAAAGGAGATATGCAAAAATGTTAGTCAGCGAATAGGAGTGTGTTGTAGGAATGTCCATAGAACTTTCTGTAAGAGTGCCACATGTCATTCTGAACCCATTCATTATAAATATATACACACACATCCACTTTCTATACCACTTATGGTCACAAGTGAGCTGGAGCCACCAGTCAAATCATATGCCACAGGTAGACAAGCATTCACACCTATAGAAAATGTTGTCCAATTAACATGCCTAACATGTTTTTGGCATGTTGGGGGAAGCCGGGGCACCTGGAGAAAACCCACAGTTTCAAACCCTTGATCTACTGACTGTGAGGCCCACATGCTAACCACCTGTCCATCGTGTAACAGCACCCATTGTGTTTGAAATTCAATTAGAAAAATACAAACAGCCATATTTGATTCAATCCTTTCACTGTTTGAGTGAGTCATGTCCCAGAATCAAAATCGGCCATGAATGTTAGTATTACTGCGTGTCCTTACAATTAAATAAAAATGATCCCAACTGTGACCTGCTGACTTGTTCTTGCCAGAGCACTCACTGTGGATTACGGAAGGAGGCTCAGCCTAAGCAGGGAAGCCAAGACTTTCCTCTCCCCGGCCACTTCATCCAGCTCCTCCAGACAGATCCCGAGGCATTCCCAGGCGTGTCCTGGGTCTTCCCCAAGGCCTTCTACTGGTCAGACGTGCCCTGAACACCTCCCCAGGGAGGGCGTCCGGGGGGCATCCTAACCAGATGCCACCTCATCTGGCTCCTCTCAGTGTGGAGGAGTCTCTCCTGAATGTCAGTGCTTCTCATCCTATCTCTAAGGGAGAGCCCAGCCACCCTGTGGAGAAAACTCATTTTGGCCGCAATCTTGTCCTTTCGGTCACTACCCGAAGCTCAGGACTATAGGTGAAGATAGGAACGTAGATTGTCTGGTAAATGTAGAGTTGAGAGCACACCAATTACCCAATATAGTAGAAATAATATGTCTACTACATAATAAATACTGTACATAATAATAAGCTATTTAAGATATCAGTAAGACTTGTGCTTGTTTGTGTTGCTGTAAATGTCTCCCAGGTGCTACTGTAGGTACGTTTGGGCATCAGGTCTCGATCATCGATGCAAACTGGGACTAAGCGGCAAGCGGCAGAGAAGAAGCTTGCGCTAAAGAGAATAGCTTAACTACATAAAAATGAGTGCAATATTTGCAACACAATGTCATGCAAAGGAAGGTGCATGACCTACATGATTCATGTTCCCACATTCATGGTGTACAAACACCTCGCCTTGGATGCACTATATCTGACTTTGACGTCTGACAAACTATTAACAATAGAAGATGCGTGTTTCTTAATGGACATTTTGTTAGCAATTCATCTAAGGCCGACGTCTGAGCTCTAGTGAGTGCAACTCCAGTCTTGAATACGGAGTTTGCATACACGAATGGGCATGTGTAAATGTGTGTGACATAAATGTGTGTGTGTTTATGTGCTGTTGCTATGTAATGCTGGCTGACACGCACACACCGTGTCTGAGCTACAGAGCAGTTGATAGAGTCAATTTTGATGCAATATTAAAACACACACCCATGAAGATGCACTAAGCAACATTTCAAACAATTTCTACAACCTCTCTTGTCTGTTCTCATCAAAGTGAAAGCATCAACACTTGATGTCAGCCCAAGGGGTGCGCGTGTCCTTTTGTAAGTTTTTTTCCTTTTAAACTGCTTCAGTTTTCAGTGAAATGTTCAAATAGATGACAGAAAGGAGGCTCCCCGTAAAAAGCAGAGCTGTTTGTTTGTGAACGTTTGTTTATTCACATTACAACCATTAAGACCTCAGAACGGCCTCAATCAGATGACCTCAGTGCACAAACCTATTGTTTAAGCACTCTCACTTCTTTGCAGAACAGCAGGGCACTGCCTCTGTGATGCATTAAGTGACTCACACAAACGCAGGAATTCCTGCAAGGATCTTTTCAGTACACTTGCCTTTGACTTGGGAGGAACTTTAGATGCATATCAAGTCCTTCATATTCCTCAGATGCTTTTCTTAGCCCTTGATTCTTCTGTTTACGCGCCTACGTAAGCCGTTGACATTGAAAGTCCTATGAAATGTAGTGATTATTCTTGCGTGAGTCCTCTGCACAATACGCTGTCACATTTCTTCCTAAAAATGTCCAACAACGTGACCTCCGTAGACTAAATATCTTCTCAGCTGCATCACGTAAGGTTTTGAGCATGCACAAACCTCAGAATAAGTAAGCTATGTTTTTCCGCCAATAGTTTATGCAGGGTATGTAAATCAAATGCAATGACGTAAATCAGTAAGGTGTACTTTTCTGGATGCTCGTCCATCAAAATGTAGCAATATTGGAAATAGAAATACTCTTTTCCGGGGTGAAACTGTCACCATTATCAAGGCTTTACTAACATTACAAGTAATGCACCATTTTAATTCTTCCAAGTGTGAAAATAAGTACATTCATTAGCATAAAAAAACAGCAATGAAACTGAAATAAAAAAGTTACGTTCCCCACTGTAGCTTCACAAAACTTCACAAAATACCTTTGATGCTCACAGAGATAAAACCTCCTGAGGTATGGTAAAGTCTTGCAAGAAATGCTAAACTTCAGTGACGTCAGCCGCAATGCTGGTGCAACCTTTTGCAATATCTTACAAATAACACAAAATTGTCCCACCTCGATGCCATTTAACTTTGGTGTTTGAACTGCACACTTGACTGATGAGATCCAATAGAAGTGCATAATAAAATCAACATATATAAAGTACAAATGCACTGGTGCACTAAGTATTGTGGAGGAAACCGTACACGGTTTCAGCAATTATATGTGTATATAGTGTTGTCATTTATTTTGCTATAACAAAACATGCCGGGAGGCAGATCAACTGATGCCGATCTTAGGAGTATTTCACATAAGTGAGTGCACCCCTCACATTTCAGCAAGCATCCTATTACGGCGACAATACTACAGCAATGAAACTTTGATATAACGTAAAAGTCGTTCGTGTGCAGCTTGTATAGCAGCATTTTCACTTTGCAATATTTACTGTCCATTGAGAATTACTCATGAACTGCAGCTCGTGCGTGCTGGCAGCAGTCATGCAGCCCCCCGCAGGCAAGACAGAGTTATTTTGGTAATTGTGTCGCCCGCTATTTAGACAATAACAGCTGTGTGTTAAATCATTTTCAGTGGATTGCAAATCTCTACAGTTGTTCCTTGTTATATCGCTGTTTGAACATCTCTCCCTCACTGTTTTTCCCCAAAATGTATTATTTCATTGTTTTATGGTTGACCCTGGCCTATTAATAGTCCAAAAAAATGGAAAAACAAGTCATATGTCGTATTGTACGCGTCACAAGGCATCAGTAATGTTAGATTGATGAGGCACTCTTACATTACATTACATTACATTACCTTTCCTGGAGCCATGAATGCAAAATCCTAGCCTGGTAGCTTGTTATGCTAAAGAGGCGGCCCTTTCGTATGTCCTAATGTGGTGTAAACTAAGATAGTGGCACAGCTGTGCCCATTACTTTACAGACGTGATATGATAATATGCACGTCAAACTGGCATGATTTTTTTTATGTCATGCGACCCACATCATGTTGCAGATACTACAACCAGAAGGAACTTGCCCAAAGCTGATGTGTGAATCATGTCTTATTATTGCTTATCATGTCTACTGTATTAGGTAACGGAAGTGTAAAGGTGACTATAGGGGTGTTATTTCATGTATATGGGGCTCTAATAATATTATTAAATTCTTCTAGTTGGAAATTCAGTTTTTACAATCTTGTCTGGAACCAATAAACTGCGATAAACAAGGGGCGACTGTGGTACCTCCGTGCTCGTTATTACTGTAATTTGCAGCAGGTAAGATCAGGCGAAAACCGAAGTGTGAAAATCGAAGCGCTTTTTTCCATAAGAAAATGTACCCAAACATTACGAAAACATTTTTTATATAGAACAATTTTTGTTCTACGTGGCAGGAAAATAATGTGAAACAATTATTAAAGGATGAAAAAAATGAGTAAAGCACAATAAATTGAGACTCCTAATGGAGCGGAGTTTTTGTGGAAAACCAAAAGATATGAAAACTGGTGAGGTTTGACTGTGTATACATACAGTATATATCTACAGTGTTGTCTCTTGTGAAGTGGTTGCTTGAATGTGAAGGGTGTATTCACATATGAGATACTGTAGGGGTTTTTGCACCTACTTAAAAGACTATGATGTGCGGTCAGTATTGTGATAACGTTGCTATTTTTGTTCACTATAACTAAGATGTCAAATGTTCATATGGTTTCATCTCTACTCCACATTACGCAAACTACCACTACAACAAACATACTCATCACATTGTAGCTAGGAATGTTGAATGCCACATTGTTATCAAGTCTTATCTTGCAGAATGAATTGTGTGTGTATTTATTGGCTTTGTGTATTTTTTTTGCCTTTTGTTTATATGTAGACTCACGCGCACAACTTGTTCATTGAGAGATTCCCACACACAACCTGAGGACTTCCCTTCGGAAGTGATGCCTGGCCTGCGTTTCTCTCTCTCTCTCTCTCTCTCATTATTATTGTCATACACAGTCTCTCTCTATCTCTGTGCCCCAGATAATGCATACGCACAAAGGAAGAAAAAAATATATTATAAGATGGAGGGGATGCTTCCTACTGTACTATAAATAACCCAGTCAAACTCTGTGTTGCTAAGGCCTGCTCAGCAGCCGCTCTTTCGTCATCCCTCAACCATCTCGCTCTTTCCGCACCTCACCCCTGCTTCTTCTGTCATTGCTGCTTCCATCCCTCACCTCCTCCGCCTCCTCCACCACTTCCCCCTACCGAGTGAGAAAGATGGCATGTCAATATCCCCGGGCAGTGATGCGGAATGAGTCATTTGCTTGCTTCGACTTTTCCTGTTCCAATTATGAGCAGTACGGTTTTTCCTCTGGAAAAGATTGAAATTTGTTAACACTGAGTCCTAATCAGCTGCAGCCACAGCAGCTTCTTGCTGAGGTAGGCACCGATAGAGGACAGGAGAGGCAGGTATCCGATGAGATTAGGATGAATGTTTTTTTTAGTCAAGTATGGCCCCTCATTCACATTCACATCCACTTCCTGCTTCTAGTACTGTATATGCAAAGTAGAGAAGCTGATGTCCGTGTGGGAAGCAGCACCATCTGCTGGCTAAAATGAGAATTTAACTTGAACTGTTTGGTTTACAGAAAACTGAGGCAAAGGATGAAGAGGAGGGCGGTGTAAAGGACCTTCCAGAGGAAGATGTGCAGTCCAGGATAGAAGAATATAATTCTAGAGTTTCAGAGAATGGCATGAAACTGGTATGTTTTCAATGAACAGAAATTGAAGTAGTATTCAACAAAGTAAATGGCTATTGAAATGTTTTTACATTGTAAAATTACGTTTAGATATTTATAAACATTGCATAATTATGCATAATGCATATGATTGGGATTGTGTTTGTGACGAATACTGAATAAATATAATAATAAACATGTATAAACAGGTGTAGATTCACGATTGATTCCATTTTTCTTTCTTTTTCCTGATTACATCATGCCTTACACTGAGGCATGCAGGGTGGAATTTAATCTGGACGATATTGTCCTGTTTTCATCTACGTTTGATACTCATTCTTTGTGTGTGTGTGCGTTCCAGGCTTCAGACGGGTCCTACACAGGTTTTATTAAGGTCCATCTGAGGCTGAGTCGACCAGTAACAGTGCCCGCTGTGGATGCAACAAGCCCAGTAGGGGTGCTGGGGTGCCCAGACAGAACACCATTAGAAGGCCAGGATTGTGTTCAGGGTGAGGACAGAACCTCCTTCTACCTCCCGTGTGACTGCGTGAAGCAGCTGCATATCAGCTCCATGACAACGACAAGAGAGGTCATCCAAGGCTTGCTGAAGAAGTTCATGGTGTTGGACAACCCTCGCAAGTTTGCCTTGTACAGGCAGACACACCGTGATGGACAAGGTGATGGAGAAAAGAAAGCACCTCGAAATCCTTCACAAGAAAAACAGAAATAAGACCTTTTTGTTTCCCTGTTGTTTAGATCTGTTCCAGAAGCTTCCTCTGTTTGAGCGTCCTCTTCTTCTCAGACTGATAGCAGGGCCTGACCCAGAGCAGCTCAGCTTTGTCCTCAAGGAAAATGAAACCGGGGAAGTGGAGGTGAGAAACACATCACAATTACAATTATTGTACACTACTACATTCTTTTTTTGCTGCTCTTTTTATGGAATTTTGATATTATGCTTGTTTTCTTTTCTAATTAAGACTTAATTATAGCATTGCTAAAACAATAAATGTAATCATAGCGCAAGGCTTGTGCATAGTGATGTATATAATATCCTTTACAATGACTCAAATTCTAACATGCTATCATGTCTGAATGAAATGTGTGGGCTCAATGGTGTCACACCAAATTAACTTGTTTTATCTGATCAGGTTGTCATTTTTTCCATTCCACTGTATCTCTACATGCACTTTGAAATGTAGGTACAGTACTGTTACACTGAACTCGTTAGTTGTATCAGTGCTGACAGTATTTCTCCTTATCAGCATTACAACATTGGTTCTGTTGCGCCTGTGTTGTACAATTACACACTACCGGTCAAAGGTTTTACAACATTCCAATTTCTCTGGAGGAATTATTAAAGTGTAAAGATTGTATGTCTCCCTTTCATTGTTATTTATAGCAACAAATTGCTTTGCCCAGTTCAATACTGTTCAACTAATACTCACAGAGAAATAGTATCTTTTCCAGAACTTGGAACACCAACTGCCGGGGCTTGATCAACCACCATTTCTATAATATTGTTTAGAGGAAATAATACTATGTTCATTTCTATTGCCTCAACAGTGGCATGCATTCTCTGTCCCGGAGCTTCAGAACTTCCTGGTCATTCTGGACAAAGAGGAGTCAGAGCGTGTGCGTGCAGTGGAGTGTAAATACACTGTGTACAGACGGAAACTACAGCAAGCTCTACAGCAACAACAACAACTTGAGCCCTGACCCCACATTGTGTGGGAGGGAAAGACTGAAGCCCTTTCAACACTGAAGACTTTCGTCCTCTAGCCCACCCGAGCTGGGAGCTGGTCAGAGAGGTTGGAAAGGAAGCACTCCATTCTCCGCTAGTAAACACAAAACGCACACCCTTTCTCAGGATGCATATATAAACCCCCCCCCCCCCCGACACACAGATACCCACACACCCTCAAAACACCATCTTTGAGGAGCATCATGGGACTTTGGGGGTGTTGTGAAAATCTCAGCTGGAACTGCAAAGTATTGAATTGCATTGGAAATGACCCTCTCTTCTTCTTCTGCTACTGCTGCTACTGCAAAGTGTTACTTACGCATGAGCCTCAGCTCATTTAACTCCCCCTCCTTCCCCACACCCACGCACCCAGTTGGAATGAACGCATGATTATCTTCGCAGCATCTCCTTGGATTGGAAGGACAATCAATATACCATGTGTGGATGTATAGGATTAAGGTCTGATCTTTCTGTTTCTTGACTATAAGACGTGGCTGTGATAACTACGACATCTGTAAGGAAAACAAAAAGCTTTAAAAACAATTTTTTGGTTGACTTAATCCTTCATTTCCACTTTAGAAGGTCACATCTTTAATCAGACCTTTTACATGACCGTAGTCCGCAAGCGTCACCTGCGAATGAAGCCATTTCCCAAGTTCAGAACACTTGATGAGAATGTTTGCATCAAACGCAGAGGGACACATGTTGCATGAGGATTTTAAATGGGAGGAGAACCTGCACAAGCTAATGAGATACCAAACAAAAAATTCGCTGACTTTTTATTGACACGATTGGAGAGGTATTACTACAATGGTTATTATTGTGGTGGAACCATATTGACCCAAATATTTGATGGGCCATCTTTTTCAAGACCCAACAAAATAAAAATCATCATTTCAATATCACTGAAATAACAGATCAATAAATAAAAATATAGCTTTTCATAGCTTTTCGTTGTTTGAGACTGTTTCGGTGGTGGGATCTCTCGGGGGTTACTGGTGTGTGAGTGACAGTAAGAAAAGCTGACTCGTGTGCATGTATACATCTGTAGACTCTGACTATACACCTTTTTTTTGACTGTTTTGTAGAGACACAAGAGTGTCTTATATTTGGGTCAATAAGGTACTTTGCGGTGGTGAAGCACCGCACTCCATCTTACCTCTTATGTCATACACAACATATACTGGAGGACATTGTGATCATAATTGCCGCTTTTCCACTGCACTGTACCACAGGGATAACTGTGAAAACCACGCCGCATTAAAAACATCAGTCAGATGTAAAGACTGTTAATGGATTGTTGTGAAAATACAACAATCGAGCAACCAGTCAAGGTAAAGGACTGCACGGTTGGCCTTGTAGTACCTACTGTGCAGTGGAAAAAGGGCAACATATTTAATATCATGGCTGGTCTGTGTATATTTTGCACTTACATGCAGGTTACTTGAAAACTAAACAAATATCCTCAATGCTATGATGTACCAATGATGTGTTTGCAATGCATATGTATTACTGTTTGTAGACACTGGAAAATGATGGTTTGTTGTTATGACGAACAGCATTATTCTTCTATGTCTTGTGTGACATCCCACCTTTATTGTGAGGACATATGTCTTTGTGTGGACATTACAGCTGTTAAATGAGGATACTGCTTCTCAGTTGCAATGTTTTCTAACACCACCACCCAAAGCTGGAGCTGATCCTGCAGGCAGTGCCTTTTGTTTCACGTGTTTCTAGACAAGACAGCATGTACAGTACATGTACTCTGGCTGGACAGTGTGGCCCAGTACACAGGTGCCTCAATGTTTGTATGCTTTTTGCATGTGTGCAAATGGTTTTTTTTGACACTGTCACATTCGTTTTTCTCCCCCAAATGCACATTTGCCATTCCAACAAACCATTAGTGTGTGTGCGTAGGTTATTTATGTCATTAGATGTTAAAGAGTTTGAGCCCTTTTGCTTTTTTTGCAACTTGAAGAAATGTGTGATAACTATATCAGTAGAGTTGTACATACTATTATCAGACTGGAATAAAAGAAAACCTCGATGGAAATGTTTGTGCTCTTATATCTTGTTTGTGGGCAACCTGCTCTGCTTTTATGTCATTGAGACCTTTTAAAAAAAAAAAATCTTAAGTTAGCTTCCATTTCTGTTTTTCTTGTGCAACAAAGAAGAACAAATAGTCATTGGAAGCAAACACACCCCCTGTTTGTTAAAATAGGTTTTACACAAGATGTTATTTCATTTTGTAAAATTATATGACAAATGGTGTTGCGTTTATAACAGCGGTCACCCACGCAATCCAGCCATGCACTTGCCAGCCTTGAACCCAGATCCACCTACCAGTAAGTTGAGCTGTCAATAAATTGTCCACATGGGTGGCGACGTCACCTCTAGTCCATTTTCAATGAAACCTTTGCGACAGGGCGATTATTGCTCTGTCCTACCAAGCGACATGCAAAATCCGTCCGTGCGTGTTACATTTTATGCTGTTGCATGCATCGTAGCAGTTATTTTTACTAAAATGTTGGCTTTTTTTTTTGCTGGCATTTTTTTCTTTTTTTAGAACGTTTTAGGATGTGCTGCAGGCCAATAAACAGCTGGAGTCTGTACATTTTAAAAAACCCAAACAAGCCAGGGTTGATATGCTAAGTATTCTTTTTTCTTTTGTTAAAAATGGCTTTGTTATAGCTAACAAACAAAGCCTATTAGTTGTATTAGTAGTAGTTGTACTTACTCTCAGGGCTCCCATAGTCTGAATTTAACATTTGAAATGAATGCACTATTGCATGATATTGTAATTTATTTTGATGCACTTGGATGCTTAGAGTTCTTAGCTTAGCTTCTAACAGACATCTGAATGTTTTGGTCCAACAGGTCATTTGGGAAAGAAAGTTTTTTTTAGATATGTAATACTGTATATCCAGTGCATATAAATGCAGTCTATGAATGCCACGATGGGGGTCAATGTTCCTAGTTGTCTGAAAGGCACAATTTAATTTGATATTGCACATTTTTAAGTGCAATAACACATTGTGCTTTTTTTGGATTAATTGTATAGATTGTTGTTTTTTTGTGCTACTCCTTTAAAAAGATGGTTGATCAGAATACAAAGTGGCTGCAGGTCATAATTAAAGTCACATCTTACGGTATTTACTCATGGTGTCCAACTATGCAAAGCGCCATACAAAAGTCTGGATAGGCTCAGCCTACGTTGAAGTCCCGTTTTTCGGGGGCTTTAAAAATGCTGATTCTAGTGTCAAATGGCATTCAAAACCCACAGGTGTCAGTGTCTATCACATACTGGGAGACCAAATACGGCAGCCGGCCGCACTGCACCTGGTGCCATCTCTTGGCGGGGTTGTAAATTTCACAGAACTGTGATTTAGAATGGTGCCCAAGCCTCACGTTGACACCTTGACCTCTGCCAAGAAGAATGCAGATGCAGATTGACTGAGGCATTGTCACCCACAAGTCCACCAGCTAAGAATAAGAAGCCTGAGATTTAGCACGGTTAGAGGGCACCGTGAAACTGTGTCAATATGCTTATTAATGGCAGTAAATATAGGCAGGCCCATTTTCTCACCTCTCAGTGAGCGCCTAGTTTAGCATCAACGCCTGCCCAGCTTGTATCGCCGTCTTAATTTAGACCCGAGCCCTTCTCACATCGGCCTGATCTGACCGTCTGTCCTCTGCACGACCGGACTATCTCCAACTCCTCACGTCACGCACGCGGCTACGATTCACCAGTTCATCGTTTCTTTGTAAAAACATCTCCGATTACCTCAGCGATGATGTTACAAAGCCACAAGATGATGGATTGATGATGACGTTGCCTGTGATCTCTCCCACAGCAGACCCCAAAGACAATGCAAGGCCTGGAACACAGGCATGCTTTCATTTTAGTGAAAATAATGAACTAAAATGAGAAGCAGGAAAGGACCCGGGACGAAGAGAGCAGGTAGAAACGCAAAGTAAACCTAAAATGACAAAAAAGGAAACCCTGAATACACTGATGGCAATCACAAAGAGGATTGCCTTCAGGGCAGGGAGGGGACACAGTAACACACCAAAAACTGAAGGTGACCAGGAATCATATTCATTTAAAAAACTATTTTAATATAGGCATAAAACTGCATTGCATCATGCCGGGAAGTGTTTTAATCAAGTCATCAAAATGATTAAAACCTTTCTTGGCACTTGGCAGTGCTGAAACCAATGCAGAGTGAACCCTCTTCCTGCCTGTTTGGAGGCGGGAAATGAGGAAAACAGGTACGCGTGCACATGGCAATAGACTGAGGCGGGCTAAGTTACCAAGTTCATTTTCATTTCCTGCATGATTCATTTTATTATCGTCCAAGTGGCTACTAGATTTTCATGATGAGAAATTGTATCTCGTTTTGATCTCAAGAGAGCTTGTGACACCCTTTTTAAATAGAATTTTGAAAAGTAGAAATACACATAACAAGAACCTCTAGTCAGTTACAGTCACAGGCGCAATTTAAATTCTGTTACTTTCTGCCTTTGGGGTTTGCATCTTTTGATTTAGATACAACACATTTCATATTTGTATGTAAGTAAATACATCTGCACGATGTAATGTGACTATATCCCAGATTACAGGTATTAATTAGGGGCATCTATATTTTTTATTTCTGTATTGTAATTCATAAAGATGTTTCTTCATTAAAGTAGAATTACTTCTAAATAGTATTTCAATGACTTTTACTTTTTCAACACATGTGTATTTCAGTAAAATGTCAGCAAATGAATTGTACTTGTACTTGAATGTAATTGTTTACTCCACTTCTGACAGAAAAACAATATAAACATCCTTCTGAGACACATCCATGCATGTTTGCCCTGTTTGGGCCTTATTTCAAATGCAAAGTACTCTACAAAAAGCCCAGGTTATTATTACATGTTTCCAGTTTTTTTAAAGGTGGACATTGAATGTTTTACCTTAGAACAGTGGTCACCAACCTTTTTGAGGCCATGATCCCAGGTCTGAGCCATGAACATGCCCCCCCGTGTACATATATTTAGTATATGGCCATATATACATACATATATATATATACAGTATATATAACAACGGATGGTGAGGAAAAAGAAACAATGCAGCCATAAGATGCAGCTCGAACATTTTTTTTGGAGGCGCACGTCTGTGGAGTTATATTTGTGCCTTAATTTTGAGGTAGCTTTGAGCCATATTAATGCACAATAACTAGTGACATGTCCAATGGCACATCCATGTGCTCTGTCACTCTTTCTCTCTCCCTCACTTAACCTCTGCTTGCACTGTGAGGCGATCGGGTGCATGTGCGTTGATACTTCTGGTCGGGTTTTGCTGGAGCTCGTGGGTTGCGATCTGTGGTCAAAATGCGTGCATGTTGGTCACTCTCCGGGATATAATAATAATACATTTTTTCTAATGTTCTCGCAAAATCCCAAAGATTGTCAAGTAGCTTGCGATCTACAGGTTGGTGACCCCTGCTTTAAAACAATGGTTTATTCAATTGTTTGAGATAGTTCTAATGACATACAGTCATTTTGAAAACACTGAAAATAACATTCATTCATTTATTCATTTTCCATGCCGCTTATCCTCATTAGGGTCGCGGGTATGCTGGAGCCTATCCCAGCTGACTTTGGGCGGGAGGCGGGGTACGCTTGACTGGTCACCAGTCAATCGCAGGGCACCTGAAAATAACAATGTTTTTCAGTGTCTTCTTGTACAACTGCTAGTTTTTCATAAATTATGAAGATGGTTACTGCGTCAAGAATGTGCAACCAAATAGAAAAAGCTTATTGGAATATGATTGATACTATGACTAAAAACAATTGGCACAACATTTCCAAAAATGTTCAAGTGAAATTTTTAAACCTTTTTAGTATTAAAGTAATTCTGTACAGTGTACAGAATATAGGCAAGTAGATGCATTGTAAGTATATTTTTTGTTAAATGTTTTCTGTCATGAAAAGAGTAATGGATGAATTAATTGTTCACTTGTCCTACATACAGTTAAATTTCTGATGCAATATATTTTACAATTATTTAATACAAAATGTATAATTTAATAACAGAATTATTACCGAAGTTTAGGTTGTGCACGTTTTGGCCACCAGGGGGCGCTCCGCCATCCTTTCCAACCTGCAGTCAGCCCCGCCCTGCTCCCCGCCCTCGGCCACAGCCAGCTCGTTCACCCTGGGACACCAAAGACGCCCTTAGCAACAACACGCACTCGGATACGTCGAATAAGACACTTGTACAGCCGAGAGGACGGATTAAACGCCGCGGCGACCACAAGTGTTCTACAGAAAAGGAGATACGTCGGTCGCCTGTGCCGTTAGCATGGGGCGAGGGCACCGCTTGCTAGCTTGTTTTGGATAGCCGTCCCGAAGACGAGCGACGCTGTCCCGAAGGAGGACCAGCGAGGTCGCAGCGAGTTGGTCGTACCGTAGCTGTTTGCTGTTAACTACAAACTCGGCTAGGCGGTAATAAACACGGGAATGGTGCTCTGGGTCGAGTCGCTTTGCAGACAGAAACACCCGAGGGGCACAGGGGCCACACCAGTCTGCTGTAATATTCGGACTTTGACTGTTTGTAAGAGAGGGAGCGGCTCCCCTCTGGCCGATTGTTTTGTGGCTAGCTGGCTAGCTTGCTGAAGAAAGCGACCTCCCCTCCCTCCCCAAGCTCTGCTAATGTTAGCAGGCTACAGAAAACACGTTTAAACAAAGCCGAATTGCTACTTTCTGACTAAACTTTTTTTTAAGGCTAGTTATTTCCCAAGTACAACACATCACCACTTTTTAAAGTGCTGTTAGCTCAGCTGGTCATGTAATTTTTTTGTCTGGGACTTCGGATGCCGGCATCACAAACTATTTACAACCATGATGATCATAAGCAGAAAACCAGAGGGCCCAATAGCAACAGGTAACTACATGTCTTTGTTGAACCTGCTACAGTCGTGTTGTTTGCAGTTTGTGGCAGGTCTCTTGCAAATGTAAGCCTCGGTCGACTCTTTTCTAGCCACGTAAATATCTTGAGCCAGAAATGGCTTTGAATGCTAATTTCTTTTCTTGAACGTGGGCTCAAATGTCAGAGCGAGGCACTTTGCGGACAAGCAGCAGGCAGATGTCTAAGCGAGTCTTTTCTCAACATAGAAAACAGCAACACCACCCTTAAAGCCTTTATCTCAAATGGTTTGGCTGACGTTTCAGGATGTGCTGCTTATTTCTTAACGAGCCTAATGAGGTTTTGTCTGCTGCTTGGTATCAAGTATAAACCAATATAATTGAGCCTTGCCTCTCTGTTGTTGGACCTGGCTTCTATTCATTTTCGATTTTTGCTGCTATACCAACCCAGTTGTTAACATGAAGTCATATTGATACACTGATAACATTACCAGCACAAAAGCCTTGCTTTACCCCAGTCACGTTTAATGGCATATTATGTGTGTGTGAACTGTACTTGGAGGATAAACGATCCTGTACACCTAAAGTGCTGGACACAAAAGGATGGAACATTTCATTCAAACATGCACCCTGACTGTTTTTGCCCCTGTTATAAATTTTCTAACAAACAACTGATTGACTTGAAAATTCTCACCCATCGTAATCACAGCATCACCTCAGGGTGGTGCACACCTTTAGGGGTCTGTCAAGCATGTCTGTGAAATGTGAGCAAGATTTGTTGAAAAACATGACTGCAGTCATCAAGAACAGCTTTGCAGGTACACAGGTGGGACTTGGTCATGAGTCTTTGACTAATCATTTGGCTTTTCATTATAACACCATGGATATGTCTGTACTGTATTACCTATATGGTTCGCTTTGTCTTACAAATCATAAGAAAAATCATCAAAGTTTGCTGCTATAGTCCACCCATTCGGCTTAACCTAAAAAGTTTTCCAGTCAGTAACATGTCTTGTGCACCGGGTTCAAATTTGGTTGCAGTCGGGCATATTCACAAAAAGGAGTTTGTGAAATTACAGATGGAATTCATCCAAAATGGCCAGTTTTCTGTTATGATAGATGTGTCCACGGAACATGTGTTGATTAATATAAATGGTAACATTTGTCTGTCTTGTGATCTTGTTACATAGGTAGATATTTATGCAAGTGGTATCTGACTAGAGGCGCTATTTGAGGAACTAGTGTATGTTTATTTTCTTACTTCTCTCTGTAGTTTTCATACTAAAGCAATGTCCGTTCTATCCTAAAAGTGCATCGCCCCCAGTGAATGATTAGGACTGCAGAAGGCTATTGGGGTCTGTGCTTGCCTTCCATTGTGTGTGGAGACCTAAATCTTGTATTTGCTGTGCTGTGCAGGTCTAATGCGTCGGTATCCAGGCAGCGAGTCTAATCTGTCCCGGAGCAGGTCTGTTGACTAGGGAACATGGGTTGTGACGCACCTGCCCACGCTTAAAACACTCTCAAGGGCCAGTCGTAGGGAACACCAGTTGTTTTTCTTGGAGCTAACCAAACATGTCGCCAAAGTAAATGTTGCCTGGCCACTCAGGCGCGTATGTTTCAATGCAAGACCCTGAGAAGTGGGAGCTTACATCTAGTGAGGTAGAAAGCTGCCCAACAACTATTAAACAGCCTGATGATGGGCTTTGTCATATGAGAAACTGCCTTCCTCATACAAGCTCTGACCGCTTCTCTCAATCATGCATCCATCCTGTATCATCGCAAATTAAGTGGATGGCTTAGTGCCAGCATCTACGTGACTACACACACACATCTACCTCGCTATTGACTGGCCAAGTGGACTCTATTTTAGAGTTCACCTGACCTGATGCAAGCCGTACATGATTGGGGCCTGAATGAACAGATGGGTAGACGGAAAGATGCTGTCGTCACACGGGCATCTGTTACTCCATTAGGCCAATAATACCACTTGCAGCGCTAGCAATCTGGGACCCTAAGCCCTACCTAAGCTGGTCAGGTCGATGCCCTTGTCTTGGGTACAATGCACTACTCACAATACAACCATTGAATGAATTTTCACAGGAAATAGCAAACATAACTGTCCTGCTTCTCCAGTTTGTTTTCACAACATTGTAGTTAACAGGCGTTGAGACTTGCTTGACAAAATAATCAATGGTACTTTGCTCTACCTGTGTTTTCAAAAAGATTACATGATGTATCTTTGTTAGTGCTGCTGATTCATTTTATCACACTAATGTGTTTTGTTCCTTTTTGGTCCCTCAGCGCGTCACGGTGATGGCCTTTATGACTCGTACATGAGGACGGACCACATCCTCAAAGAGGACCCTGATACAAACAGTCCTTCTGGCCTGCCCCCCATGCCCAAGCACACTGTAAGCAAACAGGCAAACACACAAAGCCAACAAAGACCTATTTCCTGTGCTGTCACACACACTGTCTCCAGACATCCTGTTTCTTGGAGAGACATAACCCTCCCCCCACCACCACTGCCAGCCTACACGCTTCTTCATCTCATTAACTTCACTCCATTCAACTTTACTGTTGCATGGAGCACAGTTAGCTTATCTTTTTGTTGTCATTGCAAGGGTGTACAATGACATTCTGTTTGACAGCACCTCCTTGTTGAAGCAGTTTGCTCTAGTCAGAAAATATGTGATATAAATATTGAAATAGTAAAAATAACAGGCAGAAAATGTAAAATATTTGTGTGGTCCAGGTAATAGTGTGTATGTGTAAGACTTTTTATGTGTGAGCGATTGCCTCAAAGGGTGAAATTTTTTATTCCTGCATATATTGAAATGTAAAACCTAACAAATCATTCAGTATTAACTGTAAAGGTATATGCATAATGTGTGGGCTTAGGTCACGTCTTTTAAACAAGTATAAAAAGCATTCCTATGATGTAAATGGCACGTTCTGCGAACCTGGCCGCACGGTGGAGGAATGGGTTGCATGTTGGCCTCACAGTCAGAAGGTTCTGGGTTCGAATCGCCGTTGGGCATCTCTGTGTGGAGTTTGCATGTTCTCCCCGTGTGTGCGTGGGTTTTCTCCGGGTACTACAGTTTCCTCCCACATTCCAAAAACATGCATGTTAGGTTAATTGGTGACTCTAAATTGTCCATAGGTATGAATTTGAGTGTGACTGGGTGTATGTTTTTGTTTGTCTATATGTGCCCTGCAATTGACTGGCGACCAGTCCGGGGTGTACCCCGCCTCTCCCCAAAAGTCAACTGGGATAGGCTCCAGCATACCCGCGACCCTAATGAGGTCAAGCTGTATAGAAAATGAATGAATGAACGTTCTGTGAACCTGCAGATATCTTTACAAAGATCTTTTATTCTATGTATGTTAGTTGTAAGTGAAATCAAAATTCCATGGTTGTAATGTTTAGATTATGGAGGTATAGTGGCAAAAAAATCAATCTCTAATAACATTTGGGGGGGAGGGGAAAGGATACAAAAACCTGACAGGAATATCATGATTTTATTAAGTGCCTCTATCAATTGTCATTGTATCCTGTAAAATGATTATTGATATGCTGATTGATAAGTTCTGCAACACACATAACACTGACAAAGTACGGGAACCTCAGAAATCGAATAACAATGGTTACCCTTTGTGTCTCTCACCATCATGCGTGTTAACTGGCAAAGGAAATGCAAAGCAAAAAGCTAGACAATAGTAATGAGGCTAAAATACACTACACAAGTGAATATTATGTATTGATATCTACAAATCACTGTTCAGCACACCACTTTTTGTCAGAGTTAGTTGTTAAAGTTATGGGTATGCAAATAAATTAATACTGTACACACTTCTATATCTAGTAAAGAACATTTTGCCTTATTCAACAACCTTAAGAATGTCTGAAGATACAAGTGGGTTATTGGGTGCCTGTCTGAATGGCCCCTTTGGCAGAAAATGTGCACACAATGATTCTCTACAGCCTTCAATGCTAAAAGGGGGAAATGGTTTGGTATAATGTCTATAAAGATTTACTGGGCTTGAAAATGTGACCCACAAACAAAGTCACTAATCAACATTTTCTCCTCCTCCTCTTGTATTGTGCCATGTAAATCCTCCATCAGTGGGCCTGCACAGTGTGTTGTCTCTCCCAAAGCTGCCCTTCTTTTGTATTTGCTGTCACGCTCGCCTAGGTAATATCCTCGATTGAATGTAACTGACAGGCGCGCACACCCCAGCTCCATTTGTCAGAATGCTCACAGAGCTGCGTCGTGGCCTCGTTGAAGTAATAACCACATCAGTCATTTCTAGTCACTATAAAAGCCAAAGAAAAACGAATGTGAAGAATTGTATACAAGTGTAATGAGTGAGGAGGTTCAGAGCTTTCATGAACCTTCACTTTTGTTTTGTCTGTGTCCCAGTTTAAATGAACCCAGCTGGCTTGCAGTACAAGTTTTGTGTGTTTAATGCACGTGAGAAGTTGTGCAACTGGGTGTTTGGGAGTTAGGGGGAGAAAGCACGCTTCGGTGTTTCTTTGACAGCAAAGAGATTAGCTCCTCTCCATCTGTTGCACCATGCCGATTTGCACACAAGGAACACCCTCATTTAACATTCACACGACTCCTCACCCCGTGCTCTCTTTTGCTGATGTTTTTTTGTAATTGATCAGATCAATAAGCCATCACTGTTGGTGCCACATGCCATTTGATTTTTTTTTTAGTATTTGTGTCCGTGTGTGTGAATGGGCTTAATCAATGACGCTGGCTGTACAGGTTTTGGGACAGCAGCTGCAGGAATGCAGCAGGGTGAGCAATTTGGCTTGCCTGTCATAAATCAAGACCATATAGTTACTCTTATGTAAACTGACTCCGCAGTATGTCGCCATGCTGGAATGCAGGATCAACATCATCAAGACTTGAGCCTAATTACAGCACAGATATGTTACCACTTGATTTCATTTTTTTTCCCTGGTGGCGTGCGTCTTGTAGACACTGGTCGTCAAACAGGACACCATAGCAAACCCTGTGCTCAGTAAGGTTGGCAACAAAGTTTGCCCTCTTTCATAATGATGTGAAGTGCTCACATGGAAGACTTGGATGTTAACATACACTGCCTGGTCAAAAAAAGTCACCACCTGTATTTAACTAAGCAAATAGGTACAAGGTTGCTGCAGTTGGTCAGGTCTAAGTTCAGCAACACTATGTGCTCAAAGAATGAGGTCAACAAACTACCTGAATATACTGAATGAGCAGCTTATTCAATCAATGGATGTTTTCTTCCAAGATGGCACGGGGCATATTCCAAGATGACAATGCCAGGATTATTCGGGCTCAAAGAAAGAGTGGTTCAGGGAGCATGAGACATTATTTTCACACATAGAGTCCAGACCTTAACTCCATTGAGAATGTTTGGGTTGTGCTGGAGAAGGCTTTGTGCCGCTGTCTGACTCTACCATCATCAATGCAAGAGCTTGGCGAAAAATTAGTGCAACACTGGATGGAAATAAATCTTGTGACCAATGCCGAAGCTTATCAAAACAATGCCACAGCGAATGTGTGCTGTAATCAAAGCTAAAGGTGGTACAACAAAATATTAGCGCGTATGACCTTTTTGGGTTTTTTTAAAAAATCCAAATCCATTTTATTTGTATAGCACATTTAAAAACAATAAAGTTGACCAAAGTGCTTCACAGCATAGTTAAAATAGAGGTAGTGACCAGGTAGTGTACATGCACATTAACCAACCCACAGATGCCCATCCTATTTTTCATGAATGCAGAAATCTACTGTATGTCAAGTCCTTTGCACCTGATTGTGGATGTTTCTGCTGGTAAAACACGGCAGAGTATAAAAAACGGAATTCCAAGGGGATGCTCAAACAAAGCTTCACTGGCCTGAAGAGCTGGAACCTATCTTAACATTCAGCTGTAGCAACCATTAACTTAAAAGACTTAAAATCATACAGTCCCATTTCATTGATTTGTTCATAATTTAATAATAGAGTGGTTGTTTAAATTGGGGGGAAAACATTCTGTAAACCAGCCTTGGGACCTTAGCCATTCAAATGTGTTTTGGTTTTGGGGGGCTGAGCGGTTTGCGTTTCTGACATGCCCTGCTGTAGCCAACTGAACAAGATCTAGATCTAGTTTTGGTGGTTTGTCCTCTTTAATTGCTCATCGTTTGACTCTCCTATTGGCTGTCAATATTTAGGCCTGGATATGGGGAAAAATGACTTCAATCCCTGAGCGGGCTGCTCGGCTTTGTTACTACCCAGTTAGTAGTGCCTTGCTCAAGGGCAACTCAGCAGTGCTTGAGTAACTTAATAATAATTAGCCTAACTGGTGAACATGAGTTCATCTAGATTCTCACACTCCGGATGGTTTTTGCTTCAGCAACACCAGATTTATTTTTATTGGTGTTAAACAGCACATGCTGTTCATACTTGTGTAGTGCATGTATATACACACACACACACACATGCTCACACATACTCATAAATATAATTATGCCTTTTTTACCTGCCGTCTTTTCTTCAGGCTGTTGGTAACAAGGGTGTGATGAGGGATCAGATAACTGTGCGAGGCGGCCAGCTGAAGGTCAAATATCTTTATGAAGACTCCACTAACAATCGCAAGATCAGTGCCATTACCACAGCGACGCCACAGAACAGCGGGACCAGCGGTCAGACATCCAGCAAGCCAGCACCGACCTCTAGCGTGTCCAAGGATCACAGTGTAGACAGGTGGGAGATGCTTCAAATGCAAATCATTTACACCAAGGAGGGCCTTTGCTCATTGCAATCATTCTGTTTGTGTTTACCACAGCTCTGAATCTAGTAAGGGCTCAAATGAAAACTCCAGCTGTCACGGGGTTGTAAACGGAGGGAACAGCAGCAAGGTGTGCGGCCCGCTCACACCAGAGCAGGCTGTGAGATTATACCGGAGTCAACTAAGCAGCCTTGAGCAGACTGAGATCCACTCCTACCCAGATATCTACTTTGTGGGACCCAATGCAAAGAAGAGGCCTGCTGTTGCGGGGGGCAACAACAACTGCGGCTATGACGACGAGCAAGGTGGTTACATCAACGTAGCCCATGACCACCTGGCTTACCGCTATGAGTTTCTCAAGGTGAGGCAGACAAATGTGTCTTTTGTCTTTAACCAATAATGTGTAAGTGTCTTTGGTAGATTGTCTTTGTTGTAACAATATACAGACCGGTAACACACATCGTTAGGTGTTGTTGCTCGTGTTCCACTTGCGTAGCAGTTGATCCCACAAGTGCTCAGTTAGGTTGGGGTCAGAACTGTCGGTAGGCCACTCCATTCTTTCTACTTCTAAATTCTGGAGGTCATCTCTGTCAAACACTAGTCCGTGGTCATGCATGACTTCGGGCCCAGATTACCTTTGCACTGCTTCAACGTTGAAGTGCGTCTCCGGTGATAGCGATTGTTACAACAGAGAAATAATCTGGCAAACCAAAATTTTCAAACCTTTTGTTGTTATAAGTAAAGTACCAGAGTAGTACGTCAATTCAAAGTCAAAATGATACACTTAGCTCTTTGTATCCTCAGATCATCGGTAAAGGAAGCTTCGGACAGGTAGCCAAAGTCTACGACCATAAACTGCAGCAGCACTTGGCTCTGAAGATGGTTCGCAACGAGAAGCGTTTCCACCGACAGGCACAGGAAGAGATCCGCATTCTGGAGCACCTGCGCAAGCAAGACCGCAACGGCACCATGAATGTGGTGCACATGCTTGAACACTTCACCTTCCGCAACCACATCTGCATGACCTTTGAGCTGCTCAGCATGAACCTCTACGAGCTCATCAAGCGCAACAAGTTTCAGGGCTTTAGCTTGCCGCTCGTCAGGAAGTTTGCACACTCTATCCTGCAGTGCTTGGAAGCCCTGAGCAGGCTCCGAATCATCCACTGTGACCTCAAACCTGAGAACATTCTGCTCAAACAGCAGGGACGCAGCGGCATCAAGGTATTTATTTACACACATGCCATATATTTGAAGCTGGTCTCGCTCACTGATTTGTCTTCTTCCACCAGGTGATTGACTTTGGCTCCAGCTGCTTTGAGCACCAACGTGTGTACACCTACATCCAGTCTCGCTTCTATCGAGCGCCCGAGGTGATCTTCGGCGCACGTTACGGCCTTCCTATCGATATGTGGAGCTTTGGCTGCATCCTTGCCGAATTGCTGACGGGTTACCCTCTTTTCCCCGGGGAGGACGAGGGTGACCAACTAGCCTGCGTCATGGAGCTGCTGGGCATGCCTCCGCAGAAGGTTCTGGAACAGGCCAAAAGAGTAAAGACCTTTATCAACTCCAAGGGCCACCCTCGCTACTGTGGAGCCAACACCCTGCCTACTGGAGCCACTGTGCTCACACCGTCTCGCTCCCGCCGTGGTAAACTAAGAGGACCCCCAGCCAGCAAAGAGTGGAGCGCTGCATTGAAAGGCTGCGAGGACCCCACCTTTATTGACTTCATAAAGAAGTGTTTGGACTGGGACCCCTCATCTCGTCTGACTCCCAGCCAGGCCCTCAGACACCCATGGCTGTATCGCAGGCTGCCCAAACCACTGCCTGGAACCGAGAGGAGCCAAGGGGCCCCAGTAAAGCGGGTCCTTGAGCACCACAGCACCTCCTTCCCCTCCATCCTCGCCAAGGGGGGGACCGGCCTGGCCACCACAGCTGTCAACAACAACAAACTGAGGAGCAACATGTTGGGAGATTCAGGAGAGGCTATACCTATTCGTACGGTCCTACCCAAACTTGTCTCTTAGAGAGTCCCACTCATGTCTCTCCTTCCTCTTTCTCCTCCTCGGCACTCCTCTGGAGGAGTCAAATTGTAGGAGAAAGTGGATCTAGCTTTTAAAATGTTTGGTTGCATCCGTTTTGTTGTATTTGTTTTTTACTCAGTGGCATCGGCACTTTAAAAGGCCGTTGCCTTTTAAAAATAGCCGATCACAGAAAGGAGAGAACACAAGAACTCATACCAAGTTTTTATACAAAGAATTTCCCTGAGTGGCTGTGGACTTTCTATACAGAGTAATTGATTTATATTATGCTTTGTACAAAACATGTGAGTGGACATCTAGCGTTTTGAACCTCTGTTTGTTCCCACACAAGTGTTTTTCCCGTTTTTAGTCAGGGTTCACTCAAACACCTCACTCTTTCTAAATGAGCAATCTGAGGAGTGAAACTTGAAAAGGGCTACACAACTCCCTAATTAGCTCAGTGGTAGCAGGCAACGTTGTATTCAGCTAACAGTAATAGAATAAAACAAGGACACTGACAACACTTTAAAGACAGCATCATGTAGTTTTTATAGCCCCCAGTTAATTGACCTTTTTTAGCCTCCCCTTTCCTCATCCCTGGTGCTTGCATGTCAGCTCAATATGTGGCATTAGTGTGTGCATGGTGGTGCTACCTTAGGAGACATGAAGAGTGATCTATTTTCAGACCCCCTCCTCTTGCACTACTTGGAGTGACAGAAGGTTGAGGAGAAGGAGGACAGAAGCTCCACTTGTCACCAAAGTGTTATGGCTGACTCCCCTTATCCCCATTTTTGAAATATTTCCTCTCCCTGTTTCAATAGTAATGTTTACGGGCCACTAGGAATGCTATCTGCTGTGAAATGTGGCCTCATTTTTCCAACACGGAGACAAAAAAGCTAATGTGGACACAGATGATTCCTAAATATGAGCCATTTTTACTCTAGGAGAGGCAAAAAATCTCTCTCCGGTACTGATTGAAAACATGTTTCTCAGGGAAACACTTAATACATCCCTTAATCCTATATAGGCTTTCTTTTTTTGTGTACAGTTTCAGTGTCGGAGCCACAAGGGTTGTCCGGTCTGCATGCTCTACAATCTGACCTACATCTCCCACCACCCCCTCCTTGTTCTCTCACTGTCATGTAGGCCACGGAAACCAGGGAAACTCATAAACCCATTAATATATATATAGAATGAATTTATGGTGCTGTCCAGTCGCTGCACATCCACACACACACACACAAGTTGTCAGGTGCATGTTGTATGGACCACACTACTCAAAGATTCTGTCATCCCTTGTTTTCTAAGTAAAACCGTCAGGGATTCCCACTCCTTTTTTTGTTGTTGTTAAACAGAAGTATTTTCAATCGCGATTCACTTCCAGTTGTCAAGAGGATGCCCAATGCAATGTGGCCTAAGAAGAAACAAAAAAGATTTATGCTGTCATGTTGTACCCATGGTGTGCGGTATAGTAGCGGGATGTTTGGTGTTTCAGCGTGAGATCACAATCTTGTTAAAGGAGGCAACTGAGTGACAACTAGAAGAGAGAAACAAATTGTAAAGTAACCAAATGAAGTTGTGATAGTTTCTTTTTCTAAGGAAAATAAAATGAAAATTGTTATTAACTTAAATGTGCTGATATGGAGTCATTTCATTGTGTGTGTGGCTTAAGAGTTATTAGCAAAAAAGTTGAATAACGCTTAAGAGTGTGGAAAAGATACCAAGAGAGAGGCTAGTATACCAGAAAAGTGGAGGAAGCGGTGTAGGCATCTGATCTCTGCAAGTCTAACATGGATCAACCTTCATGTGACAGCCAGTGGTACCCTAACTTTTGTTGGTCACTGTTGGTGCACAGACAGGTGCACAGGGCTCTCGCTTTCACCAGTACATGAAATGCCGACTGTGCATGTTGACAATCCCTGGAGAACAGTGGCATTGATGTGATCAAGAAAGTTGAACACTGATGTTTTGGTCATTTGTTATGATAGTTATGAAGCAATGTCTCCAACTGTGCTCACCGCATAGGGAATAGGCTTCCAGGCAGAGATAGGGTTATAGTCCATGTCCCTCATTTACTTTGACATTATACACCACAATATTAGGTAGGCATGCACAATGCTACTAAATCCAAAAGAGGAAACATCATTGTCCTTTTGCAAAGATACTGCTCGTCTTGAATGTAACAATGTTTATTAGTGTGGTTTGGCATGGGCCGGTTACTGGTTTCAACGTATATCACAATATGAAAAACAGCTTCAAAACCAATAAAATTGTCTGTCATACGTTCCTGTGGTATGAGAGAAAGTGGAGGTCCAGTGTGGTCACTATGTGGAAATAGTGTGTCACGTCCTGTGTTATTCCTCACAGTTGGAACTGGGGTCCGATGCACTGAAAGTTTTTAAAATTGTTTTTTGTTGTGACCAAAATCTCTCAATGGATAGAACTGTTGAGTTGGCCGTAAATGCATGTAGCAGAGTGTAGTCTGCCATGACGGTGAACAAGAGCTGCACAACATGTTCAATGTATTCACTAGCTCTGGGCTAAGTGTAAAATAAAGTTATGCACTGTGAATACACTTTGATGAAATGAATGATTATATATAAAAGTATAAAAATCCATTACGATGCATGACACAAACACGCCTCTAGGTTGTTCAGCGGCAGCCTCGGAATGGGATTTCCTTATTTTTGGTACCGTGAGATGCATTCAGGAGGGTTCCCAACAACACAACAGGCTGTTTATTATGTGTGTATGTGTGGTCTAAATAAACAGAAAAACAAATTTAAAAAATATTCTTATCACTCACTCTGTAACTCTTAATGCAGAAGTACAATTTGCTGCAGTTAAGTACTGTATGCTCGGAAAAACAGGACCTTTCTATATTTTTTAGGCTCTCTTTCCATGCTAAACAATTTTCTTGTGAGTGGGTGAAACACCGTTTCCCCTCTAATTTTTGTGTTTTTTACCTTTCAGCTCACGGGTATGGGAACTGTACCATGGGGCAGATTTCTTTGGGTTCCTCTTAACTTTAGCATTGCAACAGAGTTGGGAGTTTCTCATAAGAGGGAGATTGTGCTGTCTACGAGCTCATCAATCTGTGACTGACTGATTTTAGTATTCTTTATTGTATTTATGGAGGGCAGTGAATTGAGGAGGGGGGCGAAAGTATCTTTAAATTTATTTATGCTGCTGTCTGATAGGGCATCTGGTGAGCACGGTTTTATCTGTTAGTGTGTAATTAGCTAATTGGAATTCAAATGTGACTGCAAATGGAAAAATACTGACCTTCAATACATTTTCTATATTTCTTGTCGTCATTAGGGTCATAGTAAAGTCATAACAGTGCATGGTATGCTACTACAGTGGTGTGAAAAAAGCCTTTTCTCAAGCTTAGGGACTCCACAGTTAGAGCCATTTTCCACAAATTGCTAAAACATGGAACCTTCCCAGGAGGCCAACCAAAATTACCCCAAGAGTGCCTCGACGAATCATCTAAAAAGTAACAAAAGACCCCACAACAACACCCAAAGAACTGCAGGCCTCACTTGCTTCAGTTAAGGTCAGTGTTCATGATTCCATATACCATAAGAAAAATACTGGGCTAAAATGGGCTGCATGGCAAAGTTCCAAGACAAAAACTACTGCTGAATAAAAAGAAAAGACCTATTGTGGTTTACCTCTTTTCTGACCGGTAAACATTGTTACAGTGTTGTATTCTTGTGATAAACGTTGCCAACTTGCCAGATAATGAGGTTTGTGCATTAGTAAGTGTGCCCTGAGAGCAGTTTTGGATGACTTTGCACTCTGTGTTTTTTTTAATACAGAGTTCCACTAATGTCACAAAATGCAGAGCCAAAGCAACTTTTGTTTACCAATACCCCGCTGGACTATCCACCAAACTGTTACTAAAGTCCGACGCTTTTCCAACGTTACTTGGTTGTGTTGAAGAGTCAGAAGACCAAACTGCAAGTAACAATTAATCAGTGTCCTAACTGTGCTTATTTTGTGCAAAGTAAAGTAATGTGGTTGTCTGTGTAGCATACGTGGAGTGGAGGGAGTGTTACCTTCGTGCATGCAAATTACAAGCTCACTAATGTCTGGAGCTGCTAATAGCTGTTAAAAGCGGACATTTTAACAAGATAAATCGCTGTTTACTATCAACTCCTGTACCGCCAGAATTAGGAAGTGGGGCTCGGGAGCTGTCTGGAAGTCCTCGGGAGCGCTTGGGAGTGTGACCAATCACAGCGTAGTGGACTCGGCGGGAGCCGTAACTGGAGGAGGGCTGGAGGTGGAGGAAATTACACAAACTGTTTGGGCAGGAAACCCAATGAAACACTAAGGAAAGCAAAGAAGCAAAGTCTGGAAAATCTAGAAGGTTTCTGAGTTATTGTGTGTAGCTGCTCTGTAGGGGTCCAGAAAAAAAAGTATAAATGGTCCCCTTAAAGGCTTGCCTCAACTCCTCCAGAAAACATCTTGATGATCCCAAAGACCTTTCGGGGAAATACTCTGTGGTTTGACAAGGCAAAAGTTGAAACGTTTTTTGAAAGAGTGTCATTAGATCTGGTGTATAAGTAAGATTGCATTTCAGAAAAAGAACATCATACCAACAGTAAAATATAGTGGTGGTAGTGTGATGGTCTGGGGCTGTTTTGCTGGTTCTGGACCTGGAAGACTTGAATTCTTCTGTCTACCAAAAAATCCTAAAGGAGAAAGTCCAGCCATCTGTTTGTGACCTTAAGTTGAAACAAATTTGGTTTCTGCAGCAGGACAATTATACAAAACACACTAGCAAGACCACTTGTGAGTGGCTGAAGAAAAACAAAATGAGGACTTTAGATTGGCATAGTCCTGACCTGACTGGTATTAAAAGGCTGTGGTATGACCTTCAAAAGGCAATTCATGTTGGAAAACCCTCCAAGTGGCTGATTTACAAATACTGAATTACTACAAAGCTGCAAATTACTACAAAATTCCTCATTGCAAGTTATCACAAACACTTGATTGCAGTTGTTGCAGCTAAGGGTGGCCCAACCAGATAATAGGTTTAGGGGGCAATCACTTTTTCCACACAGGGCCATGTAGGTTTGGATTTTATTTTCTTTATTAATAAAAAAAAAAGTTTCATTTAAAACCTGCGTTTTGTGTTCAGTTGTGTTGGCAATGACTAATATTTACATTTGTTTGATGATCGAAAACATTTAAGTGTGATAATCATGGGGGAAAAAAAGAAATCAGGAACATAACTGTATACTGTACAGTGTAGAGTATAGTTTTCTGCAGGTGTACCTAATGAGTGAGTATATGTGTTTCTGAGGAAGTCCACACCCTCCCACGTCAGCACAATTAGGTCAATCAATGACAACTATTGGGTGGGCTGCTCTTGATGAAAGTGTCATCCCAATGTAAACACACTCACGGGACACATGACGCAATATGAGATATAAAGTTACGATAATAAACATTAAATGACTAGCTTTCGGACAGCGTCAATAAAAACAGAAAATTATTATATATGTAACATGAGCTCTTGTATTAAATCTCAGTGTTATGCAAGTGCAGAATTATTACAGAGAGATGATGACTCATAGGCAACACGTATCAGATAAACTCATACTTGTGAGGGCTTAGTTGTGACTTGTCAAGCAGGTTTTGTTGTCAGTGCCAGGCTAATCTACATTCCTGGTCTTCTTTTTTGGATTCTACCTATGAAAGAGACTGTATCATATCCTGTAACAGATGACTACTCCATTTACAAGTAGGCGGGGGCAGCCCTGGGGGAGGAAAACGTCTGTTTTCAGTGCAACAGAGGGACCAACCAGTCGAGCAGCGTTACCTCCATCACAGGACGTGAGAGATGGTTGTTGAAACAGGGTGTTTAATCATCCAGATGAGCTTTCAATAGTCATGTAAACATCATTATTAAAGGAACAAAACAATGTATCATATACTCTGCCTTAGCAAAGGCAATAATGCCCAGTTCTCCCATGGTTTTCATTGGATTGTAGAGTCAGAGTATTGTCCACAACAGTCCATAATATGCTTCTGTGCCTCCAAGAAAACTCAGCATGATGTGCAGCAAATAAAGAATAGAAAGAATTCAGTCACAACAGCGCTATGCCACCAATACCAGTCCAAATGACTGGTAGCAAATAAAGAACATGACAAATTTAGTCATGTTCGATATACTGCTATTCCTTTGAGGCCTCTCGACATGATTGACAGCAAATAACGACAAGAGTAAATACATACGAATTTGCTGCTCATTGCCCACTAAACCTTAGCGCAAAGCTGACATGTAGCAGTTAAGGAATGTAGCAAATAAGGAACATAAGGAATTTAGTCACATGATTGGCAGCAAATACCGACACAGTATATTGCTACAGATATGCTGCTCAGTGCCCACTAAACCTTCACACAAAGCTAAGATGCCATGTAGCAAATAAGGAACATGAGCAAATTAGTCACGACAGTGCATGATATGCTACTATGCCGACATCCATCTCCTTAATATGTCCTCAATATGTTTTCTCAAATAACACACAATATATAGACGTACACTAAAATGTGTTTGGTGTGTATAGTAAAAAAACGTAATAATATCAAAGCGGCCACCACTTCCTTTAATTGTTCTCTATGTGAAGACGGCCCTTCCTCCTAAAGTATACTGTATATTTTAATATTACAGTACATGTACTGTTTGACAATGTCAACAATTATAGAGCATTTCTGTCTCTGCATGTGTTCCTTTACAATGTTCAAGCAGATTAGATCAATCCTATTAGGCAGCGACCCTGTCACCTCTGACCATATGCTCCAAAGCTCACCTGTCCCCATTTGGCACCTTGACTGGTGCGCTATCTAATCCCAGTTGGTTGACATACAAAGGGAACATCTGAACATTATGGGAGCATGAATACGGTTGATTGCCGCTGTTTGTGTGTTTTACTTCAAAGCATTGGTAGTGCAGGCTTGCACGTTTGCGTGTTTAAATTTAAAATATTTTTTTTAGAACATTTTGTAAATTATTGTCCTCCAAAGTGTGAGCCAGGGCAACAATATCAATGTTTGTTTTGTTTTAATCATAATTATATTGTACTAAGCAGCCAAACACGTTAAAATATGACAATAAAAATGTCTATTTCCTGTTCTATGGTTTTCATCACACTTATCCTCTTCACACTTTTTGCAGTGGCATCAATAAAGAATTGTGGGGTTAGTCCTTAGCACACTGTCAGTTGATGTTCCACAATCTACATGATGTTGACTGAGAGCTAATACGTTTGTCTTTGATGTTTCCAGAAGCCTTACCTTGAATTTTGAGGCGTCTGACTGAAAATTGTCTCTGACAGCTCAATTGCGATGTGTATTTGGGTCGGCAAGAGAGAGAGAGAGAGAGGAATAAAAAGAGTGATGGCTGAGGCTAATGTGGAAAAAATGCAGCAAGTGTGCTCACATGTTCGGGTTGTTTTTCGGCATTCTTTGGGCACTTTGTCTGATGTCATGGCAAGGAGCACCAACACAGTGTGTTTTGACTAGACAACAACCCCAAACAATGTCACGATTCTTGCTTATTTTCCAACTTTAAACACACAATACACTGTCACACACACGCAGTGCAGGATCACAGAGTACACAAGCACTAAAAAAAGGTGTATGTGTCTTCTGGCTATGGACCATGGAGACAGCTGACCCCAACAGTGCATGGACGAAGCAGGACGTGCCCCGTTAGCCCCCCACCCCCCTCCAACACAACACAATTTGAGACACACGTCCCCACATGCACTACCACAGAAAATTGCACCCTGCTCCTTTGTGGAGCAGCATACAATGACACACACTCACAGCTGAGCTCACACATGTCTCTGCAAGCTTTGGGTGTTATGTGTCAACCCACAATCTAGAGTCCCACAGAAGGCAAGTTAGCAAGGCTTGGTGTAAAAAACAACGGCCTGTCCAGGGGTCTCAAACTCACAACCCGCAGGCCAGACATACATTGTAGTAAACTCAAGACCCACACTGATGGTCAGGGGTACTTTAGGTTATCGGAGCACTACTACAATCACGCAAGCACTCTTAGTGACGCTGTTTAAGAGAAAGCTCTGAGATTGAGAAGATCGGTTACGTTTTTTGAAGTCCTTTTTTTGTGGAATGCTTGATCCTCACGCAGACTTTCACTCCAGAGGCCCCCAGGGTAAGCGGAGTTTGAGACACCTTCTCTACCCCATTGGTAGGTGTTTTCCGGGCTTGGGTTCTTGTTGTGTTTACATGACCCGACTGGCTCACACCGACAACTGGAATAGGCGATGATTCATCCTCCGTCTTCACAGATGAATCCCACTGTCTGTCTCTTTCACTATATATATAATCGTGCGTGTGTAATGTGTTTTCAAGGTTTTATCTTCCCAGTCCTCCTTTAGATCATAGGTACCACATCTTCGTGGCAACACTTGGAAGACAATTCCAAGTTGCAACATCATCTCTCCAAACGAAACGACATGCTCGTTGTGATGCAGCGTCTAAACCAGCCAAAGAGGTTCTGCTGCCATCGCTGTTTGCAAAGACCTTTTTGTTTTCGAGGTGAGGGCAAGAGGCCGAGGTAGATACAGTAGGTGGGTTTGCCAAACAGTTACTAGGTAGGTGGTTTGGTTGCAAACTAGCTAGGTCAGTATGAAGATCTGTACATTGCTAGAGGTGCATTCGAGCAGGGGTGTCCAAACTTTTTCCACCAAGGGCCGTATAAGGAAAAATGAAAGGATGCGCTTTGATATTTTGTAGATCAACACATGAAGGTATGCTAAGAAGTTATACATCTTTTTAAGACAGAATCTCACCTTTGTGGTATACTGTATGCAAAAAGGGAATATTACTAGTATGAACTTCAGTCTTTGCTCTTTTTTTCCCCCTTTTGCTGTTTCTTTTTTAAATTTACCACCAATATCAACTTCTAGCTGGCAGACTTCGGCTAAAATGACATTATTTTCATACTCGTAGCTTCTTTTCTCTGTTAGCTAGCTTGAGCTAGCTGGGCTAGCTAACAAGAAGTTACTCAGGAGAAGGTAGCTAGCTAACAAGCAAAAATGTCAACCATGCTAACAGAAGTCTGTGTTTGTCAGCACATTGGTATTCCAAATTGCTCTGTGACTTACCTCTTCTTTCCAAACAATATCGCTGATATTGTCCATCCATCCATTTTCTATGCCGCTTATCCTCATTAGGGTCGCGGGTATGCTGGAGCCTATCCCAGCTGACTTCGGCCCAACATGCTATCACTGATGTTGTGGTCAGAGAAATTTTCTGCCGACATTAATCAGTTGACGAGCTGCTGCCATGATGGTGGCTCAAATTAATTCCACTGTTTGCACTACGCATGCGTGAGACATTGGTTTTGGGAACTTCTCTCGTCTCCCAGAGGCGATGTACTTTGTGACACCTCAAGTGACAGTGTTTCTCTTAAAATTTTGACTTTCAAAAAATAACATGTTTATTCTTTAATATTTTAACTTTATGCTACTAAAATGACGTTTTTTTTCCATACATTATGCTTGTGAAAGTACAACTTTTTCGTTAGAGTACAATTTTTTTTCATAATATGTTGACATAATTATTGTAAATTGACTGCAGATTTTTCCATTTTTGCTGTTCTGTTTTTATTTAGTTTTTGTGTTAAATTATATTTTAAAGAATGGGCCAATTAAAAAACAGCCATCGGGTGCAATTGGCCAGCAGGCTGCTTTTCAGACACCCCAGCATTAGAGTGACCATGTTTGGATTTCCAAAAACATGGACACTTGGCCTGGCAATGAGATACTAAAATCACACTGGAAGTTTACTTGAAAATCTTTTATATTTTTAACACATAAAGTATGCCTCCTCTGTATGAATAGAAAATTATCCAGACAGAGCCAGCAGTCTGGGTGCCCGAAACAGTATTTTTTGAGAAACTGCTTCCAGTGGGTAATCTGAAAACACTTGCTTGTCATTTTTGTATTCTTTCTGAAAACAATGATGTCAGCAGCCCATCGTCGTCAGGCGACCAGAAGTGAGCTTTGACAACAAGCCAACCAAATAACTGACTATTTTGAGTGGCATTACTCACCCCAAGCGACACTCTCCTAATATTTGGTTGTCTCAAACTCCAAAATGACTGGCAGAGTTAATTCCACTTTGGCTAAGTCTAGACGAGCCTTAGAAAGCGGACAAAAATGGACTACGCATGGGCGTTCTTTCTTCCTCTATAGTTTGGTGTCACATGGTTCTGTCTGCGCATCTGTTCACAGCGCCACAGGCATTTAGAAATACATCAAGATGGAATTTCACATGTACAATCAACGTTCCCTGATGAGCACCTCTGTTTTTGCATTTGCATCTTCACAGTACTAAACAGCTGTGATTGTAATATTTGTAAACAAGAAGAAAACTCCAGACGGTCTTTGTGTGCTCAACTGAATATGCAACAAAGTGTCTGGTAAATATTTTCCTTCTGTGTAATATCATGAGAAAGTTTATATATTTGAGGAATTTTATTCGATTAGTGAAACTCATATATTATATACATGCATCGAACACAGACTGACATATTCCAATTGTTTATTTCTTTTATTTTTGACAAGTATAACTGACAACTAAGGAAATCCCCAAATTCAGTCTTCTTCTTTTCCTTTTGGCTTATCCCTACTTGAGAAAATTTGTGAATTCTCAGAATATTGTGAAAAGGTTCAAAATTGATGAGCTCTTTCTAATCATCAAATTAGTTTGTTCTAATCAGCTAATTAACTCAAAACACTTACAAAGGCCATTAAATGGTCTATCAGTCTAGTCCTGTAGTAGTCGACACAATCATGGGGAGACTGCTGACTTGACACAGACATCCAGTTCCAGATGTCGTATTCCATGTGTTGAGTCACTCTTGAACAAAACACAGTGTCAGAACCGTATCACCTGGGCAAAAGACAAAAAGGACTGGACTGTTCTCAAGTGCTCCAAAGTTATGTTCTCTGATGAAAGTCAGTTTTGCATTTTCTTTGGAAATCCAGGTCCCAGAGTCTGGAAAAAGAGAGGAGACACAACCAGTGATGGTTTGGGGTGCCATGTCGTCTGTTGGTGTTGGTCCACTGTGTTTTTTGAGGTACAAAGTCAGTGCAGCCGTCTACAAGGAAGTTTCACAGCACTTTATGCTTCTGGCAGCTGACCGAGCTTATGTAGATGCAGATTTCATTTTGCAACAAGACTTGCACCTTGTGCCAAAACTACCAGTACCTAGTTTAAGAACCATGGTATTCCTGTCCTTAGTTGGCCAGAATACTTGCCTGACCTCAACCCTATAGAAAATCTGTGGGGTATTGTCAAGAGGAAAATGCAATACAACAGGCCCAACAATGTAGAAGAGCTGAAGGCCACGACACTGGGCTCTCATAACACCTGAGGAGTGCCATAGATCAAATCCATGCCACACCCACCAAGTAGTGAGTACTGTACATGTTCATACTTGTCATGTTTAGATTTTTCAGTTGGCCAACATTCCAAAATTTTTTTTTTTGTCGGCCAAAGGTAATATTCTAATTTTCTGGGATACTGAATTTGAGACTTTTATTAGTTTTCAGTTGTAATCAACATAAAAAAAAATAAACATTTGAAATATATAATCTGTTTGTAATGAATGTATATTATATACAAGTTTCATTGTTTGAATGAAACTGAAATACATCAACTTTTTGTTTGTATTTTAAATAATCGAGCAGCACCTATATAAGCGAACATTAACTATCTCAGTTAATACAGCCAGACCAATGTCCTCAAAAGGCTGCATATAGTGAAGCTTTGCACCACAGGATCTATGCAATATGAGGGCCACTATTAATAGTAAAAGAAGCTCCCTCATTCTGTGTATTCAACACAACTCTAGTACTGTACCGTGAGCACTCGTAAAACATCGTGGACACTGTAACTTATGCCAGTGGTATGTCAACACAAGCATGGAATTCCTGGAAAATGGCTTTCCGTGCCACTTCTGGTCAACAAGTCAACAGTCCAGTATACTGTTGTCGGGTTATCTTGTGCGCTCTTACAACAGTACCGCTGCACTGGAATGTTAAAGCTGTTATAGTAATTTTAGTTTGAAGATGTAACACCGAGGCATGTCTCAAAAGAGACAGTCGCTCCATTGAAAAGCGGCATAATTGAATTAAAGATCACTTTTTATGGTAATTATTGGCCATTACTGTCAGACTGCATACAGTGTATAGTCTGAGAATCACGCAATACAAAATACAAGAATGTAGGCGTTCTTAATCTACATCTTAGATTCCTAAAGTGGCTAACTGTCACAGGGGGTACGTGAACGCGAGAGGCGGGGTACACCCTGGACTGCACCCTGGTCGCCAGTCAATCGCAGGTGTTCCAATCCCCTCATTGCAAACGGAAAAACCTGCCAGGGTGGGGATTCTTTATTGTTACCATTGGTTGTATGTATTTTTGTATTTGTTAAACTTTCCTTTGGTATTAAATGGATATGCAAGCCATTTTGAGTGGACAAAAAAGGTAAGGCCCTGCGATTGAGTGGCGACCAGTTCAGGGTGTACCCCGCCTCTCGCCCAAAGTCAGATGGGATAGGCTCCAGCCTCCCCGTGACCCTAATGAGGATAAGCGGTATAGAAAATGAATGAATGAATGAAAAAAGGTAAGCTCAAATTAAATCCTTTCAAAAGAAAGGATGCCACCAGACTGGAATAAAAGAAATGACTATTACTTACCTATATATCGCTGCTTTTGTGAAAGTTTCTCAAAATATGACCGTGCAAAATACAAATATCTGACCCGAAATTACTAATAGATTAATAAACCAAGTAATTACCTGATTACAAGTAATCAGTATTTCAAGATTATTAAGATAATTATTTTATGTTTTTAAATGTGCAGGAGTATGAGTAGTAGAGGCGACTTTATCACAACAAGGTGTGATATGCTGCTATTCCTTCAACACTACTCCACATGCGTAGTAAATTGACATCATATGCTGTTTGGCCTCCAATACATGACTGGTGGCAAATAAAAAAGAAGGGATTTATTTGCAACAGCGCATAGTACTGCATACTGCTAAGTATAGAAAAAAACAACAATATGACTGATTCAGTAATGACAGTGCATGATATGCTGCTATGCCTCCAATACTTGGCTACTATGCTCTGATTTCTTCCTTTTTGTGCAGTTTTACCATTTTTGACACAACTCTTCTGTTGCATGCAATCCAGGTGTACCTAATGTGGGGTCCAGAGAGCAAAAATATATTTGCATGCCTCATTGGCCTCATTCTTGCCAGTGTCCTGGTTCTCTCCTGCTGCTCCTCCTTTGGAGCCAGCTGCTGGGTGAATTGTTGTGCTGAGAGCTTTTTCCATGTCAGAGTTTGGAGGGCCACTTTCCATCTGTCCCTGACAGGAAACATGCTGACCTACTGAGCAGAGAGACAAAATGAAGATCAAATGCACACTGTAAGGGGTGTGGTTTGAATACCGACCACCAGCAAGGCATCAATAATTGAGTGATTCTGCTCTGTGTTAATGTTTACGTTTTACTGCTGGCTCAACATAGAGTGCTATATTAGGAGAAGACTAATTGGGACACAATGGACTGCTTTGAGACTTCACAGTGTTGACGGACAGAAAAATATGATAAAAAGCTGAAGAAACAGCAAATATCTTTTTTTTTCAAGCAGGTTTTCCATTCTCAGGCTGGCTGAGGATTGTAAGGCACATGTTTTGCTTAAGGGTGCAATTTGGGCAGAGAATCAAGACTTAGTTTAGACATACACACACAACACGTGCATTATAAAGACATCTGCTGATGCCGACTGAAGCCATAAATATACATTACTGCACACCACTAGCTTTGTTGTTTTAATGACCTTTCTCACAACAGTCATTAAAAACACAGTAAAAAGTAGAAATGCTTTAAGGGAGGCACGTCCTCGCAACTTGTTGTGGAATTGTTATTTTGGAAGCTGATAACGCTTATAAAAAACTCATTTGTAGTTTGCAGAAGTATGCTGGAATCATCACGACAGTAAACGGGAAAACAAGGATTGCACTTTTTACACAGAAAATGCAATATGTTAGAGTAAGATAATGAATGTTGACAAATGAATAATAGTTCCACTCTTTATTGTTTTTTTGCCAACTTAGCCAGTTAACCAGTTAACTTGGTCACGTGTAGTCTTATTGGTTCTGACATACATTTCACTGGCTGCAGTACATAAGAGCTGTAACAATGAATGATGATTAATCAATTATCCAATTAATCACTGACTTCTTTGGTTCATTTGTGATTTAAAAATGTAAATATCATCAGACTCTCAGATGAGAATATTTTTAATTCTCATTGGTCATCCAATAAAAGCACACCTATTATTTTTGTATTTTAGATATTTATACACATCAGCTTTAACGTTGGTCAGTGATGAACATATTTGCTTTTATCCTCATATGACCAAACAGTTAGCTGGTTGTGTTTGTTTCATACAGTTTTGATTTTTGATTTTTCAAAGGGCCACTTGTGACTGTCAGTATATTTGGATATAAATATGAATTTAACCTTATGATAATATTACACGATTGCCCATGGATTTTATTATTATATTTTTATAAACAAATGATGGATAACTTGCTTTGAAATAAGGAAGTGAGAAATGCTTGGAATATTGTGTTGCATGATCAGATAATTTAGAAGTTTAGAAGAACTGAATGCAGTACAATTTTTCTGCTAAAATGAAATAACAAAAGGAAAAAGGTGAAGTACATTATAGACATGCATTATTCTCAGGGTTTTGTGGGCCACATGAAATGTTACATCAGGCCCCCGGGCCTTGTGTATGACACATGTGGTCTAGGGCCCATTAAATTACTTCAATAATTGAAACAACAACATTGAGATGAATCAACGGAGAAAGAAAATAATCAATGGTTGCAGCCCTACAGTACAAGCTATGTATTTGACTCTTTTTGCTATTTGTCAAAAAATTTTTCATTGTAAACTAAATTGTTAATGGTCTACTACTTTGGTAGGTGCTGCTCTATATGCTTTCTGACTAGGTCCAGGTGTCATGTTCAAAAGTGCAAAGCTAATCCTGTTCACGGTGAAATGAACACTGGAAACATGATGCATGTAGTGTATGACATTCCACCATACATACAGTAACGGCAGTATACTCTGAGGGCCATTAATGATGTCTATTTATGTCCCACATGTGAGAATCATGCCATGCATTAGTACTTAGTACTTGTGTTTGCTATGGGAATCCACATGTGCGTACACAGTATACTGTATATACACAGTATATACACAGTATACACAGTGCGTACTATATATATATATATATATATATATACAGTATATCATCAGTATATGTGGTCATAAGGTGCAGCAGGGCATGCTCTTGACTTGAGGGGAATATGTGTTTAAGGACGAGCCTCCAGTAATGGCAATGGCTTGCTAGTGTGTGGGTCATATGTCCGTACAAGGACATAGTCAAGGCAGAGGGCCTTCATACCAGCCCTGCACGTGCACACATGTTTGTGAGGGTGTGTTTGCAACTGTGCTGGTGACCGAGGCAGGAGGAGGAGTGACAGGGTGGTAGTGCCAGCTGGGAAGCTTAAAAATAGTGCAGAGAGCGGGATTGCAACTGCATGGGAATCTAAGAACACATGGCCTCTGGTTCCATTGTAATTCCGCACGGATTTCACTAGGCTATGTGTCGAGTGACGAGCCAAGGGAGGATGATGATTAAACTGAGTTGCCTCATAGGGTTTAATCTTTGGTGGGATTTTACAAGAAGTCTGCCCTTTGCAGCACCACAGATATGACAGGGGAAGGCCGTCTTCCAGGTATCACATGGCCAGTAAATGGAGGAAGCGTATGGATAGCTGGCGAGATATGCCGGGGCAGTGGGGCAGTAGGTTGAGAATGGAAGGTGAAACGTGATGGGGATCAGACCAACAGGATTAAAGAGCACTGGACTGACCTCCACTAATGCACACAACATAGTGAAGGGATGAAGAAGTGAGGGGAGGCTGCGGGAACAGCTGCTCAGTAAAACAGAAAGACTGCACAATGCACCCCGCCCTCTCAAAAAACACAACAGACACAAAAACAAGTAAATAAGACATGCACGTGCACTTATAAACAAACTGTAAGACTGATTTCAATTGGAGGATAATCTTATGCACAAAGTGGCTCTTTCACCTCACATATTCTCAGTTTGGATTAAGATGGATTATAAGATTATAAAGCAGAGACGTACATGAAAAGAAATTACTGAAAACTTTTTAACATTGTATGTACATTTATAGCAAAACTAATTCAAACCTCGGACAAATACGCCCCCAATACTTTTCTACGTGACTTGTAGCAAATAAAGAACATAAACAATTTAGTAACAATTTTTGCCTCTAATTGTACAATATATGACTGGAAAGAAATAAAATACATAAGGTTTAGTCATGGCAGTGTATGATATCCTGCTGCACATGTAGTGTCTTTGTACATGACGGAAAACAAATGAAAAACACTCGGAGAGGGCAGACCTCCGCCAAGCACCACAGTTCTCCTAATTGTGATTCACAACACAATAAGAATCCTACATTTTTTGGATCAGTCTTTGATATTTTGTACAACATGTTGGAAACATGTCTGGTATTTTTTTCAGAGTGCACTTTTTGTGGTGTTATATGCACAAATGCCGAGAATGGTCCCATGTCGCAAATTTTAAAGAATCCTTTAAAAAATTCCTGGACCCAAACAGTGATCTAAATCACCCCCAAAATTTTATCAGTTTTTCCTCAATTCGACAATTCCCGAAAAGTTCATCCAAATCCTTTCAGAACTTTTCAAGTTATTTTAAACACAAACAGCGATACAAAACAGATAAATGCAGACAAAAACATAACTTCTGCACTTGCGCTTGGCGGAAGTAATTAGTGAAGTATATGCATTTTAATTTAGGTATGTATAATTAAATATAATTTGTTGTTTGTTTTTTTGATGTGTATCTTTTTGGATGAATGTGACACATTGTATGAACATGGATTCAGGTTAAATAGTCCATTTGTGCAAAACATTCTGAGTAATGGAGCTTTTAGTGAGTAGTGCATTAGTTGTATGTACAGTATGCATGCAGGCCCTTTACACGTAATAGTGACCAACTACACATTATAACTATGTTGTCCCATCAACAACATATACATCATATTAAGATACAGTGCTGTTCTACATCACTGTCATGTACAATAATAAACATTGTTCAAAGAACAACTGCTTCTATTACCATAAAGGCAAAATCTTTGATTTTTTTGTTGTTGTGTGAATGCTGGAGGGCATTCACACAAAGTTCTCAAATTGTTGGCCAAATTAATGCTTTGCAGTGGTTATGGTCTGTGCCATACGGTGAAGGCGTTTTCTTTAAAAAATCTTCCACATAATATAATACAAGGTGATAGCTAAGTGATAAAAGATGCCAGCATGCTAATATTAGCTTAGTAGCATGTTTAGCTGTTTAGATAGATAACAAGTGAGCCGTCAAAAAAGGGTGGAACAACACACCATAAAAAAAGAAGAGGACACACAAATCAGCTCTCTGAGACAAGAGCCGGCTCTTTTTGTTCATTTCAAAGAGTCAATTCGTTCCAAAGAGTCGATTCGATTCCAAAACGTCAAAATCTCCAGCTCATTAGAGCATTGCAAGCATTGAATAGTTTAGTATCATTTTTCAACCGATTTCAGGCAAACATACATCAAAATGTCCGGCTCTGCTGGGAAATAGGTGCTCTTTAAAAAAAATTATTTAAAATGCACAGTTTTTGCAAAATTTCTCATTTTCCGAAATTTTCTTCCCATTGCAAATGAATGGCGAGATTTTCAAAAGTTTATCTTTTTTACACTTCTCAACAGATTTGGACCATGCCCAAGACAAAATGCTCTAATTGTTGGGAAATGTATTGCTTTGCAGCTTTTGTGGTCTGCTCCGTACGGTGAGGGTGTTGTCTTTGAAGATACCTGCATGCGCTTCTCCCTGAGATGTCTGTCTTTGAAGAGAATATGTGTGCGTGTTAGTGGACTCTAGTTGAGGGTGCATGCAGCAGAGGGCAGATACATTTAAGTTATTATGCTGGGTGTTAGCATGCAGCGGCATTGCAGTTCAGCTTCAGCGTGCCCAGCATTCACACGCAATTTATCCCAAAATTGCACAGGTCTAGTTATTATTTTTATTTCACCTTTTTTTTGTCCGCTAACTAGTCCCACAGTTTTTAACAGACTTTATGCAAACATCCATCAAAATGTGCGACTCAGCTGGGAAAGAGGTGCTAAATTTCTAGTTTTCTGAGAATATTTCCCCATTGGAAATTAATGGGGAAAATTTCAAAGGCCAATATTTTTTACATTTCTCAACCGATTCGGACCATGCCCAAGACAAAATGCTCAAATTGTTGGGAAATTGATTGCTTTGCAGCCGTTTAGGTCTTCGTCATACGGTGAAGGAGTTTACTTTGAAGATACGTCCAAGGTTTTCTCCCAGAGAAGTCTTGCCTTTGAAAAGAACGTGTACGCGTGTGTGTGGACTGTAATTGAGGGTGCATGCAGCAGAGTGCAGCACTGCTTGTTTAGATTCAACATGTGAGTGAAGAAGAATAAATACAGGAAGCGTTTCCAAGGTTTCCACACAGACTTTGAATTAATCACACCACTATAGCATTAGCATACTAGCATTTTTAGCTGTTTTCATTGGAAGTCATTATTATACTAGGATGCTAGGTGATAGCTAAGTGACAAAAGATGCCAGGATGGTAATATTAGCATAAAAGCATTTTTAGCCGTTTAGATAGATAAAAACATTTACAGTATAAACACTGCAGCAGGTGTGTGTGGGTGTGTAATGATGAGTCAATCAGGAACGAATCATCTCTTTGAAACAAACAAAAAGAGCCGGCTCTTGTCGCAGAGAGACGATTTGTTTTTCCTTCTCTTTTTTATTGTGTGTTGTTCGACCCTTTTTTGACGTCTCCCTACTCCGACAGTTTTCAACCGATTCCAAAATGTCAAAATGTCCAGCTCATTGAATGGCGAGATTTAGAAAAGTTCATCTTTTTTACACTTCTCAGCCGACTTGGACCGTGCCCAAGACAAAATGCTTTAATTGTTGGGAAATTGATTACTTTTCAGCCGTTTTGGTCTGCTCCATACGGTGAGGGCGTTTTCTTTGAAGATACCTGAACGCGCTTCTACCAGAGATGTCGGTCTTTGAAGAGAATGTGTGTGGACTGTAGTTGAGGGTGCATGCTGCAGGGGGCAGATACATTTATGTTATTATGCTGGGTGTTTGCATGCAGCGGCATTGCAGTTTAGCTTCAGCGTTGCCAGCATTCATACGCAATTTCCCCCCAAATTGCACAGATCTAGTTATGTATCCCATTTGCTTGTGCTAAATGTGGTGGCCACAGAGTGTAAGTAAAAAATCAAGGCGCTTTTTCTTATCTACTGACACAAATAATGAAAAAAATTATAGTAGAGAGAGAATGCTGTTATTGGTTATTCAGTTAACAGTGTATGCAGTGTGACCTGTATGTGAATAAGTTGAGGACAATGTTGTAGATAAAACTATAATAGTGTAACTGTTTATGCATCATGGAAGTCAGCGGACTGACAGCATGTGTGTTGGAGTCATGTGTCGGACGCGGCTAAACAGACGCTTGAATGTTGAATGTCTAGTTTAGTGAGTGTGTGTACTGTGTTCACCACTAGTAGGTCAGTGGCCCCGAATTGGATCATGAAGCAAAAAAGGCTGCATTACACTGTTATGTCTCGGGGAAAGTCATCTTGAGCCAAGTTCCTGATAACTGCAAAAAATCCTCTGTGCAGGACAAGTGGAGCGTGGTCGACAAAGTTCAACCTGTGTTACGTGAGGACAAACAAGGGACAGCAAGAGGTTCTATGAAAAGATGAAGCTTGTGTGTGTATGTTTATACACAGTGTTTGCTTGTTAGCGGTGTGAAATGAGGGCATTCTTTACATATGAGTAGGACAGAAGATGAGCTGGCAGCAGAAGTGGGCTAAATAACCGTCCCGTGTTATCAAAAGCCCTCTTGTGTTTGTGAGGGCAAGAGGGACAACGGGAATGTCCATGTGACTAAAACGTGACAGCCACTGCTCACACATAAGTTAACAAACTGTTGCCCCACTAACCCCAAAACAGCAACTGAGAGTGCATGGAACTGAAACGACAGCAAACTTTTGACGGTAGTGTGTCATGTTGTGCTGCTCGGTTTTGACTTGATGATGCGCTTTGTCGTTGGTCCCTCACGTCTGTGCAGAGACATGTGTGCTTCAGCCTCTGTTCATAGATGAAAAAGGGATTGCGCTGGTGGTCACATGCTCACTGTAGGGCTATAGACCGGGGTGCTCATTTCATGGATGACAAGCCTTACATGGTGGCCTTTGTGTGCATGCTTGTGCGGAGTTTGTCGCATTGTGCACTTTTTCTGTCAGAGGTGATCGTCAATTTCTGTTGTGGACTTCTGTAGGTCTCTGTGTGTGTGTGTGTGTGCGTGTGTGTGCGTGTGTCTGCGTGTGCGTGTGCGTGTGTGTGTGCAAAGCCCTATCACCAAATTCTCTGCCCCCATACATAATCCTCCTGAAGGGCCCCACACCTCTGCCTTTACCTCATACACACATACAGTCACTATGTTGACATGCATTTAAAAAACTGCATGAATTATTGCATGAATTTGGTTAAAGTAGTATTTAAAATTTTTTATTACTAATAGGCTATTTTGCACTTGATTCAATAGTCATTGAACGCACCATAGTTTAATGCAAAAGTGAAGTCTACACATAACCTTCTCCCGCTGCTACATATAGATAGGTAATTTTTAGGGGTGCCGATTCATCTATTACATTGATTTATATTGCTATAACCCAACTACATTAATCTGTGTTCAGCAAGTTGCCATTCCGATCTATACTATCAATACAACATTTAACGTTTAAAAGGTAATCAATCGATTGCATCGACAAGGCTTTATATGGATGTGTGCTTTTTAGAACTTCTTTTTTAATTTAAGACAAAGTAAAAGAGAGAAAATAATAAGTACATACATAAATAACTAAATACACATATAGTAGTAATAAATAAACAAATACGTGAGTAAACCAAAATAGGTGTACTCAAAGTCACTAGTCACAGGCCAATCTTATTTGACATTATCACTGCCCACAGACTGAATAGAACTGTTCCATCTTTTCCAATCCCTCCGTGTTGTGTTGTGTCTGGGGCCAGGCCGGGGCTAGCATGAAGAAGCCACAGACATGGTAGACCCAAACGCGTAGTGAGGGTGTGCTGGGAACGTCTGGCAGAGTCTCCCGTTCGTCGAGTCTTCAACTCTGAACTCCGGCAGAGCTTCGCCTGCATCTCGATGGAGGACCGGGATATTGATTCCGAATGGGCCGTATTCCGTGCCTCCGTTGCTGAGGCAGCCAGTTGTAGTTGCGCCCGCAAGGTGGTCGGTGCCAGTCGTGGTGGCAAGCCCCGAACCCGATGGTGGATACCGGGGGTTAGGGCTGCTGTCAAGCTGAAAAAGGAGTCCTATCAAGCATGGATGGCTAGTGGGACTCCCGAAGCAGCTGACGGGTACCGGCAGGCCAAGCGGCACGCGGCTTCGGCAGTGGTCGAGGCAAAAACTCGGGTGTGGGAGGAGTTTGCTGAGGCTATGGAGCACGACTTTCGGTTGGCTTCAAAGAGGTTCTGACAAACCGTCCGACACCTCAGAAAGGGGAAGCAGCCCCAGTTTCACACTGTTTACAGTGCGGACGGGGGCTTGCTGACCTCGACTGAGGATATAGTTGGTTGGTGAAAGGAATACTTCGAGGCCCTTCTCAATCCCACTGACATGCCTTCCGTAGAGGAATCAGAGTCTGAGGATACATTTGTGGACAGTTCTATCACCGTGGCTGAGGTAATTGGGGTAGTTAAATCACTCCCCAGTGGCAAGGCTCCGGGGGTAGACGAGTTCCGCCCAGAATTCCTCAAGGCTCTGAATGTTGGGGTACTGTGTGGGGTACTACCTCTACAACATTGCATGGAAGTTGGGAACAGTACCTCTGAACTGGCAGACCGGGGTGGTGGTCCCCATTTTAAAAAAGGGTGACCGGAGGGTGTGTTCCAACTATAGGGGGATCACACTCCTCAGCCTTCCTGGGAAAGTGTACTCCAGGGTGCTGGAGAGAAGGGTACGACCGTTAGTCGAACCTCGGTTAGAGGAGCTGCAATGTGGTTTTCGTCCCGGTCGCGGAACACTGGACCAGCTCTACACCCTTGCAAGGGTACTCGAGGGTATGTGGGAGTTTGCCCAACCAGTCTACATGTGCTTTGTGGACCTGGAAAAGGCATTCGACCGTGTCCCTCGTGGTGTCCTGTGGGGGGTGCTCCGGGAGTACGGGATTGATGGTCCGCTTCTACGTGCCATTCGGTCCTTGTACAATCGAAGCAGGAGCCTGGTTCGCATTGCCAGCAGTAAGTCGAGCTTGTTTCCGGTGAACGTTGGCCTCCGCCAAGGCTGCCCTTTGTCACCGATTCTGTTCATAATCTTCATGGACAGAATTTCTAGGCGCAGTCAAGGTGTTGAGGGAGTCCAGCTTGGTGACCTTAGGATCTCGTCTCTGCTATTTGCAGACGATGTGGTCCTTATGGCCTCATCAGGCTGTGACCTTCAGCGTTTACTGGAGCGGTTTGCAGCTGAGTGTGAAGCTTCTGGGATGAGACTCAGCACCTCCAAATCCGAGGCCATGGTTCTCAGTCGGAAACGGGTGGACTGTACCCTCCGGGTTGGGAGTGAGGTCTTGCCTCAGGTGGAGGAGTTCAAGTATCTCGGGTTCTTGTTCACGAGTGAGGGAAGGTTGGAGCGTGAGATCGACAGACGGATCGGTGCAGCATCTGCAGTAATGCGGTCGCTGTACCGGACCGTCGTGGTGAAGAGAGAGCTGAGCCGGAAGGCAAAGCTCTCTGTTTACCGATCGATCTACGTTCCCACCCTCACCTATGGTCATGAGTTATGGGTCATGACCGAAAGAACGAGATCGCGGATACAAGCGGCGGAAATGAGTTTCCTTTGTAGGGTGGCTGGACTCACCCTAAGAGGAAGGGTGAGGAGCTCGGCTATCCGGGAGTAGCTCAGAGTAGAGCCGCTGCTACTTCACATCGAGAAGAGCCAGTTGAGGTGGCTCAGGCATCTAGTCCGGATGCCTCCCGGGCGCCTCCCTGGTGAGGTATTTCATGCCCAGTCGGGAGAAGGACCCGGGGAAGACCTAGGAAACGCTGGAGGGACTATGTCTCACAGCTGGCCTGGGAACGCCTCGGTGTCCTTCTGGTGGAGCTGGAAGAGGTCGCTGGGGACCCGGGAAGTCTGGACTTCCCTACTGAAACTGCTGCCCCCGTGACCCGGACCTGGATAAGCGGAGGAAAATGGAATGGAGTGTTGTGTTGTAGACAAAGATTAAGTCATAGGTTCCATTGTTCTTACATGTTTAACAACTTGTACCAACAGAGCCAAAGAGTAAGTGTCTATTTTGAGCCAACATTTAGTTTTTTTTAGACCTTTGTCAGCAGCACTTCATTCAAATACAATGTGAATACATTTGCCATTGATTGTTGTTTACTTGCTTGTAGTATTAATAATAGTTAATTTATAGCTGATTCCCTTACAAAAAACAATGAGTCAATAGGAAACTTCACCTGCACTTTCCAGCATCCAGGTCTTTATTTCACAGTCACACTAGTTGAATTTCTGGCTAAAAAGCTACTGAATCCGTTTAAAGTTACTGAATTGTTTTGGTAAATGAAGCAATATTGTTCTTGAATCGTATCAGAAACAATGAAGAATGATACGAATGGAATTGTTATTAAAACAGATCGTTACACTTCAAGTAATAAATCACCTCATCTAGTTCTGTGTGTGAATGCATAAAGGTGATATTTGATGTTGTTATGGTGTGTGTGTGTTGGGTTTACACGTACTGAAACAAAGGTTTAAGTATTGTTAGAGCTCAACGATGTTCATAATGTAGCCGCAACGGGGCACAAGCCAGTGTCTTATTGTGCGGTCCCAAGCCCGGATAAATACAGAGGGTTGTGTCAGGAAGGGCATCCGACGTAAAACTTTGCCAAACCAGAACATGCGAATCAAACAAATGACTTCCATACCGGATTGGACGTGGCCCGGGTTAACAACGCCCGCCACCGGTGCTGTTCACCGACAGGGTGCCGGTGGAAACCGGATTACCGTTGGCCGAAGAAGGAAAGGAGGAAGGTGTGTCCGTAGGAGGAGAGAGAAGAGGAATGCTAAGAGTCTAGAACTAAGAGTTGGGACTTGGGAATGTTGGAACTATGACAGGAAAAGGTAGAGAATTAGTTGACATAATGCAGAGAAGGAAGGTAGACATACGTGTGTCCAAGAGACCAGGTGGAACGGTAGCAAGGCTAGAAGCTTAGGAGCAGGGTTCAAGCTGTTCTATCATGGTGTAGATAGGAAGAGAAATGGAGTAGGGGTGATTTTGAAGGAGGAGTTTGCTAGCAACGTCCTGGAGGTAAAAAGAGTGTCAGATAGAGTGATGAGCCTGAAGCTAGAAATCGAAGGTGTGATGTTCAATGTTGTTAGTGGGTATGCTCCACAGGTAGGATGTGAGATGGAGGAGAAAGAGAAATTCTGGTCAGACCTGGATGAAGTGATGCAGAACATCCCCAGAAGTGAGAGAGTTGTCATTGGTGCGGACTTCAATGGGCATGTTGGTGCAGGAAACAGAGATGATGAGGAGGTGATGGGCAAGTTTGGTATCCAGGAGAGGAACGCTGAAGGACAGATGGTGGTCGACTTTGCAAAAAGGATGGAAATGGCTGTAGTGAATACTTTCTTCCAGAAGAGACAGGAACATAGGGTGACCTACAAGAGTGGAGGTAGGAGCACACAGGTAGACTACATCTTGTGTAGAAGGTGTAACCTGAAGGAGGTCAGTGACTGCAAAGCAGTGGTAGGTGAGAGTGTAGCCAGACAGCATAGGATGGTGGTGTGTAGGTTGACTCTAGTGGTGAGAAGGATGAAGAGGGTAAAGGCAGAGCAGAGGACAAAATGGTGGAAGCTGAAAAAGGAGGAGTGTTGCGTGACTTTTAGGAAGGAGTTGAAAAAGGCTATGGGTGGCCAGGAAGTCCTTCCAGATGACTGGACAACTACAGCTACTGTGATCAGGGAGACAGGTAGGAGAGTACTTGGTGTGTCATCTGGAAGGAAAGTAGATAAGGAGACTTGGTGGTGGAATGAGGAGGTGCAGGAGTGTATACAGAGTAAGAGGTTAGCTAAGAAGAAGTGGGACACTGAGAGGACTGAAGAGAGTAGACAGGAGTACAGAGAGATGCAGCGTAAGGTGAAAGTAAAGGTGGCAAAGGCCAAACAAGGGGCTTATGATGACTTGTATGCTAGGTTGGACAGCAAGGAGGGAGAGAAAGATCTATACAGGTTGGCAAGGCAGAGGGACAGAGATGGGAAGGACGTGCAGCAGGTTAGGGTGATGAAGGATAGGGATGGAAGGGTATTGACAGGTGCCAGTAGTGTCATGGGAAGATGGAAAGAGTACTTTGAAGAGTTGATGAATGAGGAAAATGAAAGAGAACAAAGAGTAGAAGAGGTGACTGTTGTGGACCAGGAAGTAGCAAAGATTAGTAAGGAAGAAGTGAGGAGGGCATTGAAGAGGATGAAGAATGGAAAGGCACTCGGTCCTGATGATATACCTGTGGAGGTATGGAAGTGTCTAGGAGAGGTGGCAATAGAGTTCCTGACCGGGTTGTTTAACAAGATCTTAGATAATGAGAAGATGCCTAAGGAATGGAGGAGAAGTGTGCTGGTGCCCATTTTTAAGAACAAGGGAGATGTGCAGAGTTGTGGCAACTACAGAGGAATAAAGCTGATGAGCCATACAATGAAGTTATGGGAAAGAGTAGTTGAAGCTAGACTAAGGGCAAACGTGAGCATTTGTGAGCAGCAGTACGGTTTTATGCCAAAAAAAAGTACAACAGATGCAGTATTTGCTTTGAGGATGTTGATGGAGAAGTACAGGGAAGGTCAGAGGGAGCTGCATTGTGTTTTTGTAGATCTGGAGAAAGCTTATGACAGGGTGCCCAGAGAGGAACTGTGGTATTGTATGAGGAAGTCTGGAGTGGCAGAGAAGTATGTTAGAGCGGTGCAGGACATGTACGAGGACTGTAAGACAGTAGTGAGGTGTGCTGCAGGTGTGACAGAGGAGTTCCGAGTGAAGGTGGGACTCCATCAGGGATCAGCTCTGAGCCCCTTCTTGTTTGCTATGGTGATGGACAGGCTGACGGACGAGGTTAGACAGGAATCTCCATGGACTATGATGTTTGCAGATGACATTGTGATATGTAGTGAGAGCAGGGAACAGGTGGAGGAGAAGCTTGAGGGGTGGAGGTTTGCCCTGGAAAGGAGAGGAATGAAGGTCAGCCGCAGCAAGACGGAGTACATGTGTGTAAATGAGAGGGACTCAAGTGGAAGAGTGAGGTTACAGGGAGAAGAGATAAAGAAGGTGGAGGATTTTAAGTACTTAGGGTCAACAGTCCAGAGCAATGGAGAGTGTGGAAAAGAGGTGAAGAAGCGTGTGCAGGCAGGCTGGAATGGGTGGAGAAAAGTGTCGGGTGTGATGTGTGATAGAAGAGTTTCAGCTAAAATGAAAGGAAAGGTGTACAAAACTGTGGTGAGACCAGCCATGTTGTTTGGTTTAGAGACAGTGCCGCTGAGGAAAAGACAGGAGGCAGAGCTGGAGGTAGCAGAGATGAAGATGCTGAGGTTCTCTTTGGGTGTGACCAGGATGGACAGGATCAGGAATGAGCACATCAGAGGGACAGCACATGTTAGAGGTTTTGGAGATAAAGTCAGAGAGGCCAGACTGAGATGGTTCGGACATGTCCAGAGGAGAGATAGTGAATATATTGGTAGAAGGATGCTGAGTTTTGAATTGCCAGGCAGGAGGCCTAGAGGAAGACCAAAGAGGAGGTTTATGGATGTAGTGAAAGAGGACATGAAGGTAGTTGGCGCAAGAGAAGAGGATACAGAAGACAGAGTTAGATGGAGGCAATTGATTCGCTGTGGCGACCCCTAACGGGATAAGCCGAAAGGAAATGAAGACGAGAGCTCAACGATGTTCATGAAATTAGGAAATGTCAAAAAGAATTACACACACAAGAATGTACTCATGCAGATTGCCTTGGTGTAAGAATCCAGATAGACATGTTATAAGTGTTATACTGTAATCTGCTACCTTCATTGTGTCTGCCATGGAAGATAAGCTTTCATCACTGTTTTATTGCCTTGTTTTCAACAATGTTGTGTCTTTATGCAACACACCTAGCACACTTAGCACACAATTAGACCAAAAATGTTTAAAACACTTTGCCAAACATTATATAAACATACCGTGTATGTGTGTGGTCATATTGAATGTTTGCCCCCCCATGCGTCATACCGTTAGAGACGCAGACTGCCTCTAGGTCGGTGGTCATGTGCACTCGTTGTGTGCATTTTGTGTCTGCTATTTCTTTACTTTAATTAATGCATATTCTGAAAATAATATGCCCTAAATCCTTGTTTCCCAAAGTGGAGGTATGCAAATTGTTATAGGGGGTACATGAAAATAAATTAAAAACTACATCCATCCATCCACTGTCTTTTTGCTGCTTATCCTCATCAGGGTGACGGGGGTATGCTGGAGCCTATCCCAGCTGACTTCGGCCTGGACTGTTCGAATAGCGTGAATACATTGGTGTCTGAAAACCTCACGCTCAGTGTTATGCAATGTACTTGATTGCCGCATCACATGAAGAGCACGTGGACAGCCAGGGAGTTCAAAAGAAAGGAGACAGTCGGTGCGTGTTATATGAACAAAAAGTGAAATATTATTAGTCCAATAAAAAATATGAAATAGATAAAATGAATAAAATATGGTTTAAATCATTAAAATAGAATAGTAAAGTATATAACAATTCATTAAACGTGTCAAACAGGTGAGAAATAACTGAATAAGAGTAAGATCCATTGTTGTGTGCTTATTGTGGTTTATGTTTTGAAGTGTGCAGGAGGTAGGGGGTACACGGCTTCAGGTCAAAAGTCTGAAGGCGTATGGGATTGTGAACTGTTTGGGAACCACTGTTCTAAACCTAACCACCCAACTATGTTGAAACTATGGCAAAATAGAACATTTTTAGCGTGGTTTCCCAGTGGCATTTCCGTGTCTATGTTTGTGGAGTGTGCTGCGGCAGGACTTGTGTTTTTTTTTTTAGTGTCTCAGTACACTTTGTGTGCAAACTCCCTTAGGGATCTGCTCAAACAATAGCAGCGCCCGCACACCAAAATTTGTGCCTAATATTTTGGATGATATCCTACATAAACTTTGTGAGAGCATGTTACACCGAAAGTGCTTTGACCTTGAAAATGTGGGTAAAAATGAGCAACAGTGATTAAAAGAGAATGGAGGAGGAGGAGTTTGGGCCGTGGCTGTCTTTAAATACTAGTGGAAACAACGGAGGTGAACTAAAAGCCAAAAAGCTCAACGCAAATAAACCAACACATAAACAGCCACACTGACTGACATTTTGTTCTGCTTTCGCCTAAGGTCGTGTTATGTATACAAATACATTTCAGTGGCTGAAGGGTGAAGACGAAGACGGCCTAAATGAGCTCAGATATAAATATAGGTTTTTGCTGTACTACATAGCAATTAGAGAACGATGGTGGGACAAAGAGGGAGCCAGAGATCATAGCAGGGGGATCATGAGGGGATGTGTGTGACTGCGTGCATCGATGGGGTGAGCAGGTTCAGAAGGTCCCATGTTGGCCAGGGAGGGGGCCTCGCAAGTGTTCAGGTGCTAGAATCCTCCAGTAGAGCCAATGCTGACCATGGGTCTATATCTAGAGCTGGCTTGGGTTTCAACCCCTTGCGGTGATGGAGGATTATTCCGAGAAATAGCCTGGAATAACTGTTCCAAAGTGGCTCTAGCTAATGAAGAGCGGAGGGTGAAGAGGGGCAATGCATGCACCTATAGTCTCTCTTGAGACTGTCAGAAAGTTAAAAGGGAGCGTGTCTGGTGACGACTATAGAGAAGAGAAAATGGAAATGTCAGCATTCCAAATCCTGCAGCTCTGTGAGCAAACCAGACATTCCTGGTGCTTCAGAGGACAAACAGTCCAGCAGCTATGCACTGGAATCATTATACACTACAAGTAAAGAGGGTGTGAAATAAGACGGCTGGTGTCTTTGCTGTGAGGGAATACAGGATAAACAAGGTGTACTGAGCTATAAGTAGACCTGGGGCTGTTTAAGTATCATCACAACTGTGGGATGGGCTAGGCTTAATTCATCAGCACAAAGCTGTAAAAGCTCTGTCAACACTCGGGCGACTCACACAAAATTGTGTCCTACAAAATGTGTGCACATAAGACACCCATATGTTAACTGGAGGGACATGCACAAGTTCTTACGTAACGTGGATGATGACACCGGACTGAGCCATATCATTATTTACGGTGGCATGCAGGACGTAAACAGCAACACCTCACATAAACTATTTGAAGAACAATTATTTTATGTGTGATGTAATATAACAACAGGTGCAAGTAGGCCTGTGATTGCTCATGTTTGCTTGCATGGTTAAATTATGCATGTTAAATTATGCATTTCCAAGTTATTAATACAAGAACACATCAAATGAACGGCTAGAAATCCTTTGGTAAACTGAGAACCAGTTGGTGCCCATGACTGTGTTCTTGTGGTTAAAAGAACAGATACTGCAGAGACTGCATTTCAAAATTTCAGGAATTTCAAGACAGTCCACATAACAACATTTCTACTCTTTGTACTCACAGACAATAATATGATTATAAACCTGCGCATTCTAACAAGATCAAAAGAGCCTCATCAAAGATTCTCCCAAAGATGATAATGTTCGGTTTTGACTGACACTATCGGAGAGGTATTCATTTCAGTGGTTCCCAAACTTTTTACTGTCCTGTACCCATACCTGTATGAGGCATTGAAAAGTACGCCAGAAGAAGATACAGAATAGGAGCAACATATTAGAAAACACTTTTTAGTGTGATGAAATGCAATTCTACATCAAATAAGTGAACAAAATAATATAACATGTTAAATTTGCAATGGTAATATACTGTATCTCTGGTATGGCCAATTAAAACTAAGGATATTTAAAATCAAGTATTCCTAAATTAGAGGCAGTTTTAATTTGGTTAGTATTGTTATTGTTATTAAATAACATGTATTTCATTAGAATTGTAATTTAGGACGTCAACTGACAAAGTGTGGGAAAGCCTGGTTTAAAATCAAATGTTACGCAAGTATGACATCTAGTGGTTGTAAACAGACCTGCACTAAATGCGTTGACTAAAATCAGACTTACTTTCTCGATAACAATAAAGTTTTTTTTCTTGCTAACATCTAATTGCATTAATAATGTTAATTTCGGTAATTGCAATTTTTATATGCAAATATATACGAGCAAATGTTTTTTTCACAAAACCTTTTCAAATCTGCAACTATACTTACCACATTTTTCCTTGTATGCATAATTTCAAAACTAGCTGTCAACCAATTTCTGAGCACAACAAAATATAATATGACAATGGGTAGTTTATAGCATTTCACAGTGGTAACCAAAACCTGGCTGTGCCTCGCTATGAAAACAAGTTGTTTTAGTGTTTTGCATTTGAATTAACGCTGCCCCTTATGGAGGACGAAAATGCATTGCTGGGTCGCAGACAGCTTGAGACGAATTCAAAAGACAAACCAATTTCACGCAAAAGAGTAGAGGAGTACACGCAAGTCTGTGATGAGCAGAAAACACAGCGAAACATGACCAAGAAAATTACATGTGGAAAATCCCGATATAAAAAGATCTTCTTCATACTGACTTAAGGCCTCCAAGGGAAATGAAAAGGGGAAATGGCACATGGTAATAAAATAGAAACAGATAAGTGACATCATTTGGCGATACTGTATGGGCATTGGCTGCCACTCACTTGATCAACTTTCCGCCCTTGGGCTGCCTGTGGGGCCTGCGGGTCGAGATTACCAGCTCTATTTTTATCTTTTCAGCTTTTACTACCACAACAGCGCAAGTGGCTCTCCAAGGAAACTCGCGTCAAGACACCATTTTTTTGATAATGCTGTTCCTTCGCCAAGCGTAGTAGGAAAGTGAACCAAAACAAAGTTTGGGCATGGCATGTGAGCGCCATTAAACGGCTCTACTTCTCCTTTAAGTACCGGAAACGACGCTATGACGTCAGCGGTAAAACCTGCTCGGACTGGGTGACTGGCTGGCCGGCCCTCGGAAAAGTGAAGTCTTCGCCGTCACTGCTACCCAACTTTCCTCACTGCTTTGTCCGTCTTTTTTGTTCGACGTTACGGCGCGCCTCTGTGAGACGTTTTAAAAAACAAAACAAAGTTCCTTAAGTTTTCTTCGGGGAACCGGCGTTCGGCGGCCACTACCGGCGATGGATAGGCTAACTCATAGCTGACTTGTTAGCCGAAAAGTCATAGGTCAAGAATAGGAGCGAACAAAAATGCTAACAGCTAGCTAGCTAGCTAGCTTAGCATTGTATCAGCTAACCGAGTGACTTTGTTAGCCCGTAACGTCAGACGGAGCCTGGCTGCTGTTCTGTCTCCTCTGGGCCTGGTTGCGACACAGTTTGTCGAGAGGAAGCCAGGAAGAACACCCTGCCTTGAAAAGGGACTACAATATTAACCGGACCGGGACCAGAGAGGTGATCGCTATCTCCCAGCCAAACAGAATGCTATCGAACGCTCAGAACCAGCCGCTCTTCCCGAACCCGACCGGGCAACAGAATCCCGCGGGGCAGCAGAACCCTACGGGTCAGTTTCTCCCCTTTCTAGGTAGACCCACCTTACAGATCAAGAAGAACGCCATTATAGACGACTACAAGGTGACCAGTCAGGTGCTGGGGCTGGGTATCAATGGCAAGGTGCTTGAAATTTTCCAGAGGAAGACCGGGGACAAGTACGCTTTAAAGGTAAGATGGATTTGTTTTTTAATAAATATCGAATGTTTACTCAGTGTTTACTCGGTCTAAGTGACAAAAAGTGTACCCTGGATGTTAGCGGCTTCTCTTCCTGCTTGAGCTGTCATAACTTGCCAAAGAAAGCACACGTTTGACAACTTAGGTCCAATCACACACTCCACTCACGTGTGTGTGTGTGTGTATATATGTGCGAATATATATGTGTGTGTATGTATCTGTGTGTGTGCGCGTGTGTATATAGATATGTGTGTGTGTGTGTGTGTGTGTGTGTGTGTGTGTGTATATATAGATATAGATATAGATATAGATATAGATATAGATATAGATAGATATAGATATAGATATAGATATAGATATAGATATAGATATAGATATAGATAGATAGATAGATAGATAGATAGATATAGATAGATAAAACCCATACATTTGATTCCTTCACATGTGTCCACTGCTTGCCCTCTAAAGTAAGAATGTGCTGCTTTTAATTTGAAGTTTCATCGCAAATATCCGCTCTGAACACGGACATAACCTAAGTACAATGCTGTTAATATATTATATTTTATATTTATATATTTTTGTGAGATCTTGCAAAAGTTTTGTGTTCTCTCATACGTGTAACATACTGTACATAGCAGACATATGTCTACCTACAATACTTAATAAATACAAGCGCAGCTCAATAAATTTGAATTTTAAAAATGACACTTTTTTGCGAGAGCTCATTAGTATTAAGCACATTTTGTGGAAAAAAATCTAATGTATTTGTTAATGTACTATCACAAGTGGTTCAATACATTTGTTAAGCACTGTATATTGGATTGGTTTTAGCGTGTTTAATAGATAAATGTTGAAGAATATCAAAGTGGTCCCCACATGGTTCCATTTGTCTGTATTTGTGGAAAAAGTTTGGACACACCTGTTTTAGGTGAAAGACATTTTGTAGAAGGGTTCAGCTCTCTGTTGGTGTCCAGAGAGCTGAACAAAACACATGACGCTGAAAGGATTTCCCAATTTGCTTAGGATGTTTCCACCTCCACAAACCGTGACTATGACGTGATCAAACTGTGTGAGGTATTCTGGTGGTAAAATAGTGGGAACTCAAGATTGGTCAATGATTGATAAATGTCGAATGTTACGTACACACAAAGGTGGTTTTGGCAAGGAACCATTTTGTATTGGTAGTATTTTTTTGGCAAGCTGTTTTTGTGTCCCCTATGTACAGTTGGTTGAACTCTATTGCGTAAAATAATTATTTAGAAAACCTCCTGTATGGTTGTTCAAACTGAAAAGTAACTTCAATAACTGGGTCACTGCTCCCTACCTATGTCCTCCTTTTTAAACTGCTGTGTCTCGTCAAGCACAAAGTCAAACATTTAGTCAAGTTTATATGAACGTTTTAAATTCCCCAGTGACATAAAAGAACAAATTCTTATGGTATTCGCTGCTGCTCAAATCAAACAAACATGTTGCTTTTGGAGTATTAGATTGGCAGACAGGTGCACCTTTTGTCATGAGAAAATTACAAAGTAATAATTGGAGAAGGAATTAGTTAGCAAAGCTTCTGCATGGCCTTGCAGTACAAATCAGATCTTACCTCTGTCCATAGATTTTATGTGATTGAGTTCCCAATATATTACACAATGACATCATGTCATACACAGTTACAGGGCTCCAGGCTTACTATTTTTATGAAGAGCACAGTGGACCCTAACTTAAAATTTCAGGAGCACTAGCAGAAAATTTAGTGCCGCACACTGAAATAGACTTGCAAAGTAAATATTCACATTTCCTCTAATTTTTATTGCAAGTACTTGGACAATAAGTGGCAAATAACCTCTCTAACCACCTTGTTTTTGTCGCCTAGCTTCTGAAAGGCCTCTTTGGTGGCATCATACCAGTGGCTCTCATAGTTTTCACAGTCGCGTACCTCTTCAGACAAAAACAGTACAAAAATACACAGAAGCAGCCTAATTTTCAGGGAAATGCCCACTCCCTTTTCCTGACACACACATACATTGACAGGTTTCCACAGTGCAGGAATAGTAACACCACTATAAATCAAGTCTTAAAGATTAAACACTCGTAATGCACAACATAATCATCAAACGTGCGTACTTATTCATACAACGCACACAGAACAACGAAGACCATGTTGGCCCATTTTTCTTTCTGCAGTGACTGCGCGTTCTGTGCTATTAGGCGTTCAGGTGCGCTTGTAATTGTGAGCATCTAACTGCTAATTGTTTTTTTATTTTATCAGAATCAGAAAAAACTTTATTGCCATTGTAAGTGAACAATTCACAAACTAGGAACTTTCTTTGGCGACTCAGTTCTATCTAACTAAACATAGAACCCTGAGTAAAAAGTTGAAATCACTGATAAGTAAAGGCATGAGGGTGTTTTTAGTGCAGGTATTAAAAGGTGCCAATAGTACTGGTTATAAAGTGACCATAGTACAAATGTTCTAAAGTGTTCATGAGTTAAACAGCAGCAGGAAAGAAACTGTTCTTGTGGCGAGAGGTTCTGGTCCGAATGGACCGTAACCTTCTGCCAGAGGGGAGTGGCTCAAATAGTCCATGTACAGGGTGGGAAGGGTCACCAAGTAGCGCACAATGCGCTGCAGTCTGTGTTTGTCCCTGGCAGTGGCCCCAGCACAGTGGCCCCCACACTGTGATGGAGGAGGTGAGGATTGACTCAATAATGGCCATGTAGAATTGCACCATCGTCTGGACAGGCAGCTTGGCTTTCCTCAGCTGCCTCAGGAAGTACATCCTCTGCTGAGCCTTCTTGATGAGGGAGCTGATGATCTGCTCCCACTTGAGGTCGTGGGTGATGTTAGTGCCCAGGAAGCGGAAGGAGTCCACAGTTGTGATGGAAGAGTCTGTGACGAGGGGGGCAGGGGGGCTTTGACTTTCCTGAAGTCCACAATCATCTCCACTGTCTTCTGAGCATTGAGTTCCAGGTTGTTGCAGCTGCACCACGACACCAGCCGGACCACCTCCTTCCTGTAAGCAGACTCAACACCGTCTGAGATTAGCCCAATGAGGGTGGTGTCATCCGCACACTTAATTAGTTTCACCGAGTCGTGGCCGGAGGTGCAGCTGTTGGTGTACAGGGAGAAGAGGAGGGAGGAAAGTACACAGCCCGGTGGGGATCCTGTGCTGATAGTCCGAGTGTCCGAGACATTCTTCCCCAGCCACACGCGCTGCTTCCGGTCCGTCAGGAAGTCAGTGATCCACCTGCAGGTGGAGTCAGGCACGTTGAGCTGGGTGAGCCTGTCCTGGAGCAGAGCAGGGAGGATGGTGTTGAATGCAGAGCTGAAGTCCACAAACAGGATCCTGGCGTAGGTTCCTGGGGAGTCCAGATGCTGCAGGATGTAGTGGAGGGCCAGGTTGATGGCGTCATCTACAGACCTCTGTAGGCGAACTGCAGAGGGTCCAGGAGCGGGGAGGTAAAGGACTTGAGATGAGGCAGAACCAGGTGCTCAAATGACTTCATGACCACAGATGTCAGTGCCACAGGTCTGTAGTCGATAAGTTCAGTGATCCTGGGCTTCTTGGGACGGGAACAATGGTGGACAGCTTGAAGCAGGCTGGGACATGGCATGACTCCAAGGAGATGTTGAATATGTCCGTGAAGACAGGCGCTAGTTCTACCGCACAGTGTCTCAGGGTGGAAGGAGAGACACCATCCGGACCTGGAGCTTTTCGAGGGTTCTGCTTTTTAAATGTCCCCATATTTACGTCCCCATTATGACAATTGGTTAAATTCTACCGTATTCCAGAATGTCATCGGGGTGATACTTCTCGGCTAAAGCAGTGTAAACAAACGCTTTCCGAGGAAGTTTGTCAACTTGGTTAGTATATTTGTCTTTTAAAAAAAAAAGTAGTGTCAAAATGGTTTCGCTCATGGTTTGCAGTGATAATTTCACTGATGACTTCCTTGAAGGAAAGCCTTTACAAGCAGCATTTGGCTTAAAGTTTTTAAAAGAGATGCTATTCCACCGGAACAAAAAACAAGGAAGAATGCTACTACATCAAAGTTGCACACATGAGTAAGTCATGTCTTGTTTACATGTTGTATTTTAAACACTATTCTACCATAACGACAAGGCTGCAAAGCATTAAACATGTTATATAAACATCTTTTCACAGTGATGTACTGTAGGGATAGTGGATTTCTGCTGTCCAAAGTTTATTATGTCGTGTGGCCACATATTCAATCAGACTATAAAACCCCTTTTATGCTCATTAAGAAGCCGTTTTAAAACAATAATTTAAGAAAAAGCAACTCCCGAACAATTTACACTTATTGTGTGTCATGAAGGCAACCAATCTTCATTTTCATGTCTTGAGGCTTACAGTCCATGTTCTGCAAGTTCGCTATTTCATCTTTCATTCCAAATGTTTCTCCCTTCTTTTCTCCTCAAAAATGATTGACACATTGCTAAAGTTTTTGCAATAATCACTGTAAACAGCCTGTCTTGTACCTCGCAATGTTTGTGTAGCTGTGCGATAGTACTACAATGATGTCACTTATAGAATTGAGACTGCGAGAGCTAGTTGGTCATAGGTGGCGCCTTGACCTATAAATGTGATTTTAGCGAACTGACTATTCTCTTTAAAAAAATTTAACAATGTAAAACATAGTGAAAAACAGTATACAGGTTCTGCTCAATAAATTAGATTATGACCAAAAAGTTGATTGATTTCAATAATTTAATTCAAAAAGTGGAACTTTTATATTATATACATTCATGACTCAGACCGATGTATTTCAAATGTTTGATGTTTATAACTGAAGACTAATAAATTCCAAATTCAGTATCACAGAATATTGCTGAAGACCAATAAAAAAAGGATTTTAGCAACATCGACCAGCTGAAAAGTATGAAAATTAAAAGTAGGCCTGTCACAATAACACATTTTGCTGGACGATAATTGTCTTACAAATTATTGTCAATCGGTATTACAAAATTTTTTGAGATCATTGTTTCATTAATTATATGGCATAATAATGCGAATACATCTTATCAAAACCAATAAATTTAATTTCTCAAACATTTGATATTGTAACTGGAATGTCAAATTGCAGATGCAACTGTAATAGTTTTATTATAGTAAACTATTAGTGAAACTATAAGTGAAATGTAATGTGTGTTGAAAAATTGTTTTGACTATAGCTAAATGAGAGATCTCCATCGAGTGCCTATTGAAGCCGTGGCTGCTTTCACCCCCACACACGCACACACGCCTAATAAATATTATAAATATGTACAGCACTCATTTCAATTCACAGGCGTTTTGAGAGCTTGTTCTGACAGTGGCCTCCGGCTCATCTGCATTGTTGGGCTGGTGTATCGCATTTTCCTCTTCACCCGATATATCCCATAATCTATGGGGTTGAGGTCAGGCAAGTTTGTTGGCCAATTAAGGACAGGGATATCATGGTACTTAAACCAGGAATTTGTAGTTTTGGCACTGTATGCAGTTGCCCAGTCCTGTTGGAAAATGAAATCTGCATCTCCTAAAGTTGGTCAGCAACGGGAAGCGTGAAGTGCTCTAAAACTTGCTAGTAGATGGCTGCACTGACCTTGGACCTCTGAAAACTCAGTGTCCAGGTTTATGAGTGCTTTATTTTGCTTTATTTACTACTAACTCAAAGAGTGGTCATTTGTCATTAATTACAGGCATCATGTCTGCATTGAACATAATTGTGTCTGATTGTGGCATGTCTGAATTGAACAAATACCAAGAGTTGAAGCAAATATTCTTTAAGTTACTCAACATCAGCTACTGCTTTCTCACTTAGCTAGCTCTGTTGGAGACCCCCTTGTGATAGGCTATGTGTTTATGTTAAACAACTTGAACACACAACTAGTGTGTGTCGGTGACGACATAATTTTGATAACAAGAGAGTAAAGTTAATTGACCCTGTAAAAAAGTAAGTTAGGATGTACCGCATGAACATGATAGCCACTTGTAGCTTCGCTATAGGACAAAAATGATCTGTGAATTAACTACCTTGATTGTATGTTTTTAAAGACAAAATGTCACTGTGGAAAAGTCACATTTGAAAACCTCTCATCAACTACTCGCGACCAATTAGTCGCAGTTGGAACCCTGAGTTAACATTAGAGTTGCAACAATTATTTGATTAATCAATGATTAACTCTTGGCCAATTAATCAGCAACTATTTTGAGATTTGATTAATATTTTTATTAATATTAAGTGTAAATATCCATTGGCAGCTTCTCAAATGTTTATAACATTTTGTAATTTTCTTTAGTCATCCATGAAAGCAGGCCTATTATCTTTGTGTTTTAGGCTTAACAAGATATTTGCACAGATGAGTTTTGGCTTTGGAAAACGGTGATCGGCATGCTTATTTTCAGATATTTTGCAAACCAAACAACTAACTTTGTTTTGTTTTATTTTAATTTTGTCCATCTAGGGCGTGGTTCTCAAACTTGTGGCCCGCGGGTCGTAAATGGCAATGTTTTGTAGCCCCTACCCTTATATGAAAGTTTAATGTTACTGCGTCTCTCATGATTTATGTTGTAGGCAGTGAAGAAGAGGTCTCTATTTATTCATGAGCAGAGTAAGATATAAGGTCACAATTAAAATGTTATCCCAGCAGAATCGTGGGATGTCAATACTAAACATACTAGTCAGTCTTACTTGGGGTGTCATAAACAGAATGTGCCAAAACATCACACGACTATACAGTACAACATACAGACAAGACACTGTTAGTAAGGCGGAAGTGCACAATAAACATCAAAAATATCATCTCTAACATGCAACAAGCAGACATTTGTGGGACAAATGTGTGTGGAGCTGAGGAACCTACCAATCACAGTGGGGTATAACGCTCTTAAGGGCGTGACATCGACTAGGCTTCATGCAAGCAAAGAAACATTTTTCAATGAGTGAAAGTCAGCGTAGCGTTGCCATGGAGATTTTTCTTCTGTACCCTGTAAGGTAAACGCGGACATTTGTCCAGCTGGCTATTCACGTCCTAATAAGTGTTTTAAGTTGCTGCCCAGCGAGACATTATATGACATGTATAGATTATCTCTCTCTCCAAATAAATCAAAGTGATGCGTGTGCGGTGAGATAAAAGAAGTGCGGGGAAACTCGTTGGTGTGGTCTGTGGTGAGCCAACTGGTGAGTCCAGTCGGATCTGTGTGGGATGAGTCGAGCTGAGTGCGCTGCACGTTGTTTATCTCGCAGCGTAGCGGACGCCGGGGGTGTGTGAGTGGAATTGATGTCAGGGCCATTTATAGGGCTGCACTGTTCTGCGTGCGTTGTCTAAACACGACACGCCAAGTCAATTAAAATACTGCATATTCCACAGCCCCAAACATGTCTTTTTAAAACAAATGTGGCTCAGCTATGTGCGAGGAAGTGCTGGCAGGTCCCTAGGAGTAAAAATAGGCAAGATAAATATTTTCAGAAAAAAACATTGTAAATTGAGTTGGAGACACCTGGTCTAGCGCTTAACCAATTACTCAATGAATCAAAACAAGCTTCCAAACTAAGAAAATAATCATTAATTGCCACAAAAACAAATTTTGCTGGACAATAATTGTCCTACAAATTGTTGCCGCTAAATGATATTGTCAACATTATTTTGAGACCATTTTTTTCATTAATGTAATAATACACAGCATGTATGTAATATTGTCAACAATATTTTGAGACTATTTTTTAATTAATGTAATAATAACATATTGTTGTAATAATGCCAGTATACAGTAACAAAAGCAGATCATTTATTGTTAGATTAATCAATTTATTGATTGTAACAGGCTTTAATTAGTTGCAGCTCTAGTTAACTTTACAATTTGCTGTGGTCTTCCTCATGAGTTCAAACAGTATAACAACAGAGGCACAACAGGTATGTTGTCAAACGTTATCACTCTACAAATTTAGTACTGCCAGATTTTAGGCAACTCAGTTTTTGAGAACGTCTTCCCTACTCAGGGCTCCAGATTATGTTTTTACTGGGAGCACAGTGGCCGCTAACCTAAAATTTTACTTACTTACTTTCAAAGTAAATATTCACATTTACTCTCATTTTTACTGTATTACTCAAACAATAAATTGCAACTGTCTTTTCTACTGGCCTCATTGGTGGCATCATATCCATTAATAAACTCCAATACATCCCTCTTTCTACCTCCCTCTTGCCGACTTCTTCTTTGGTGTTTGTCTCTTCTGCTTATTAATGACTTAGTGTGGCTTGGCAAACTAGCTAATTTGTGCTTTACAGTCCGCTATTAAGCGGAAGTGTGGAGCACCAATTTGTCAGCTACAAAAAATATTCAATAATAAAATAAAACCTGCAAAGTAACTGGTAAGGGTGCCCAACTTCTGTAAAAAAATAAAAATAAAAAAATAAAAACTTTTTGGCAAGGCCTATCAACTTTTGTCACAAACCGGAATTTAATTTGATGCTTGTCTTAGAGTAATACTAATACAAGGGAAGTTAATTGTTTCATAATATATTTATAAAAATAACACAGAATAAAATAACAATTTAAATATCGATTTAAATGTCATATTTAAATATCATCTGTAAATATTTTTGAACTCCTTGTAACGCTCCATAATTACTTGCTCAGCTTGTGTAAAATACACTTTAGGTTCACTTTGTTTTTGTGGGGAAGTAGAATAATATGATGTGAAATGCCCCCTTTTGTGTGAACACGCACTGAGCACAAAGTAAGTTGATAACCACTGTTGCTGTACCGTTTTAATTCTGTTTGGGGAATTTAGATTTAGTTGAGCTACGTTGTGAGCACAAAACTTTTTTTGTTTTTTTGAGCCACTTTCACTGAATACCCTCTTAGTGTGTGTCGGATAAAACCTGACATAAAAACAGTCTTTGTTAGGCAAACTAGGCACCTGACACCTCTTATACATGACATCTGGGAGGAAATTGCACTAATAGTGCTCAATGCGTCAGTTAAGTGTTGTCAGAATTTTAAGTTGGTGGCACGATGTCAAAGCTGGTTTTCTTGGAAAGGCATGAAAGGCACTGTAGCCAAGTAAACACCTGTGAGTAATTGTTTGGAGGAAAAACTGTAGCGGTTAGCCACTTTCAAAGTTAGCTTTTACCCTGCTTTAAGAAAGTGGGCTCTGAAGTATTTACATTTGATAGAAAAATTTTGTTTGAAATTACATTTTCAGGTGCATCCCAAACAACCCTGCTATGGTTCGTTAACACAGTCACATAGGAAGTGCTTGGCCATTTTCTAGTCATGAGGTAGGTATAAAGAGACAGGAAGGAATAGGAGGGAGTCCCTGAGGAACGAAGGTTTTTTTTGTTGCCACAACTCACTTTATCTATTTTACTCAACCAGCTACATTTGTAATGTCCATTCAAAACAACATTTTGCTGGGGTCCTTAAAGAACTTTCCAAAAACATATCTTACTGTACATTTGAAGTGTCTCGTATTGTAGGCTACGTTTACGGGGGAATGATGAGGCAAAAACAGAAGATTTATTTTTGGTTCTTTTCCAATAGTCCATGTCTGCATTGCATAGAGGTGGGTTTGCAATAGTAAATATCCCAATAAAGGGACCTTGTGGAGCTCAGCACTTAATGTACACTTGGGCCTGAAAATCAATATATTGACTAATTATTGAAAATAAAACTGTCTTATTTTGCTGGCCTTGATAAATTGACATGTGCATGTGTGTTTGTTTTACTTTCTCCTTTTTCTTTACCACCTCCTGCCCCCTCAGACACATAACCACCCACCAACTAAAAGAGTCTCCTCTTTTTGGTGAAAGGGCCAAAAGAACTGCCAATAAAGTATCACTGAAAAGAGCCGGAATTTCCATCACTACTCACTTAGCCATAGTCAAAGCACATTTTCAAAGCACATGACATTTTCCAGCCTTCAAAATAAGAGCAGCGTACATCCTGTCAAATAGTGATAATAAAACAAAGTAAAAATACCTTACTTTAATAAAGCTATTACAAATGCATCTGCGATTTTTTTCCTTGACATTCCAATTACAATGTTAAATACGTTTGAGAAATTCAAGTTTATTGCTTTTGATATGACGTATTATTATACCATAATTAAAACATGGTTTAAAAGATGTTGTTTAATTATCATCCAGCAAAATTTGTTATCGCGACAGGCCTGTGTACACCGTATGGAGGTGTTGTTAGTCCAAGTGCCCCATTGTTGTTTTGATTGTGGCACAAATGCAGATGCTTAACCTGAACTTTTAACTGTCAAACTTACTGTTAGTTTTCACTGAGTGACTTTAGGTGTTGGGATGGTCAAAACTGCACAGTTTTTATCTGTTCTGTCTTGAAAACGGTTTGGTGTAAATGCCACACTGGCCTAAAAAACGGTTTTGTGTAAATTCCCCAAAGATAAATTTTGTTACACTACAGTGTGGTTATGTCTGGCATGTAGTTTCTGTATTAGTCAGTAAAACAATTTTACTGATAGGACAATGGGCGGGCCACATCATTTTTGTGTTTGTTAAGGCAAAGGCAATGACTGCACACAAGAAGAGTTACCTTGTGGAAAATCTTTTTCTGTTTTTCTTTCCTTGAGTCAAGGACTCTCAGTGCTTTTGTCCTTAGTGATTCACCTGAGGAGCTGTATGTCAGCTTGTGGGATTTAAATGTCATTGAACCCCTGACACCCAGGTTCAAAGACCCTGTGTCCCTTGAAATTATTGTGAAAATCCGTCTGACACACTTGTCACAAGAAGATTATTTAGGTATCTATTTCAGAAAATATTTATCATGGTGTATAAGCACTTATACTGGTCACAACACGAGGTAACAACTATGAAATCTGTTTTATTTTTCCCAAATTCTGTTATTTTTACCAAATTCTATCTTTTATGTTTTAGTTTTTTAGAATTTTTTATTGTTTCAGAAGTTTTTACATTTTAAATATTATACTTATTTTTAATAGCGTAAACTCTAGGAAGATGTAATCACTCATGCCGTTTCAACTGGTTATGTAAGATTTTTAGGACACACTTATTTTGTTTACAGTTTTTCAATTTTCAATTTATTTATTTAAAGAGACAATGCATATTAATGAACACTTATGTGTAAATATGCCAGAATTAGCCAAAGGCTACTTTACAGTTAGACATGTATCAAAACAGCGCTCTTATTTTGAAGGCCGGAAGAATGTTCTGTGTGTGAGAGTCTCTTTACGGCTAATGCGGTAGGTGCAAAAATAAACTTGTTTCTTATCTTTTTCACTGCACGTCATCACCTGGCATTGTAAAACACTTCTTATTTTAAAGTGGTAAAACACGACACGGTGAAAATATACTCATCCAACCCGAGTTGCGCACACAACCACACTAGCATGCTAGCTTCTATCCCGAAACGTGAATAGAAGGAAGCCAGCAGGAGCGAAGCTAAGAGGAGGTTCCGCCAACTTTCGCTGGTGTTTATCTTCATTTCAACATTGGAGGGGGCTGTTTAGTGTTGAACTCGATGTTTTTGTCTTGTAAATGGGCTTGGTGAAGGGTAGCACTTCTTGGTTTCAAATTTTGCCCCATCTGTCATCCACATATTTGTACCAGTGACTTGGTGCTGTTTCCTTCGAAAAGAGTTCAGAGCCCTCCTGTCCATGTCATCTATGTAGAGGTTGGCCATGAAAGGGGATATTGGTTAACCCGTAGCACAACTGTACGTTTGTCTGTAAAATGTTTTCATGAATTGAAAATATTTGGTATTGAGCTAAGATTTCAGCAAATGAAAAATATTTGTTCAGGGTTGTGTCTCGTAACAAAAAGCGTGTTTAATTCATTCATGCACTATTGTCTGAAAAGTTGTGAGTGCATGCAGTATTTCCCATATCCCACTGGCATGAATACACTCGTTTCGATGTAGTGCAAATGTAACCTACCTTGTCCAGCCAGCTCCGTGTTCCGCCTGGGCTGAAACCATGGTTGACAGATTCAGAGTTGAGCACTAGCCATCAAGTTAATAACGCCAGCTGTCAATCCCATGTTGACAACAACACTTAAGGCGTCAAGGAGTGAGGTTTACTATCGTACTCTCGCACAGCTGCATCAGTTGGCATCCGTTACACAGCTACAGTATTCAGCAAACAGATTGAATTGAAAAGTGTGCAGTATTTGTTTGGGTAGTTGTATCTTTCATTTTGCACGGTGTAAATATCCACTAAATGCTTTACAAGTTTGTGCACCAACAACAATATACTATGTGCTCCTTTTTTGGGAAATCTGTGTGTGAAGTGACAAAGTTATTTGACCTCACAGCCAGCCAGCAATTTGTATAAATGTGTTTGTGGCCAAGGACACTTTACATACAGTATTACACCACTATGGGACATGACACATCGATAGCAATGACATCTCTCCATTATTTTGTCTGATTTTTAAATATAAATTTTCACCAGCCAGTTTTGTTTTTACTGTATTTCATTTTCTGTGTCCCTGTAGTATCGTAATAGAAAAAAATATGATTATAAAACATTTAAGATTTGAACATTGTATTTGTGTTAGGTCAAATTGTGTCTGCTTTGTCTGTTTGAAAACAACCTCGCTATTGTCAGATAAGAGCATTTACAGTCCACACAATGTGAGACAAACACAGCACAGATATGTGATCTTTGCTGGGATTGAGCAGATATCTTTAATCAGATCATGTCCCATTGACATGTAAACATGTTTGCTACTGTAGTCCTGTGTCTGCATCATTCATGCATGTACAGAAACACATTCTGTGTAGATTATTCTTTAACCCTTAAGAGGCTTTAATGAGTGAGTCACTTAACAGGTCATACTGCAATCTCTCCCCACCATCCCAGTTCAGTCTTATCACCCCTTCAGTGTGACGTCTCTACTTGATTACACCAGATCAGTCCTGGCTATAGGTTTCAGGCTAACAAGTGGCAGGTGGAGCTTCAGCGCTCCAACAGCTTCTCTCCCCAACCCACCTTCCAGTGTGCCGCATGTGGCTGTGGAGCTTTTGTGTTTGCTATTGGAAGTGCATTGTGTTTCCATCTGCCCCCTCTGCCCCCTGCTTTTGATCAGGCTTCAGGGTGTTGTCTCAGAGGACCAACAACAGATGGGGGACTGCACAGTTATTGAGCTCCAGTGTGGGGGTTATGTGGTGTGTGTTTTAAAATGTTGTTAAAGAAGAAGGTAGGTTGGGTGGAATAGGGTTGAGGCGCTGTTTGTTATATTTAAATTTGGCTTTTGTTATTTTATACATGACCTTATCACATCCCCTCCGCTTGACTCACAGAGGTTTGTTACAAAAGCCAAACAATATTGTTGGTCATGCTGTGTAATAAAAAAAGTAAATTCAGCAGTACTTTGGATGCATTATTTGTAATGCTTTGAAAAGCTATTTTAATAACCATATCCATTTCCACAAATTCATGTTTGTAACAAAAGTTTATTAATAAAAGGATAGAGTTCTGATTGGATTGGCAAAACTATGAAAAAAAGATCAGATCTGATCGGAAGCCAAAAAATGCGGATTGGGACATCCCTAATAGTCATTTATACACATGGTAGTAACTGGTTAAAAATGGCTTGTGTCTCAGAATAGCTAAACTAGTCCTGCTTAAAACTCAGTGTGAACAAAACATTTGTTTTTTTTAATGTTCTTGTCTAAATCTAACACTGCAAATAATCATACAGATGAGGGAAAAAACTATTTGAACCCCAGCTGATTTTGTAAGTTTACCCACTAACAAAGAAATGATCAGTCTATAATTTCAATGGTAGGTTTATTTGAACACTAAGAGACAACAATGACAAAAAAATCCAGAAAAATGCATTTCAAAAGGTAATAAATTAATTTGCATTGCCATGCAGGAAATAAGTATTTGATCCCCTATCCGTCAGGAAGATCTCTAGCTCCCAGGTGGATCTTATACAGGTAACGAGCTGACATTGGCAGCCCTCTCAGCTCGTTACCTGTATAAAAGAGACCTGTCCACAGAAGAAATCGGCAGCCCTCTCAGCTCGTTACCCGTATAAAAGAGACCACAGAAGCAATCAATCAATCCAGTTGCCATACTCTGCACCATGGCAAAGACCAAAGAGCTTTCCAAGGATGTCAGGGACAAGATTGTGGACATACACAAGGCTGGAATGGGCTACAAGACCATCGCCAAGCAGCTGGGTGAGAAGGTGACAACAGTTGGTGCAATTATTCGCAAATGGAAGAAACATAATTTTACTGCCAATCTACCTCAGTCTGGAGCTCCATGCAAGATCTCACCTCGTGGAGTTTCAATGATAATGAGAACGGTGAGGAATCAGCCAAAAACAACTCGGGAGGAACTTGTCAATGATCTAAAAACAGCTGGGACCATAGTCACCACAAAAACAGTTGGTAACACACTACGCCGTGAAGGACTGAAATCCTGCTGTGCCCGCAAGGTCCCCCTGCTCAAGAAAGTCCATCTAAAGGCCCGTTTGAAGTTTGCCACTGAACATCTGACTGATGCAGAGGAAGACTGGGTGAAAGTATTGTGGTCAGATGAGACCAAAATTGAGCTCTTTGGCATCAACTCAACTTGCCATGTTTGGAGGAAGAGGAATGCTGCCTATGACTCCAAAAACACCGTCCCCACCGTCAAATATGGAGTTGGAAACATTATGCTTTGGCATGCTTTTGGTGTTTTTCTGCCAAGGGGACAGGACAATTGCACCGCATCAAAGGGAGGACGGATGGGGCTATGTACCGTCAAGTGTTGGGTGAGGTGCGTCGTGGTTAGGTATTCCAGCATGACAATGATCCAAAACACACAGCCAAGGCAAGAAAAGATTGGCTCAAGAAGAAGCATATTAAGATCATGGAGTGGCCTAGTCAGTCTCCAGACCTTAATCCCATAGAAAATCTGTGGAGGGAGCTGAAGGTTGGAGTTGCCAAACATCAGCCACAAAACAATAATGACTTGGAGAGGATCTGCAAAGAGGAGTGGGCCAAAATCCCCCCCTGGGAAGTGTGCAAACCTTGTGCCCAACTACAAGAAACGGCTGACCTCTGTGATTGCCAACAAAGGTTTTGCCACCAAGTACTGAAGCACATTTTTTTAAAGGATCAAATAATTATTTCCTTCATGGAAATGCAAATTAATTTATAACTCTTTTTGAAACGCATTTTTCTGGATATTTTTTGGCAATTGTTGTCTCTGTGTTCAAATAAACCTACCATTGAAATTATAGACTGATCATTTCTTTGTTAGTGGGCAAACTTACAAAGTCAGCCTGGGTTCAAATTGTTTTTTCCCCTCACTGTATCTATGTGAATTGGGGAAAATTGTGTCAGAATTCCAATATCTCGGTGTCCTTAAACTCTAAAATAACAATTAAATTGCTGTCTGTAATAGTGTTAAATGTAATATTTGAATTTTCCAGTATATAAGATGACTTCTATTACGGCAGGCGGCTAAAATTTTCATGCATGCTATGTTCCTGTCACATATGACCACTGTTCGTCTACAAAAAAGCGCTTTTAGGCAGAGTGCCTTTTTGGTCAGAGCTGAACAGGAGTGGAACTCTGTACCCCAGAACATCGAAGAACTGAGCTCTTACACTATTCACAAAATATTTTAAAAATAAAAAGGTTTGTAAGGCATCATACATGTAATCACTATTACTAACATTAATAGTACAAGATACATTTTTTCATCTAATCCTAGCGGGGTTGTCATTTGTGTCTCTTGACTGGATGTATGTTTCAGTATTTTATGTGTTTTAAAAATCGTTTTTTCATTTGTATCCAATGTTTGCACTGTGGTCATTATGTGTTTACACTATCTTTTAACAAGGTTTGCATAGTTGCTTCTTTTTTTTTTAATGCAGATCTTTTGAGCTTTGATGTGTTCAAACCACAGGCATGAGCTGTGGTGCCAGAAGCCGGGTAACTTCACCATTGCGATATAGAGAGCGCTGACGTTGGCTGCCTAATGAGCATTAAGCATCAATGGTGTGACAAGATGTGTGCCCACGTAGAGTTTAGCAACCTGTACCATGTGGATTTTGTTTGTAGTAGTAATAGACTAGCCCTTTTTAGAGCCTACTTCCACTCTATACAGTTGAAAGGAAAAAACCTCTGGTGGCATTTAATGACACATTCAGAATTTTGCTCAAGCTCCTAAGGTGGACGAGTGGCAGTCATATGTTTGAAACATAGCTATGTTCCCAAAGAATTTGATGTATAATATTAAGTGGCAATTATTTAATAAATAAATATAAAAAAACATACACCATAATGACATTGATTGATCCTTTACAAAGTGACACAAGGTATTGGTATTGTATTTTTATATACTCATATGGAGCTGTGTCTGCAACAAAGTTTTTATGTGACCTAATAATCCCCAAATGTCACAGTTTAATCACGTGCAGTGTAAGTGTTGAAACTTGCAGCATAAAATGTATTAAATGACAAAATACATGAATGTAGCCTTGGTAAAAACATTGTACTCACATGAAAGATTCTTTCAAAAGAGATGAACATGGAGTTACTCCATTTACTCCGGGTTTCCTTGTATACGCATCTGTTGTCATTTCACCGTTATGGCCACGATGTTGTCATCGTTGGCGGTCGACATATTACTCATGTTTAGGAACACCAAATGTGGAGATGTGATTCAGAAAGAGACAGGAGTCAAGGATAAGCGTTACAAACCGTTTGCTAGTATAAACTGTAACTGAATACGGTTACAAGCAACAACCACTTAGCAACAGTTGCTACACAACAATCACATGACCCACAAACAGAAGTGAAACTTGGGCTACATTCACAATGCTGGGTAGGATTCCCGATTTGGATTTTTTGTTTAAAATCCAATTTTTAAAATCTGTTCTTCCCATTATCAAACAAATGCGACTTGCAACACACCTATAAATTGATGTGCATGCGCAGAAGCACGACATCACTCGCATTTCCGTGTGTTTACGGAAGTGCCTGCTGCGGTGTGCGCTTTAGTGATGTGTGATACCATTGATTTCATTTCTGAGTTGATACTGGGTAAAATTCAGGCTGGTATCTGCGATACAAATTCAATACTAATACTACTGTGCAAATTCATCTTTTCATCTGGTAAAATTTTAAGTGTAGTGTACAGTATTTCAGATCACAGCAGAAAGAATACAAGACATCATAGTAATTTATTTTAACCGTGAACTATTTTGAGTTAGTGGGGTGATTTACAATATAGCCAAGCTAATATACAACATCAGAAAAAACAAAGTACAAAATCATATAGCTGAAATGTCAAAAGGTATCACTATTTTGATTTCAGAATCAACTTTAGAGCACAAAGAGCTCTTATTGGAGATATCGACATTTCAGTATCAATCCGCACATTACTATCATGCTCTCCTTAATGCATTTGTGGCAATTTCAAGGATTTTATGCAACGGGAGTCAATATTTTATCAACCAAATGATTCCGTCTAGAAGATGAACAAGAAAGGTGGCAAGAATTTTGGTATTGAAGTTTGTAGACAACTTGTTGCCGCGTCTGTTCCAAGGTGTGTGTGGGTGGAGTGGCGTTACATTGATGAGAGCTGCTTCACCAACATCTTATAAAAAAACCATTTTCAAACGAGAAGAACTTTTGCCTACATCTGTGAGTACATTTATCCAAGTCTTGCACGATAAAATACGCCTTTCCATAAATGCCTACCATTAATCCTACCTTTAAACATGGCAATACACGCCTTTTTGTGACGTATATGTCGGATATATGCTACCTGAGCCTTCTCACTGCAGTCGCATCGCATACATATCCGATTTGAGACCTTAGTCGCATTTGAAAATGTCGGAATTGTGCTGTTCACACAGACATTCATTCATTCATTTTCTGTACCGCTTATCCTCATTAGGGTCACGGGGATGCTGGAGCCTATCCCAGCTGGCTTTGGGCGAGAGGCGGGGTACACCCTGGACTGGTCGCCAGTCAATCGCAGACACACAGACATGACATTTTTTTTTTAAATCAATTACAGGTCGCATATGAGCAAAAAAATCGGAATTGACTTGCAGTGTGAACAACACAAGCAAATTAAACAAAACTCAGAAAATAAATACAAGTTGTTACCACATACTGAAAAAACATAAGAATACACGTTTTGTAAATTATGTGTAACTTTTTTGAGCCAGTGATTGCATTATTATTTTTTGCTTTAAAAAAAAAAAAAAATTTACTAAGAAAATATTTATGGTCTTGTGGCAAGAGTTGCAGGATTAGCCACAGACTGCATTATTTAAAATACAGTAGTGTTCAAAATAATAGCAGTCCAGTGTCACTAAGCAGATAAATCACTGTTGTTATATTTTTATTGCTACATGGCAAACAAGTTACCAGCAAGTGCAGTATATTCTCAGAAAACAAACACGACCCAGCATTCATGATATGCACGCTCCTAAAGTTGTGCAATTGGGCAATTAGTTGTAAGAGGTATGTGTCTGCCGTTGACTTTACAAACTCAAAAGTATTTTATACAAACTTTGTTTTTTCACCTGATTCACACCTGTTTTTTTTTGCAAAATTGATCACTGACCACTTATTGAATGCCATCCATCCATCCATTTTCTTCCGCTTATCCAAGGTTGGGACGCGGGGGCAGCAACCTAAGCAGGGAAGCCCAGACGTCCCTCTCCCCAAATAATTGCCTAATTGCACAGTCGTAAGAGCGTGCTTATCATAAACCTTGGGTCTTGTTTGTTTTCTGAGAATCTACTGCACCTACTGGTAACTTGTTTTCCATGTAGAAATAAAAATATACTAATAACAGTGATTTAATTTGTTTAGTCACATTGGACTGCTCTTATTTTGAACAGTACTGTACTTGCCAAGCTTTGTGTGTCAATCATTTCAACATTTTGTAACCCATCTATTCCAAATGTCTCCTTCTGATATTTAACTTGCAATTTGCAATGACTGCAACACATTGGTTATGTGAGGCAAAACCAAGACTTCTTCCTTTAATACTTTTAATTGAATCTCTCACCTGAGGATGAATCATTCAGGGAATTATATGGCATTTGTGCAACAAAGGCGGCACAGACAAAAATTTACGATTAAAAAGTCAACCGAGAAAAAAAACAAAAATACGACAAATATATCGGTTTATATCAGAATTGGAAATTGAGAGCTGGCCAATATCAGCATATTAGACATCTCTATCAGCCGACCCACCCATGTCATCATTAACTCCTCTCTCGTTATGTTTTTTTCAATAAAGATATTTCAAAATAACACATTTTAGAGTATATGGTTAAACGATGATATTTTTGGTTATCATACTGTCAGATGTCATGTCAAGTCCCAGCATGAAAGGCCCCTGGACATCAAGCTTACTTTTGCGTTTAGTCTGTGGACAGAACTGGAATGTAGTACATGAAATGATGGAAAGATTATTTGCAGCCCTGGGCTGAATACTTTTTTTTATCAGGAAAGTAATTCACTTGTGAGTCAGATCTATTTTTTTTAAGCTTTTGTTTCTTTTATGTACCACACAGAAATCATATGTGATATTGTGCACTGACACAATGTCACCAGAAGAAGGCGTCATATATACACATGCCAGGCTCTTCAAAGTTTGGCTTCCCCTTAGCCAGATGATGGCAGCACCGTGCCTTGTATTTTTGAGTGCTGCTATATACAGATAATGTGTCTTCCTTGCAGATCATGTGAGATATAATGTATTCAACTTGTACGAACGTGCAATAGTCATTAATGGACTTAGCATATATGCAATCATTCATAACGGCTTTATTTTGTCTTTCCTGTTATCTAGATGCTACAGGATTGTGCTAAAGCACGTAGAGAAGTGGAGCTCCACTGGAGGGCGTCCCCTTGCTCCAATATTGTACGAATTATTGACGTCTACGAGAACCTCTATCAAGGCAGGAAATGTCTGCTTATTGTCATGGAATGGTAAGTTCACAAGTGCAGTCTCTCACTCTCTCTCTCACACATGCACATTTTCACAGTCATGAGTCAGCTGGCAGGCAACACTGTGGCATAGTACGCACATGTGAAAGGGGTTTTCTCCGGGTACTTTAGCTTTCATAGTCTTAGTTGTCCAGAGGTATGAGTGTGAGTGCTTGTTTTTTTTCCTCTCCTAGGGAAAATACACATTTCATCTTCTGCTGAAGTTTACCCCCATTCAAACAGTTGTACCATTACTCTATCATGTTTTTTCTGAAATATATTAATGATTAAATCATGCTGTTTCATGGTTTAATATGGCCTATTGGCTAAAAGAAAGTATGCATATGTAAGCAAAGTTTACAATTTTTAGTAGTATATAGTAGTATAGTTCCAAGCATAAAAATGGCTAAATGAATGAAAATACAAATAAGCACCATTAAGAAGACTTATTCCAGTTGTGATATGCACTTTTCTGCACTGGTCACTAGGTAGGTGAAACATACAAGCGCCAGACTTGAACGCCGGAACAACAGGTTTTAATTGCAGGTTCGAATTATCTTACAACAGGCACAATCATATTACAGGAATCATAATAATAATAATTCTCATCGTCATAATAACACGAGCCACTGTTGCCGCCAACTGAAACTCAACACTGAACGCACGATTTCACTTTCTGTCCACACGTCCGGAACACGTTTAATGCAACACAAGAGCACGAGTTTTATTTATGTCTTAAATGGCTTATTTATATTAGCGAGAAAGCGGGCTAACTAGTTATTTATTTCTTTTAAAATTAAGAAGCCAAAAACTTACCACTTCCACACAAGATGGAAGGAGATCCTTTTTAACTCTATTGTGCTGGACTACATGACTTCATGCAGTTTTAAGATAATGTAATAAGGAAGTTACTTATACATTTTTTGAGTGATTACTGATTGAATATTATGGTCAGAATACTATATCACTTGACATAATATCACAGAATACTATATCACTTGTACTTCAATGCATTTTGACCAATTATAGCTTCTGTTTCTACCATGAAACAGTGACTATTAATTAATTAATTTCAAAAAAAAAATGATGAACATTAATATAAACAATGGAAGAATGACTTTCATATAATAATGTTAATTAAACTGTACTCTTAAATCAACATGTGCTTGGAGCCATTATAGCTAATTCGTTGTGTTTACTAAATAAACACAGCTGTCATTCCGACTTTAATAATATAATACAAGTCATACAATGTTATACAAGTTAAATTAATTATTAAATTAAAAAAATGTATAAATACATATGTAATTCAATTAAATGCATTTACTTGGTAACCTCGTACTTGCAGTCATTTGAGAGTTTTTGTTTTCATTTATATAACATTTTAAAACATTGTTAAAATGTTAGCATTTGAGATCAGCAATTTGTTTTGTGACTGATGACATCTCACCAGTTGTTGCGTATGTATGTACATTGTGAATGAATGCAAGTCATTTCATGACCAACAGTTCTTTATGTTCATTTGGTTAAATAAGGCTTCTTGAGTCTTGAGCTTTACATGTGAGTTTGTGTAGGCAGATTTGTCCACTGCCTCTGCATGACACTGCTTATCACACATGAAAGACCACAGATGACAAATAGATGATGGGTTGGTGGTTAACATGTTAAAATACCGAAAGCTAAAAGGCAAGGTAAATGTGTGAAGGTCATTTAAAAGAAATGGTTTGCTTTCTAATGAATGACAGAAGAAAAACAAAAATGTATGGTTAATTCAACAATGCAGGAAATATAACATCATCCATCCATCCATCCATTTTCTATACCACTTATCCTCATTAGGGTCACGGGTATGCTGGAGCCTATCCCAGATGACTTTGGCCGAGAGGCGGGGTACACCCTGGACTGTTCGCCAGTCAATCGCAGGGCACATATAGACAAACAAAGACATACAACCATTCACACTCACATTCTTACCTATGGACAATGTAGAGTCACAGTAGTAAAAACAGTTGAGTTTAACTAAAGAGTGTAGACCTCAAAGTCTACAACTACAGTTGATGAGTCCTTTTGATTTTGTGTTGTCTGCTGGAACCCCTGAGTGGTCAATATCACACTAGTTTATCCAATGAACTTACATGCACATGCGTCATGGACCTCTGCCTCACCCCACCACAATTAGAATGGGGCCTCCTTGGGAAACACTGTACTTTACTTTAGATATGAATGGAAAGTGAAAATTTAACGTTTTTCGTTTGTGATGGTGCCAGATAAATGTGTTGTGAGGTGCCATTCTCTCGCTGATAAGAATTCATGAATCACCACATACAATTTTATGAACACAGACAAAAAGGAGGGAGAAAACAAAAGTGAAAGCCAGATTTCGAGAAATTTGAAGTGTGCTGTAGTAAGCAGGTCCAGACCACAGTTTTACAGGTACATGTTTGAAGTAATAAACTGTGCCGTCATTCATCTTTGGTCACACACAGAAACCCTCAAACCTGATATGGATGATTACACCTGCAACTTACAATAATAAAGCTTAAAACAGAGCATAAATGAAACTTATCAAGTCAGCTATGTAGGACATTTCCATGCACACACAAATGCCAAAAGATTTCATACTTATTTGAAAAGTAATGGCAAACAAGACAAAAAAGACAACAATGACCTGTAAGAAAAACGGATAAAAGTTAGCAATAATTATATTGTAAATCTGTTCCCGTACATTGGTCGATCTCTGATTGGCTTTAATGTCTAAACACATGAAAAATACTGGAAATGGAAATAATGTGCACCAATGTCAAACTTTTGACAAATTGTGTGACTGCAATACAAGTATAAAAATAAGATGATCCATGTTTCTATTGAGACATAAAAAGGTGGTCTCCCAAATGCGATATTGATATCAGCTATCCGGCCAATATTAGTAAATATATTAGGTTAAAAAAACGGTATGGAATTTATAACTGCCTGCATCTAAAACCTTGGCACTCCGATACAAGCAGTCGATTTCAGACTGCATGTTCAACTTGCAGCCACCCGATAGAGCCCACATCATCTCAACAACAGCGTGTGCTAATGTGTTAAATGTGTATGTTTAATACAACCTTTTAATCTCATTGCATTTGATACAAGCTCGCACAGGAAACGCTACAAGTTTTTTATAAGTTTTACAATTATAGTTTGACTTGAAGAAAACAATTGCAAATGCATATAAATACATATAATTGATGAATGAAAGGGATAAATTAACATTTAAGGTTATTTTTACCTTCAAGGACATGATTCTTGACTGTATCCAAAGACACAACCTGGCAGCAAGATCAACCACCACCATCTTCTTGTTTTGACATGAGTTGTTTCTTGAATTCAATATGTGTTTATCACATCAATACTGTGCCAAAATGGAGCCAAAGAAAGTGCCAATATTTTAATAAAGGAGATAAACTCTGTCTGCCATGTTCAACTTACAATTTGATTCTAATAACTAAAATTGAAGCAACATGTAAAATTTAACTTGTCTGTTGTTGCAGCATGGATGGTGGTGAGCTATTTAGTCGAATCCAGGACAGGGGCGACCAGGCCTTCACAGAGAGAGGTACAAAGATTTGTTAAATGACTATAAAAATTGTAATTTCTGCACTAACACTCGTTTATGCTTTACTTCAGAGGCATCTGACATTATGAAGAGCATAGGTGAGGCAATCCAGTACCTGCATGCTGTCAACATTGCACATAGAGATGTTAAGGTTTGTATGATCATAAATTTCTTACTGTTTCAAGCAATCTGACTATGAAGTTAAGAGAGCAACATCACTCGCTTTTGCCAAACTTCCTACAGCCAGAGAATTTACTGTACTCTACAAAGAGGCCCAGCGCTTTGCTTAAACTCACAGACTTTGGCTTTGCAAAGGAGACCACATCGCACAACTCTCTTGCGACTCCATGCTACACACCCTACTATGTTGGTAAGAGTGTGTGTTTTTACTGCCTTTTTCTTTTCCATGTCTTGTGTAGAGTACTAGGGTTATAATTCACAAGCTTCCTGTGTTCCTTTCACTCTCTCAACAGCTCCAGAGGTTCTGGGCCCAGAAAAATATGACAAATCATGTGACATGTGGTCATTGGGTGTCATCATGTATATTCTGTAAATCCGTCTTCTTCACCTTAGCTCACATTGGGATTATTTGCTGGGATTATTTGCAACATTTTAACTGCCATTGCCATTGCTGTTTTTCTCTAGGTTGTGTGGATACCCCCCTTTTTATTCTGACCACGGTCTAGCCATTTCTCCTGGGATGAAGAAGAGGATCAGGATGGGCCAATATGTGTTTCCCAATCCTGAGTGGTCTGATGTATCAGAAGAAGGTGATAACAGATGATGTGAATTTTGAGTTTGCGTTCTAAAACAAAAGATGTGATTGAGATTGCGATAAAGCTGTGCTATTAGTAGCACAAATTACAGCCACAATGACTAGCTGTTATTGTAGCCTGTTTGACGGCATATTTCATTATCATTGTAGAGCTTCCAATTACCATTAGGTAACTATTGATGGGAAGATATTATTAATAAGTATAATACATTTAATATTTAGGCAGGAGTGTATAAAAAACAATGTCACACACAAAGGATTAAAAAAAAAAAACTTATAGGTTGTAAAAATAAAGGACCACGTATTAACGTAATTGGAATGAAAATAGTGTTTCACCTATCGTTTTATTAGGGGGCTGCCCCGCACAGCAAGCGGCAACCCCCCCATTGCAAGAAGGCGAAGTTTAATTATGTTTTATTTTAATTTCATTTTCACGTCCATCTTTACAAAACTGGAAACGTTTTGAGGAATGCAGGAATGGTGTATGTCAACATTCAGTGACAATTTAAAGTACATCCAATACAGGTACAATTGTACAATAAGTGTACAAAAACACTAAAAAAACTGTTGACTGACTTTCATTTGCAGCTAAACAGCTGATTAAAACCCTCCTTAAGACAGATCCCACCCAAAGGTTGACCATCACAGAGTTTATGAATCATCCTTGGATTAACGTAAGCAATTTATTTCCTTTCAGTTGATTTATTGTTGATTTCATTGTCCACTGAAGGAAGAGTCATGTCTGTCTCCCTGCAGCAATCGATGGAGGTTCCTCAGACGCCACTTCACACTAGCCGAGTGCTCAAGGAAGAGAAGGATGCATGGGAGGATGTCAAGGTTTGTTGACGTTTGTAAAATGACCTCAAATATAAATTTAAGGCATTCAGAAAACACATTAAATATGCAATATTCTACAACAGACCACTAGGTGACACAGACTTGATCCCTGGAACAGGCTTTTATTGCAAGTTTGAATTACATCACAAAAGGCACAATAATAATAGCATTATAATAATCATAACATGGGCTACTGATGTGGTTGTAATCTAGTTAATACTCAACTTTGAACCCCCCACGTCAGTTCCTGTCCACACACCAGAGAATTTGAACAAAAACCGAATCATACAAAAACTGGAAAGTACAAAACCAGAGGTTTGACTGAAAATGGTTAGAGGTGTGCACTGTTACGAGTGTTGAATTGAATCAGTGCGTTTCATGTGCTCATCTTTTAGGAGGAAATGACGAGTGCCTTGGCAACTATGAGGGTTGACTACGAGCAAATTAAGATAAAGACCATTGAGGACTCGACCAATCCACTGCTAACAAAGAGAAGGAAGAAAGCCAGTAATGCCATGGCAAACGCGCAGTCTGCGGCTCGCTGAACGATGCACGCACATACAAACACAGATTGTAAAAAGGAAGCAATAATTTGTCAACATGTGAGTTGCACTGCATGGATTTTTTTGTTTTCTTCAAGTCTGTTTTGTAGCAGTGCTTTTTTTTTATTATTAGTCAACCATTTAAACAAGTCTCTTTCCCATTGACAGAGGTTCATGATCTGTGTTTTTACATGAGGCAAGATATGAATTATAAAAAGGAAAGAGAAGCACTCTGAGATTCCTCTTCTCCCTCAGTCATCAGGTTTTGTTGTCAGCATGAGTTCATGAAGCCTCAGTGTTAGCCCCAAACTAGTGAATGTCACATAAAGGCTAAAGCCCTACCAAAAAGCAAGGGAAGATTTTCTTTTACGTGCATAAAATGTAAATTGATGTGTTTGGAACTCTCTAGTGGAATGTAAAGACATGGATTTGAGAGTCTGTCAGGTTCTGTTTGTCTTAGTGACCCATGTACTCGCCAAGGACATTTGGTGTGCTATTATCATCTGTGTCCCCTCACCTCACCTGCCTTAAATAGGACACAAGTTTCTGGTCCAGTCACGATGCAAAGAAGGTAGCACCACCGGGCCCATATGACCTGCACGTAGCTTAAAATAGATCCACCTCTATTTTTTCACAGATTTTAATAGCATTTTAGCATAGGCCATATTGAGGGTTTTTTATATACAAACCAGGAAACGACCTTAAAACTTTGCCACCATTTGGTTTTGTTGCCAGATTTCAGGTTAAAGCTATGCAGATGATATGTCAGCTTGAAGTACTGCTTGGACCTTTTTGGGTGTTATCCTTTGTTTTCTTAGTGTATTTGAGAGATATGGAGCGTGTGCATGTGTTAATGTAGGCAGAAGGACCCTCTTGAGGGAACAGGAGGTCAAGTGCTTATGTTAGTGAGAAGAACTTGGAACCAAAAAGACTAAAATGGTTCTTGGTTGGTGTTCTTTCATTTTTGTTGACAACCACAGCACCTCTACACCTCCAGCTGGACTAATCAGATGTAGAAAGTATTAAAGAGCTTTCTCCTTATACCAGGGCGCCATTTGACGCACCACCAGCAAACTGTCATCACAGTCAGAGGGTGTGATTGATGGTTCCTCTTCAATGTTCTCTTCATTCAGGACCCTCAGGCCCAGATCACATGGGATGATGGGCAAATTCATTTGTTAGTTCAGTCGACCACATTGGCACCTACAAATCACACTGTAAAAATGATTGTTGAATGTTTGATCATCTTCTTTTTTTTTTTGTCCCTCTTGGCACATTTCGGTAGCAGATACAGAAACGTGTCTTTTTTTTCCCTGTTCAGTCAGCTGCAGCTGCCATATTTTGTCTGCTTGCTTTCGATTAAAAAAAAATACAAAACAATTATGCACCTTTTGTTTGTTTTATAACCTGAATTTCTAAAGCATTGGGGAAAATTGACTATTTAAAGTAATGTAGCCACCTATTAATTATTTGCACTGATTGTGTGACATGACCGAAAACACTGCTGACTGTTAAGAGGCACCTGGGAGTGCCTCGTCGGAATTCTTTAATTACACATGCAGTAAAATGTTGCTCTTCTGGCTTTGTAAGATGTCCCACCTCCCTAACTCTTCATGACAAAACATATCTCGTTCCATGTGTAAAACTTACTTTTTTGGCATTTGTCCTATAGTTTGTTAACGTAGTGGAGCACGCACTCGCTCATGAGGGGAAACCCAGTGATATCGAGTTACTCTGCAGATAATTGGGGTTAAGCAAGGTCATCCAACGAGATTATTTATAGTTGTGTCAAAGCGTTGTCATATTTAGTGTTGTTTTTTTTATTACATTAATCCCATTTTTAATCTACCGTTTCTGTATGCGAGTTGCCTATTTATAAAATCCATTTTATATGTTGGGCTTCCTGTGCTTGAGTTATTGGGTGGAAAACAAAGGTCAGTCACACCCTGAAGTGGCCATTGATTGATTGCCATTGTTTGGGACTTATCTAGCATAAAATGATAGGCTTCCGTTGTAGTTGGGTGGTCGAGGTGAGGGCTTTTCCTAACAATTTTTGGATGAGATTATATTAATTTGTATTGATTAAACAATAATTTACAAATCATAATGTCAGTGTTTAATCTGATGATAGCACTGATGTTCATTACATCAGCATTTTTTTAGCACGACTGCTACCTATGAATGTAACGCCTGCTTTGCCAGTAGAATAGAAATAAGCCTTTAGTTTGCATCCACCAACTTCTTTTGTCATTTTTAATATTGAAAATATGATCAATAACAGAAGTGTTTTTGATTATAAACTGAATGCATTTTTTTTACCTTATTGTGCATTTATTTTGCCAAAAATAAAAACAGCTCAACTTCTAAAACTAAAAGCTGTGAGAACTAAAACAATGCAAGTACTTCTAAATTAAGTAAAGTATTTGTTTATATTTAACAATGGTTTAATATGTAACAGTATTACACCTAATTAATACGAATGACAAAACACGAGTCAGCACATTTATGCTAGGCAAAAAAAACATCTTGACATTGTATTTACCTTTTTAAAACCAGTGTCAGTATGATGAATAAATATAAATAAATGTTTTTTATGTGAGCGAATTGAATTGAATTATTAGAATATGCTGGCAAATTAATTAAAACACTAAAAATGTTAAGTTATTTAAATAAAATACACATAAAAGCAAATGAAAACAATTGTTTCACCCTTTGCCTGAATCCAGGGTTTCCCAAACTAATGTATCCATTTTACTTATCAGTAAGAAACAACAATGCAGGCAGCACATTGAGTAGAAATTCAGGGAAAACAATTGCTCCATGTGGCTAAGTATCAGAAACATCACTTCCCACATCAACTGCTTTGCCTGCTTTGAGGATTTAAGTAATCCAACCACACCCATTACCATTCGACATGGAAATGCACCTGGTTTTTTTTGGCGGGTTAAAAAAAATCATGTCCACATAGTGTCGGATAAGTAAATAATCACACAGACAAGACCATGTGACATACCAAAACTAGAGAGAAAGAAAGATGGCTTGTGCAAAGGTCCATGTGATTACGCTATACTGTACGTACCGCAAGCCGTATCGGTTCTATGCCTGAGCAGATCGTGCCTACATCCGGCTAATCTATAAAACTATGGCGGTTACAGAACGTAAACATCATCATCGTTTTCCACCCCCTTCCCAAAACATTCAAATTTCAGAAATTACAAAACCTACAGCACTCTTTTTTTTCCATATCCATAAATAAAGATTTATAAATAATTTGAGGGGTTTTTTTCCCACTAAAAAAATACTGTCAAAAGCATTTGCTAGCAAGATATGTTTGGATGGATGGCTTTTGTCTTTAGATCAATTTAGCATTGCATTCTGCTTATGGTTGTCTACATTCAAATTTTTACTGCATTTTATTTGCATTTTATTTTCATTTGCTAGTTTTATTGCAACGTTTGTGCCGCATCTACCCTTTGCGTATATTTTTACGTAGCTCAGTATTGGTGAATAACACAGAAATGTCTGCATGCTACAGCATTAAAAAGTACTTATATAAACTATGGTTACTGACTATTTAAGTTCATACATTTAAAAATAGCAATATTTTTATAACTGTAATGCCTAGAACCGATCCAACTTCTGGTAAACATTGCATAATGATAGGGTTGATAGTCTTGTCCAGACTTAGGACAAAGTAAAATTGGTTCTCCAATAACATTGTTGTATAAAAGCAAAAACCCTTTAAGGAAAATGTTGACTGGGAGTCATGCAGGTGAAATATTCAGGTATCGTGCTGGCTATTCGGCAGCTATACGCAACCGGGCTCTTCTTTGACGGGTGGACGACAAGGTGGTGTTATCAGACTTTCTCACTCTGGAAGCTGCTTTCAAAAAATACCATTTCAAGGCACATACAACGCTGTTCCTGTGTGGATGAAAAGGTGATCGGGTTCAGCAGGACCTGCGGAACATCAAAGCAACAAGGCAGCAGGACCAGATAGGGTTGCAGGTTGGGCACTGAAGGCGTTTGATCATCAGGTAGCTCCGTGTTTTTTTAGGGGGGCCCCGGCGTTATGCTGGGGGGGGCGCTACCACAAACACTTCTCATTATTACCATATTTTTAGGGTAGAGGGGGGGCACTGAAAGTCGTTTTATCTCTAAAAGGGGGGAGCTAAAAAAGTTTGGGAACCACTGAGGTAGCTGAAGTTTTCACAGACGTCTGCAACTGCTCCTTACAAAAAATTCATAGTTACCCTGAAAACTGAAAACGTCCATCCCAGTCCTCAACTCCCTGTACCGCCATGACTGTACTCCAATCAAATTTGCAGATGACGACATCGCCACGTTCTCAACAACCTTGATTCTACCGATGAAATACAGTAATTTACAACGATACCAGACAAGCACAAAAAAACAAAATGGTAATTGAGTTCATAAGTGCAAAAAAGTCCATACCACGAACTCCACCAAGAGGAGATGGAATGTGTCACCAACTTAAAGTTGCATGGTGTACGTACTGTACATCTGTACATTCGTCAAAGGCCCTTAGCTGGAGCCTGAACACCCAGCGCCTTACCAGGAAGGCCTTTTTTCTTCCTGAGAACCCCAAAACAAAGCCACCTCCCACGTGACGACCTGCCAAACTTGTAGCACAATACGAGCTTTGACGTACAGTTGTGCTGTCTCTTACTCCAATTGCACTGCAGCCAAACAGGATCTGCAGCAGATCATCAAGATGGCTGAGTGGATTGTCGGCACCCCCTTTTCTCATCTGAGAGATTCTACTCAGCCCGCTATGGAAACCGGCCACTAACATTCTGACTTCATCTTCATCTCTCTTCCATCATGCAGGACCATACACATATGAAACAACAGTTGGAACAATTTTATGAACATACGTTATATATAGGCCGCACAGTGGATGAGTGGGTAGCATGTTGGCCTCACAGTCAGGAGGTTCAGGGTTTGAATCTCCGTTGGGGATCACTGTGTGGAGTTTGCATGTTCTCCCCGTGCGTGTGTGGGTTTTCTCCGGGTACTCCGGTTTCCTCCCACATTCCAAAAACATGCATGTTAGGTTAATCGGCGACTCTAAATTGTCAATTAAAGTGTGATTGAGTGTAAATGTTTGTTTGTCTGCCCTGCGATTGACTGGCGACCAGTCCAGGGTGTACCCCACCTCCCGCCCAAAGTCAGCTGGGATAGGCTCCAGCATACCTGCGACCCTAATGAGGATAAGCGGCATAGAAAATGGATGGACTTCATATATACACATTATAATAAATATCAGTATTTACATCTGTATTTCCTGTATGTGCAATACACTCAACGCTGCTCAAAATAACTGCTGCACCTTCAAATCCTCGCAAACTTTGGCTATATTTCGTATTTACATTTTTATACTTGATAATATTTTGAATGGTGCTAGAAATGGAAGTAGAGACTGGACCAAGCTTCTTTGTACAGTACAGTATTGTGTGAAATGCCAACAAAGCATGTTATCTTACAATGAAGACATCATTTCTTGGAGTCAGGGCTTTTTGATTCATTTTATTGTAATATTGTGCTCTTTAAAAAAGGTTTCTGTGGAGTATGTCTTGATGATAAGATGACGTATTTCAGTTACTCCTCGTTAAGATGGAAAACATTTGGGAAACCCTGACCTAAATAATGTTTGTGTAATTAAAACCTGAACCTGTCAATCACAGCTGAGTTTTATAATATTTGTTAACCCTCTATTGTTATATACCACAACATCTAGTGCTTACATTCCAGAAGCCACAAGGCGTGTTTGTCACATAAATACTAAACCACCACTACAACCACAATCTTGTAGACTCAGTCAAATCTATTGTCTATTATTGAATGAATGGACTCGTCCCCAAGTGGTTAGTAAGTTGGCCACAGAGTCAGGAGATCTGGAAGATCTGGGTTCAAATCTCCATTGTCAGTATTACATGTTCTCCCCGTGCGTGTGTGGGTTTTCTCCGGGTACTCCGGTTTCCTTCCCCATTCCAAAAACATGCACGTTAGGTTAATTGGCGACTCTAAAATTGTCCACAGGTATGGTGTGTGTGAATGTTTGCTTGTCTGTGTGCCCTCCGCTAGTCAGCTAGGATAGGCTCCAGCATACCACGGTGACCTTAATGAGGATGAGCGGAAGAGAAAATGGATGGATGGATAGACTTGTGCCAAAAGGGCAATCATTATTTTAGGGGTTCAGAATTTACATTTGAAATTGCAGCTTTGACGGTTAAACCGTTCATTTTTGAAAATGTGATACCTTTTTCAACTCATGTCAACAGACATGACTCACTTCATTGTGTCGACCATCAGGTTTGGGATTTTTTGTCTGTGAAACGCGACACACAGACTGAACTTGTGACAACATAGTTGGCTTCTGGAATATACACGTTTGAATTGTAAAAAAAAAAAAGTGTGGTGGCATTGAGTCAAGTGGGACATTTGCCAACAAACTGCGTGTGTGTGTGTGTGTGTGTGTGTGTGTGTGCGTGTGTGTGTGTGTTTGGATTCCACCCAATGCTCAAATGTTTGTGTCATCATGTGTGCAACGCAGCCCCAGACCTTCTCCTGCTTTGACTGTGATGAAACCCACAGTCATCTCCCATCCATGTATGCCTGCCTGGTGAGGGGAATGAAGCAGGGGGGCCTCAAGGGGAGCCCCCCCCTTAAGAAACTAGCACTATGGTGCATCTATACTGCTTTTGGCCTCCTTGTAATCCATCCACTTTTCTCTAAAAAAGGCTTCTGTACAACCATTTACTTAACATCAACGTTGAAAGTATGGGAATATTTTTAAAAGGTTTTGCGCGCAAAAGACCCCCCATGTCGTTTTCTACAAACCTACTCTAACAGCAAGTACACTCCTCACATTGCAGCAAGCAGAGGGCAAGCATAGTAGTCCGTCTATATCTAATACAAGTGAGTACACCCCACAGTAAACATCAATTCTGTCCAAAGTGAGAATCATTGTCCTCTAGCTTAATCCAGTTGGGCATGGGTCCAAAGGTTCAGGTCCAAAGGAGCTATACTCCGTCACCTGAGAGGAGCTCATGCTCTGCTGCAAGTTGTTGAAGTCCATGTTGGAATTAATGATTCCCTTAATGACCCACAGCTCCCCAGTTACCGACAGCACTCATGCAGCCCCAGACCACGATGCTGCCACCACCATGCTTGGCTGTAGCCTATTACAGTAAGGTAAGAAAGTGCTTGCCCACTTCCTGTTTTCTTCTTGTTGGACATTTGTCACACTTACAGCAAATGTTTCAGATCATCAAACAATTTTATTTATTAGTCAATGACAACACAACTGAACAAAAAATGCAGTTTAAAATGAAATCTTCTATTATTAAGGGAGAAAAGAATCCAAACCTACAAGAAAAACCAATTGCCTGCCCTGTTAAAATGTAACATTTCTAAAGCTTTGGACTCCAGCGAACACACTGAGAAGACGTCATGCACAATTGGCAAAAACCTGGAACAGTGGTGAACCTTCCCATGAGTGGCCAACCAAATTTACCCCAACAGCGCAACGACGACTCATCCGAGAGGTCACAAAAGACCCCACAACCACATCCAAAAGACTGCAGACCCTAGGCAAAAACGTCCAAGAAAAAAACAACAAACGTTCGTCTCAATTTACCTAGAAAAAAATTCCCAAGACATTCCAGAAAAAGAACATCGTACCAACAATAAAATGTGGTGGTGGTGGTGTGATGGTCTTATACTGTTTTGCTGCTTCAGGTAGGCGTTTTTTCTTCCTTGCTTTTTGCTTGCTCATCTGGACCTTTCCCACACCTGGAGGCACTGAGTAGGAGTGGGTGCCCTGCTAGGTTTAATATTACACTTCCAGGGACATTGCCTGTTTCCATGGGTTTTCCTCTGTTTTGAGTTCAAAGTGTGTACAGACGACCCCAAAGACATCAGTCATTGTCACGGTTGCTTGTGAGATCTCCCTTAAAAGGTCCACACAAAGGCTATGAGGTAGTCACATGCACTTCATTGCTTTTTGAAGTGGTGTGACGGAGTAGGCCAGTAGTGAGACACTGCGCATAGCATGATACTGGTTTTGCGGTTGATGTTAGTACATTTCACATCACATGGAAACCTGATTGTTAATATCAACATTAAGAGGTACAGTTTTGAGCCAGACTTCATTCTCAAGGGCACAGATGTCTTCTACATGCTTTAGTTTGTCATGACTTCTTTCAGCCCTCATTCACTTCTCACGATAGTCATTTCAGGATGGCTGTTAACACCGAAACTAAGGCTCTGGTTGTTTATTGTAGGTATGGCGTATGATGTGATTAATTACCAGTAATGATTTACTATCATCCCAGCAACATTACAGCCCAGTAAAAAATCCTACACATTAGAGCAGATAAATACACACATTGCATGTAGAAGATTAGGGTTGATTATCTAGGATCCCTGTACTGTATTTACGTGTTCACTGAGTGACGGAGGGGTTGCTACAGTATATCTTGCATGTTACTGTTACTGTGTTCCAGTGAATACTGGAATAAAAATGATGACTGAATTGCACAACTCATGACTAATACCTGGATGTACATTAGGCGATAGCTTATTACAATGAGTACATGAAATATATTCTTTATTATTGTTGAAAAATGCTACATTATTGTAGAATGGTGAAAACCGTACAGTACAGTACATTTCAGTGAACAAGCTTATCAACATTTTTTTAGAACCTAAAACAATGATTACTCATCTCTTTTTAGAGACACTTGATATTTACGGCATATTTTCTATTTCATTTATTGACAATAGTGCTTGACCACCTTCTAAGACATAAACTACACCATCAACATTGTTATCTATGTATTGATCATTTACCACAGAAAAGTCAGTCATGGCGGAATTAGCACTTGTGTACCGCAGAAACTGTTTGTCATGGTGTGTTCATCTTCTGTGCATAATGTTAATTTCTAATGAGAAAGGATGAATGAAAGTTGAACCGACCACTCTATGGCCATTTGTCATCATCATCCATTTATGCTTTTCTATGAAACAGGGGAAGCTCTTAGGGGTTTGAGTAGCATATCCACAATGTCTGCTGCCATTGGTGCTGGGCTAACTAGCAAACTCCTCCCACAACAGTGAGATGATTTAGTGAACCAATAAACTAAACGCAAATACACTGGGATTGTGTTATTCACGTCATTGAAAGCCCGAGAACTGAATGGCTGTGAAAGAACTCACTCTGGGAAAGACCACTACTTTACCTCAAGACTTCACGTCTGCTGACTACTGTCTCACCTTGAGTCTGCATGACTAAGTCGCATGGGAAAAACAGGGAAAATAACTCCGCTCACTCCTCTGGATGCTGTCAGTCAAAATCAAAGACCGCCCTACTCCATAGACCTCTAGATAAGTTCTTTCAGCGCTTTCCTGGAAATGATGCTTTTTTGACAGTTTATACTCACAATACACTCACAAAATTAAACACATTTCAGCACACTTTTACGTTTAACAATTGATAACCATTTATTTTTTATCACATTTCATTAGAAATGTTGTGTCATAAATATGTCAACTTTTCTGGTCATGTTTTTTTTGTAGTGGCAATTTCCAATGATTTATTACCACCACCAAGAAATGTTGATTGATTAGTCTTTTCTACTTTCTTTGTAATGGAGCGAGATTACGCTTAAACTAAAGAGGCAATTTCCATGAAACTTGGAGGAGGAAGCAATTCCATTCCATTCCATTTAATGTTCCTCCGCTTATCCGCATCTGGGTTGCAGGGGCAGCAGTCACAGTAAGGAAGACCAGACTTCCTGAGCCCCAACCACTTTTTCCAGCTGTACCGGGAGGACCCCAAGGCGAGACATAATCCCTCGAGTCTGTTTTAGGTTTAGGTCCTAGGACCTTCTCCTGAAACATCTTACCAGGGAGGTGTCCGGGAGGCACGTGGGCTAGATGCCCAAGCCACCTCGACTGCAAAGCAGCGGCTATATTCTAACATCCTCTCAGATAGCCGAGCTCCTTACCCTATCTCTTAGGGTGAGTCCGGCCACCCTACGGATGAAACTCCTTTCAGACGCTTGTATCTGCAGTCTCATGACCATAGGTGAGGGTGGGAACATAGATCCACCAGTAAATAATGAGCTAGGGCATCCGTCTCAGCACTCTCTTCACCACAACAGTCAACAAACAAACAAGACCCCAATATACTAATATTCAGACTTTGAACCATGGCCTCGCAGTTGGAAGTGCTGAGTCTCATCCCAGAAGCTTCACACCCCGCTGCTCAATTCAATTCAATTCAATTTATTTGTATAGCACCAAATCCCAACAGCAGTTGTGACACGGCACTTTACACATGAAGGTCACAGACAACCAACTGAATCCCCATACGAGCAAGCACTTGGCGATGGAGGCAAGGAAAACCTCCCTCTGAGGAAGAAACCTTGGACAGAACCCAGGCTCTCTGGGGCGGCCATCTGTTTTCACCAGTTGGGGAGATATATACAGAGAATAGAAAGGTAGATGGTAGAAGCACCCATGACATGTTGTCTTTCAAGTCACATTTGCAGTTAACTGTGTGGCATCACTACTAAGGCCTCTCATTGCCATCTACTGCCTTGTTCTTGTCCGAGAGCGTTCTACTGAAACATGTAAACAAATATGTGGACATCTATTTGCGTTTATGTCCTCATACCAACACGAACTGTCTAAATCACCAGATGTGGTTTGCGTCATCCAGTCATGCTTGACTACAGCCGGTGAAACCAGGTGGCAGGTCGTTTCCTGGGAAACCTTGTATTGTAGTTTTGTTGTGCAGCCATCATCTGCTCTCTGTGTCACATTTGAATCACCACCCTGCAACACATTTTTTAAAACTAACTACAGTTGACTGTCAATCACTTTGCAGGATTAGAGTAATACTTGACTTGAGAAATGCAACTAAAACTTTAGTCTCTGTTCCATATGAAATACACACATACATACCCTGTCACAGAAGGTTTTATTCCATGTCTTGCCATACCATATCATGCCATATGACAACATATGTGCTACACCATGTCACGCTGTACCATACAACACAACAGCATACCATGCTGTCTTGCCATACCGTGCCGTACAAAATAACGAGAACACCGCAAGTCCCATAACATACAGTACCATGCCTCCCCTTGCAGTACCATATAATACAACAGCAGAGCTTGCTTTCATGCCACACCATACCACACTTTATATACCACAGCATGTCATACAATGTCACATCATAACAGCATACCATGCTATACCGTACAATTTAATGTTTGGCCATGCCATGTTGTAACATACTATGCAAAGTATACCATGCTATACCATAACAATAATTGGCAAGTCTTGCCTTGACGTACTATTCCTCTACAAAACTTAACATATCATACATATCATACTGTACTACTGTATACAGTATAATATCTAGTATGTGGTATCAGCTTAAAATAGATTGGCGGCGTTAAGTGTCCACAACTTTGGATTTCATTAGAAGCTTAGTTTGGAACAATCATACATGACTCTTCAGGAATCATCACCCAGATGCGTGGTTATCAGCATTCTTAGACTGAAGCAGTTCAGCTGCTCTTCTGCGTTTGCCTAATTGAAGAAACTGTAAGACCCATTAAAAGTATTGCAATAAACAAAACAGAAACTGGAAGAGTCCCAATCGCACCTGCAATGAACGTTTAAAAAAAAAAAAAAGACCACGGTATGAAAGCAAAGTGAGTTCTCACGTTTCGATTGATTAGTAAAAAAGCTGTCACATCATGCAAATAATAACCCGGAGAACATTTTGTCCATGTGTGGTTTTTAAAAATGGATTCTCACATTTTCTCATCCTGTCTACACAGAATGACTGTGCAAACTCAAGTAAAGTGTCCAGTCATCGCACAACAGTCCACATGACCTTCAACTGCACCAACACTTTGTCGGGCATTTGGATGACTCAAACAATGTAATGGTAATGAACACGTACAGTAAATATTTAAGTTAGTCCGGTCTTTTTAAAACAATTTTTAAGAAGGACATCTTTAGGAGTTTACTACTACAGTTACAAATACGATGCAACTCTACTCCTACGTGAGTGTCTGATTCATTGTCTTTGAGGAGTTTCATTGCACAGCAATGAGTCAATACAGGAACCTTACAGTGACCCGGCAGTGTGGTGCTTGTTAGAGTAAATGCTGCACACGCAGTCCATTCAAATAGATGGAAAGTCAACATTTGCATTTGCTTGCGCAACCGCATTGTGGCCAATGGCTTTCTGCAATCAGCAGCATGAGCTCTGACAAGAATGAGGCCACAGATGGCAATTAATGCTTCTTATTTTGAAACCACACAAACTCCTGGTGCAACACACAACATCTCACAAAAGTGAGTACAGGATATCAGTATACTGTAGTAATGAAACTTGGATATACTTTACTTTAGAGCAGTCAGTGTACAGCTGGAACAGTAGTACAGTCGTCCCTTGCAATATTGTCGTTCTGTTATTGCTCCCTTGCTATATTGCGTTTTTTCAAAAATGTATACATGATCACTGTTTTGTGGTAGACTGTGGTCTAATATAAGTCAAAACATATTGTAAAACAAATGATATGTGGTATTCTGGTCAACTATTTAGAAAGTCACAAACAGTTTTTTTTACTCTTTAACTATGAAAATATTCTGTTTTATTAACATTGAATCCTTATTGGAAAATGTAAAATGCTGCCATTAATATTATATGGGGTGCCAAAAGTTTGAAGAATTAAAAATATTCTTCTTGTTTAATAAACACCATAATAGCAATCGAATTTAGAAATGAAATGGTATACCATTTATTCATGAAATTATATTTTGCTGCATTTTTGTTTCTATAAAGAAGATAAATAAAACCGCATGATGATTATACTGATAATCGTAATTATTAAATAAAGAGTCCATAGCGTTTCATCGCTAACGTAGGTAAATGTACAGTAAGCAGGTAAATATATCCAGCCATCCATCCATTTGGTTCCTCTTATCCGAGGTCGGGTCGCAGGGGCAGCGGCCTATGCAGGGAGGCCAAGACCTACCACTTTGTCCAGCTCCTCCCAGCAGATCCCGAGGCGTTCCCAGGCCAGCTGAGAGACATAGTCTCTCCAACGTGTCCTGGGTCTTCCCCAAGGTCTCCTACCGGTCTGATGCGCCCTGAACACCTCCCCAAGGAGGCGTCCGGGAGGCATCCTAACCAGATGCCCGAGCCACCTTATCTGGCTATATTTAAAAGGTAAACAGCTTTGTGTTGAAAACCAAACCAATCTATTACATCGGAATTATTTTGACAGCTTGTAACAGTTGGACTTTTTCCTCATAGAGCTTTTTCAATGTTAACAACAAGCCCAAACCTTTTCTACCGAAGGCCGCAGACTGAATAATGAAAGGATGCAAGGACCACTTTGATATTTTTAGATAGGCTAAGACATTTAGTACTGTATTATGGTTTGCTGTGAAGTGAAAACCATTTCAGTTGACTACATCATGAAGCTCATTGGGAGAACACAAAGGGTTTGCAGCGCTATCAAAAAAGCAGAGGATGGCTACTTCGAGGATCCAATATATGTCATATTCAGAGTTATTTCAAACTTTTGTGTTTATTCATAGTTTTTATGCCCTGAGTGATAATCTACAAGGTAAATAGTCATGAAAATAAAGAAAATGCACTAAAAGAAAAAGTGTGTCCAAACTTTTGGTATGTACTTCATCTCAACTTTGTGATATAGGTGGGAAAGCATTTTATGAATATGAACTTTGTTTTTTGCTCTTTATCAATTTCTTCTTTATCAAAAACTGATTTTTTTGTTTGTAACATTATAGTTAAAAAAACTAACATATTTCTTTTTATGTTACTAGTTTGTCTTGTAATTATGACTTTTATTCCTACAATATTTTGACTTTATTACAATAATATTAGAACAAATGCCATAACCTAATTTTCTGCGTTTTTCTATTATTTCAACTTTATTTTACTAAAATTACATCTTCCTCATATTTCTTACTTTACCTTTCTACTTACTTTCCTCATATTCATTTTTAGTATGATTTTTTTTATGTTCTTGTTGTTTCTTGTTACAACCTTTTTATGGTAACATTTTCTTCACTACAAGACTTTTTTTCCATTTTTGTTGTTGTTTGTTTTCTTGTTAAATTATATTTTTAGAATGTGCCGGATGTCAATAAAATAATAGCAGCAGGTTGCATTTGGCCCCCGGGACGCACTTTGGACACCGCTGGATTAGAAGGAGAGGACTCTTGCATTTGCTTTCTGGGGCAAAGGGAATTTTCGAGTTTTTGCTTGTCTTGGTGCATCTACCACCTATCCACAAAGTTTTGTTTGGTAATTTTTGCATAATTCTGACACTGAAAATAATCCAAAGAAGTAAATATTCTCAGTTTTGATTTACACAGTCAGACAGATATTCACAGTAGCATCACTTGTGTCCAGTACAGTATGTTTTTAATTATGACTTGCCTTATATGGGTTTATCTTCAAATAAACACATACAGTGGTGTGAAAAACGATTTGCCCCTTTCCTGACTTGTTATTCTTTTGCATGTTTGTCACTCTTAAATGTTTCTGCTCATAAAAAATAGTTAACTATTAGTCAAAGATAACATAATTGAACACAAAATGCAGTTTTTAAATTAGGGTTTACATTATTAAGGGGGAGGGAGAAAACTCCAAATCTACATGGCCCTGTGTGATGTTCGGCCATCTGTTCGTCAACTCAAGCTAAAGCGACTCAAGCTAACTTGGGTGCTGCAGCAGGACAATGACCCAAAACACACCAGCAAATCCACCTCTGAATGGCTGAAGAAAAACAAAATGAAGACTTTGGAGTGGCCCAGTCAAAGTCCTGACCTGAATCCCATTGAGATGCTGTGGCATGACCTTAAGAAGGCGGTTCATGCTAGAAAACCCTCAAATAAAGCTGAATTACAACAATTCTGCAAAAATGAGTGGGCCAAAATTCCTCCAGAGCGCTGTAAAAGACTTGTTGCAAGTTATCGCAAACGTTTGATTGCAGTTATTGCTGCTAAGGGTGGCCCAAGGGTGGCAATTACTTTTTCACACAGGGCTATGTGGGTTTGGAGTTTTCTCTCCCTAAATAATAAAAACATTCATTCATGTTTGAATGAACATTCATTCATTCAAACATTCAAAAAGTCAGGAAGGGGACAAAGTTTTTCACACCACTGTATTTGTAGACAAGATTGGCCAATGAAAATATATTTGCTCTCTTATAAAATTCAAAACACATTTGCATATGATGCTTTTTTTTTTAACCCTGAGTGCGAGTAAGTGGCGAGATTGCATGTGAATGAACGCCTTCTTTAGCACCAGGGTGATGCTGGTGAGTTACGGTAAGTTTAGACACAAATTGTGGCGCTGCTGGTAAGTGGAGGATGTAGGTCACGTTTGAGGTTAGTGCAATACATTTAAAACCTATAGAATGCAGTTATGCAGGATGTGACCTACGCAGTGCACTACCACTCACCCACTCCTCACAAAGAACACACTCCGAAGCTATAAAACTGGCGGATGATTTATTGTAATTCCAAATAAATAGAAAAAGACAACATGAAAAAATAAATATTTTAACAGACTCAATATGATTCCAGTACAGTCCACTTGTGTCGCTCACACAAATGGTAAACAATATATCTGAATATATCGGAAGTGATCCGGTTCCCATTGATGAGCGTCTTCACAAGGACACAGCATGGCTCCTGTGGCGTTTAGAAGCCAGATATGTTTCAATGTAGTTAAAGAGCACGTCCAGCTCCCCCATGGCTTTGTACACACCTTTACTCTCCAGCTGGGGACAAAAACATTGGCTTTCACCAAATGTTCTAACATTACACACGTACGCATTTCCTGTGATGCAGGATGCAAACTCACCTGATTGTATGTTGCATTTAGATTTAGGATGTCAAACTGCTTCTGGCAGGCAAAGTATTTTCTCTGCAGGAGGAACAAAGAGACAGGAGTTCAGTGAAAAGTCTGAGTAAAGTTCCCTCCACTTGTGATGATGCTCGTAACACTCTTAATGCAACACAGTCCTTCCTATGAGCCACGGCGGTGACCTCTTCCTTTTTCTTGCAACCAACCACATGCACATGCCACATCTAAGGGAATGTTTGGGATTTAGCCCAAAACCAGGAAGAAATTCTGAATTCTACCCATGAGGGAGTCATCCACACACTTGGCTAAAACACGTGTTTTACTCGGAAACAGAAACTGGGTTTTTGCGAAAACAAGAACTACAGAACCTGAAAGGGCCAAATACATGCAGTATATGCTGCTGGCTCATTTGATGAAACACCTACAGCACCAATTTATGACTTTCATGTACTGTTACACGCTAGAGCAGCTTCCTTTTGCCGACATCTTCTTTTTATACCTTCACGATACAGTTATACACTGCAAAAAGTAAAAAATAAATGGCAAATACTTAATGATATATTTGTTAAATATGTTACTTTAAGTTTCTGTGTACATTCTAGAACAGGGGTCTCAAACTTGTGCCAAGGAGGGCCGAGACACTGCAGGTTTTCTCTCCAACCAGTTTCTCCAGCAGGCGATTTGAAGTGATGTAAAGAATGTAAGTGATGTAAACTGAAGGAGGTGTTCAAATATTACAATCACCTGCTTTAGTGACCGGCTGGAAAGAAAACCTGCAGGCCCTCAGCCCTCCATGGCACGGGTTTGAGAGCCCTGTTCTAAAGTGAATACATCTATTTAGTCAAAAAGAAGTGTGTTTTCATCTTACTCGGATTTTGCAGTGCACAACAAACTCACCACTCGATGTGGAGGAAACACATCTTTCTTTTACATGCAATAAATATGAAAAATAATTCATATACAGCTAAGCCCAAGATGGGAATTCCCTCCCTGGACAAATAAGGGAATTGCTATCTGATGAATATGTTTCTTTGAACTAGGAATGACACCAGAAAGTGGCAAAATGAAGGTTTGGTTGACAAATACTCATTATTTCCATTGTTTCATCCATACAAGATTACATTGACGTACACCCCATGTTTACAGCTATGCAATTCCATATGTATGAAAAGTAGTTGGAATAACTTCATTTAATATTTTAATAATTTGATAATGCATGCCTAAAAGAATTACGATAGTGGCAGCAGTGCTGTCAGACACAGGGGTTCAGCAATCTTCTTCTTCCTTATATTTTATAATTTAGAGAATTCTACTTACAAAATAGATTTAGAACTTTGGATCTCTTGAGGAAACAGAAAGCATTTTGCACGTGCAACTTATTGTTGTTCCAAGTAATGAATACATACACAATAACAAGCACAGTACATATTATTATCACGTTCTTGTGTCATTCCCAGCTAGGATAAACCCATTCAACTTATAACCAGTTTGTGTTACAGTATCCGATGTTCTTTGAGTGCGCGCCGCGCGTAAAATGCGCACATGTTCTCTCAACGCGTGGAGCTGCCAGCATACTCACACATGTAATGACCTCTCTCTTCAGCTCATCAAATATCTGCTGTATGGACTCCATGTGAGGCTTCAGCCCACTGGTGTCCTCCGTCACCCCGGATAGTGCTGTGGGCAGCACCGTCTTCAGGTAAAAGTCCAGTATGCTGCTCATGGCGTGGCAGGCAAACGGCGTCTGGCAGGGAAACACAAACGGTTTAGTTCGTGTTGTTGTTGCACAATGCAGAAATTAGGCAAGTCCACTTACCCTAAATGACTCCTCGACACTCTGGTCCAGCAGCGCGGTGTCCAGGTCATCGTTTGCTTCCTGTTCAATTCAAAAAGAAGAGAAGAGAGTCCGTCAGGGCAGACCGACTGCTTCGTCTGCATGATGATGCCTTCAAGGACCGACTCGTTTTTTTTACGAGTAGATCTGAAACGGCGCGTTTGTACTCACGTAAAAATCCCTAATCTGTAAAAAATCTTGCCGCAGCTTTCTGAGCCTGCCGGGGAAACGCTCCACGAAGCGACAGCACTGGTTGCTGCACACTGGAGTGCTGCGCACTTTGCTCAGGAGAGACTGCACCAGCAGGACCAGCAGGAGGAGGCTTCTGATGCTGCACATGACGATGGAAAAATTGAGACTCGTTGGCTTCTCGGGCTTGGTGGAGATGCTTATTTGCGGGCCTATGTCTGTCTAAATATATAGGCGAATTTTGAGTGGGAAGTGACAAGACATGGTTAAACATGCTTGTTACATGCTGGGAAGTTTTGCTTTTTTTGCATGCATTGCACATGGGTTACTCCCGTTGCACTGATGGGTTTCTTCTTGGGGAAAATTTCGGGTGGCCCCAGATTGCCACATTTGAATAGGTTATTTTATCACAAGATTCCATAAATGTATACATAGAATACATTTTTCAATTGGCTTGATTTAAAATGCTAAAGATGGAGATTTGGATGTAATTTTCAATGTTGAGGTAAATAGGAACATGTTATTCCTCACATAGCAAATCATTGCAGAAACAGAGAAGACCGGAGCAGAGTTTTGGTTTTATGAACCAGTATTGTACATCTTACTGAGGTTACCTTATGTTCACACTGGTATGGCGGCCATACGTGTTGAAATGGTCGTAGTAATGCAAGGTTTACAATAGCAACCCCGGACGGATTCAATCCTTTTTATGATTTCCTACCACCGATTGAAATCTGACCAAATTCGAGCGTCACAACACAGACCAAATGAAAGTGTGCTGCTGTTTTCCAGTTTACAGGATGCAGTGTCCTTGTCCCGTGGCGCCGTCCATCCAATCATCCTTATTGGGAAACTTTGGTGTTTTGAAATGTCTTTGGAAGTCATGCCCACACTAAATCCCCTGACCAACACGCAGTCTGCATCAGTCGGGGTCAAGTCGAGCGGTGACACTTGTGTGACACATATTTACGTATCTCCTCATCAGCAGCAAGAGCTGACTTTTTATGACTGACATGGTGATGGCTTCTCATGTGACCTATATCACCGGTGCTTTATATGTACGGTTGCTTCTTTGGGAAGGTGAAAAATGAAACTAAGAACAAAGTGTTTGTCCTAGAAAATCAATACATTGCAACATCTAAGTACATGGAGACTTTCACAAACAAATGGGGCTGGTAGACTGTGTTGCAACTGGTGAACGAGAAATGACGAGTTTCTTGGTGGACGTATTAAAAATAACACAAAGCCCCCACCTCAAAATATAATTCACAATGAATTATTTAACCCATAACAACCAAAGCCCATTTCTGCTTCAACCAAATGATGGGAGATGTACAGGAGAATATACATTATTAAACTTGCTCTATTTTGTGAGCATGTTGAGCTGCTGTTGCGTGAGTTTTCTCGTTAACGCGAGCTCTCTTCCCTCAGGTGCAGCACGGACGCTACGGTAAATCGCCATGGAAGCTCACAGCGAGAAAGTAAGACCCTAATTGGATACACCGGCAACCTCGTCGCTTCCAAACGTCACTTTCATACAAGCGGAGCTTCATTGCGGGTCAACGGGGCAGGGCGGTCTTTGGTTTTGTAGCAGGAGCCAGAGGAGTTTCCCCACGTGCCAGTCACGCAAATGCGAGAGGCGACAGCAATCAGAGCAGACAAGTCTCTTTTCTGAAGTGAATTACAATATTCCACAGTGATTCAATTTCACAGCTAATTTATTAATTTTTACTTGTCAATAAATATGCATATTGAAGCAAATTTTGGAATATATTTTTGCCTAGATTAAAAATTTTAAGCATAAATACGGCAACACGAGCTAAAAGAAAAATATCAGACATTCAGAAGAGCATGGTGCTGGACAAGAAGCAGGACATCGCATGACACTTTTGTTGTTCACGTGTCGCAGTCGTGTCTGGAAGCAGTTAACCGCCAGGTTAAATGAGGGATTGCTGTACAGGTATTTGGCCGTTTTGCTTTGTATCGCCTCACTGGATTACAAATTACAGCCATTTTATGCAGTGTGTAAAATAATCAGGGGCTGAAAATTATTTGGACAAAGTGACATAGTTATAAAAATAACCATCACTTTGACATCCAGCCACTAATTGCTAAGAATTGCAAAGAATATTTCACTTCTTTGGCCTTAAAAAGTCTTGATCTGCATCAGCTGAGTAGCATTTATGTGAAAGTGAACCTCGTACATTTCGAAGGTTGTCTTGTGACTTCAGAGCACGTTCCACTAGCAGCCTTGCAAGCGCATACAGTAGTTTATAACTGTCTCTGCCATGGTTGGCAAATGGATCCGGAGCTGTTTTCTTTCCAGCCCCATATGTCCATAAGCCCATTTGATGCAAATATGACCATGAAATATACCACATTTTTGGACCTGGATTTACTATAAAGTTAATTGTTATTAAGAGAAATAAGGTTAAGGTATGATAATTAAGATAAGAAAGGGTAGTTTTTTAAGTGTCCAGGAGTAGGGGGTTCGTGTTTCAGGTCAAATGTCTGAAGGGATACACCACAGTAAAAAGTTTGCCAACCACTGCTCTAAAATGTTCTTGATTGTGTTGTAAGGTCTTGCTTTCTCTTCTTCCAAGGGAAGCAGTCTTATCATCATCTACCATAGTTGTCCTACTGTAAGTTACTGTGCAAATCAGGTCAAGACTATTTCAAATGCATGTCAGGAAGCAGCAAGTGAATGTGCCTGAAGGGCCTGGCAAAGCCGTATTTACCATGCATTCCTTTACTTATGGAGCCTCGTCACAAATACATTTGGTGCTGTTAAACACATTATTATGGGACTTGTCGTTCTAACTCTGTACAGTGGATGGCATCGTAACTCTGCTTCTGAACACACATATGAATATGCACCTGGGCCTGGGGTTTCATCTATGAACATGTGTGTGGAGTTCTGACTAAAAGTCTTCATATGAAGCCAAAAATGTGTACACGGACAGAAATATTCAGTCTTGTTTTCCATGTAACATGTTATTTCTTTTATCTATCTTTTTGTTTGGATGGTGCACTGGTGGTGTTTGTGATGCACTATCAATAAACACTCACCACTCATATGTTGACAAGCACATGCAATATAGGATACTAGATGTGACTGATAAATTTTATCTAAATAGCAACGCCTTCCACAAAAGGTCAGTGACGGCGTGACAGCTAATGGATGAAATGATTGATAACCCTTTTCTGGCTTCCATTGCATGTTTATTTCTAACAAATGAAAAGAACTGAACAAGAACAAGAAAAAAAAAGAACTTCAGCACTTAATATGTACGTCATCTTTTTGCCTTGTCTCCAAAAAGTGCCTACTCCAGCAGTAAGAGTACCTACACCAACCCGTGGATTTTTATATCTGGAAAAATAGGTGGCAGGTGTTTTTGCACACCTGGTTTGCCAAAGAATAATAAGCCATCTAGTCCAGGGTGTACCCCGCCTCTCGCCCAAAGTCTGCTGGGATAGGCTCCAGCATCCCCCGTGACCCTAATGAGGATAAGCGGTATAGAAAATGGATGGATAATAAGCCATAGCAGGAGGGACCACTGTGGCTAACGTAGCGACTTTCACGTGTTTTCAAAACTCTCTAGATTTTCATTTTCAAAAAAGCAACTCGGGACTTGATCAACTTTTCTTGGTTTTATCGGACGCTTTAGGAGACACTACCGTAAAACCACCCCAAGCACCAGACCCGATGGCTGGAACAACAGCCTTTTATTGCCAACAAGGGATTTACAAGTTGTTTACACGCAACATTAGAACAGGCAAAAATATGTGAGCTCGTAGGCCTTTTTAAAATCGGTTTTCATTATAGGAAAAAAAAACCAATACTGATGTCTACCTACAATACATTTTTATGCCAGTATTGGGCCGATAATTACAGGACATCTCTATTCCCAACTGGTATTTTCAAACTCCATATTGTCAGAGTTTGAATTAAATACAGTCCAAATGACTGTATTCCTGACATAACCTCTTGACAACCACCCCACCCCGCCTTGCATACACCCCTTATGCCCCGGTGTGCCACTGTATATTGCTGCCAGCTTCTAAATGCTGAAAATCTGCCCCTCACGTGCAGGTGGCATGCAGCGGCTGAAGCACAAATAACAGTGGAACACTTCATGGTTGTGGTTGCTAGTGTTCATCTCTGAGGTTATACCTGTGGCAGGTCCAATTTGCTTTTCATCATTTGCTTTCCACCGCTTTGTGCGTCACATTTGCTAGTGCCTGCGAAATGTGCACGCAAAATGCATGCGTAAGAGGAGATTTAAAAAGTTCACACAGCTCTTCCCCTTTGTGACTATTGCTGAGTAACAAAAATGTGCATGACTAATCTCTATATGAGGACTGAAGAGGAAACAATGACACATGCGTGTAACGTGTCCAAGAGTTTCATGACTCTAGTGGACGGCACCCACTGAAATGAGCAAGGTTGATATGCCTCATCAGTGATATTTGGGTGACAAATAACTTAAATAAAAATAGATTTATAATATATATATATAATATAATAGACATGTGAGCCACCGACAGGAAGAAAAATGTCTGCTTACGTTAGTTATATCATTATACAGTATAATCCAATTTTCATGTTCAACTTGGGAACAGATGCAATCGAGAGATAATTAAATATTTAAATAAGCGCTTAAATGCATTCTTAGAAAAAAAATACTTCCTCAGAAACTCTTTTTCGCAGAATTGAGCAAGTATCATCAGTAAACCCGAAACTAAGATGTTGTTTTGCTGAACTGGCATCTTTTTTTGCTTTCAACTGTACATTATTGCTAACATAATATTGACTCAGACAAAGCATAAACTCATTGTTTTCCATTATATTTAGGTCCAAATGCAAAAAGAATGTTCTTCTCTGGAGTTGCTGCAGGAGAGACGCGGCGAGCTGGGGTGGGCTTATTAATAGCCCACTGGCCCGGTGCCTCTGTGCTCTGTGTCATCCCCAGTGAACGAGAGGGTTCTTTTCGTACGCCTTGGGGCTGGGGAAAGGGTCCTGACTGTAGTTTGTGCGTATGCGCCGAACGGCAGTTCAGAGTGCCCAGCCTTCTTGGAGTCTATCATAGGGGTTCTGGAGAGCAGAGAGCAGCTGGTGACTCCATAGTTCTTCTGGGAAACTTCAACGCCCATGTGGGCAATGACAGTGTGACCTGGAGGGGCGTGGTTGGGAGGAACGGCCTCCCTGACCTGAACCCGTGCGGTGTGTTGTTGCTGGACTTACAGTTTGTCCATAACAAACACCATGTTCGAACATAAGGATGTCCATAAGTGCACTTGGCACCAGGACACCCTAGGTCGCAGGTCTATGATCGACTTTGTGGTCGTATCATCAGACCTGCGTCCGCGTGTTCTGGACACGCGGGTGAAGAGAGGGGCTGAGCTGTCAACTGACCACCACCTGGTGATGAGTTGGATTAGATGGCGGGGAAGGATGCCAGACAGACCTGGCAGACCCAAACGCGTAGTGAGGGTGTGCTGGGAACGTCTGGCAGAATCTCCCGTTCGTCGAGTCTTCAACTCTCATCTCCGGCAGAGCTTCGCCTGCATTTCGAGGGAGGACCGGGATATTGAGTCCGAATGGGCCGTATTCCGTGCCTCTATTGCTGAGGCAGCCAGTTGTGGTTGCGGCCGCAAGGTGGTCGGTGCCAGTCGTGGTGGCAAGCCCCGAACCCGATGGTGGACACCGGGGGTTAGGGCTGCCGTCAAGCTGAAAAAGGAGTCCTATCGAGCATGGATGGCTTGCGGGACTCCCGAAGCAGCTGACAGGTACCGGCAGGCCAAGCGGCACGCGGCTTCGGCGGTGGTCGAGGCAAAAACTCGGGTGTGGGAGGAGTTCGGTGAGGCTATGGAGCACGACTTTCGGTCGGCCTCGAAGAGGTTCTGGCAAACCGTCCGACACCTCAGAAAGGGGAAGCAGCCCCCAGTTCACACTGTTTACAGTGCGGACGGGGGCTTGCTGACCACGACTGTGGATATAGTTGGTCGGTGGAAGGAATACTTCGAGGCCCTTCTCAATCCCACTGACATGCCTTCCATAGAGGAAGCAGAGTCTGAGGATACGTACGTGGACAGTTCTATCACCGTGGCTGAGGTAATTGGGGTAGTTAAAACACTCCCCAAGGGCAAAGTTCCGGGGGTAGACGAGTTCCGCCCTGATTTCCTCAAGGCTCTGGATGTTGAATGCTGGAGGCATTCACACATATAATAATCTGCAACACTTTTCATCTGCAACCTTTTATTTATAGGTTTAATAAAAATTATTGCAAACGAATGGGGAGATTTTAAAAGACCCATATTTTTTACGATTCACAATCGATTCGGACCGTGCCCAAGACAAAATGTTCAAACTGTTGGGAAATTGATCGCTTTGCAGCCGCTTGTGTCTACATCATACGGTGAGGGCGTTTACTTTGAAGATTCGTCCCAGGTGTCCACCCAGAGATGTCTTGCCTTTGAAGAGACTGTGTGTGCGTGTGTTTGGACTGTAATTGAGGGTGCATACAGCAGATGGCAGTACTGCTTGTTTAAAGTGAATGTGTAAGTGAAGAAGAATAAATACAGGAAGTGTTTCCAAGGTTTCCACACAGACTTTATATTATTTACACCTCGCTAAAATTAGCATAGTAGCATTTTTAGCTGTTTTCATTGGAAGACACAATTCTACTAGTATGCTAGGTGACAGCTAAGTGACAGAAGATGCCAGGATGCTAACATTAGAGTATTAGCATTTTTAGTTGTTTTCACGGATGAAAACATATATAAATGCTCTGCAGCAGATGTGTGTGCATGTGTGTAATGATGAGTCACTCGCGGACGTAAAGAGGACCGCGGCCAAGACAAAGTGCTCAAATTGTTGGCCAATTTATTGCTTTGCAGAAGTTATAATAGGTGACAGCTAAGTGTTAAAAGATGCCAGCATGCTAATACTAGCATAGTAGCATTTTAGCCGTTTTGATAGATAAAACAATTTAGAATATAAACACTGCAGCAGGTATTTGTGGGTGTGTAATATTGAGTCAATCGGTTACGAAATTGCCTCTTTGAAATGAACGAAAAGAGCCGGCTTTTGTTTCAGAGAGCCGATTTGTTTTTCCTCTTTTTTTTTTACTGTGTCTTATTCCACCCGTTTTTGACGGCTCACTCCTAAAACAGTTTTCAACCAATTCCAAAATGTCAAAATCTCCAGCTCATTAGAGCATTGCAAGCATTGAATAGTTTAGTATCATTTTTCAACCGATTTCATGCAAACATCCTTCAAAATATCCAGCTCAGCTAGGAAAGAGGTGCTCCTGGCACATTTAACAATGTCTTTAAATTGCACAGTTTTTGCAAAATTTTTTGTTTTCCGAGATTTTCTTCCCATTGAAAATGAATGGCGAGATTTTCAAAAGTTCATCTTTTTTACACTTCTCAACCGATGGTGGATGGTGCCCTTTTCATTTATTTATTGGAGGCATTCACACATATAGTATTCTGCACCACTTTTCATCTATTTATTATTTTTATTCCACCTTTTTTGTCCGCTAACTAGTCCCACAGTTTTCAACCGATTTCATGCAAACATCCATCAAAATGTCCGGCTCAGCTGGGAAAGAGGTGCTACCTAAGTTGAGGGTGCATACAGCAGAGGGCAGCACTGCTTGTTTAGAACCAATGTGTGAGTGAAGAAGAATAAATACAGGAAGTGTTTCCAAGGTTTCCACACATTTTTAATTAATCACACCACTATAGCATTAGCATAGTAGCATTTTTAGCTGTTTTCATTGAAAGACACATTTGTACTATTATGCTAGGATAGCTTAATGACAAAAGATGCCAACATGCTAATATTAATGTAGGAGCATTTTTTCATAGACAAAAACATATATAAACGCTCTGCAGCAGATGTGTGTGCGTGTGTGTAGTGATGAGTCGATCGCGAACGTCAAGAGGATCGTGGCCAAGATAAAGTGCTTATAATGTTGGCCAATTTGCTAATATTAGCATAGCAGCATTTTTTGCTGTATTCATTGGAATACACAATTATACAGTTATGATGGGTGACAGCTAAGTATTAAAAAAGGCCAGCATGCAATATTAGCTTAATAGCATTTTTAGTCGTTTTCACAGTAAAAAACATATATAGTGTGGACTGTAATTGAGAGTGCATGCAGCAGAGGGCAGCACTGCTTGTTTAGATTCATCATGTGCGGGAAGAAGAATACATACAGGAAGTGTTTCCAAGATTTTCACATAGACTTTGAATTAATCACACCTCTCTAGCATTAACATAGTAGCATTTTAGCTGTTTTCATTGTAAGACACATTTCTACTATTATACTAGGTGATAGCTAAGTTACAGAAGATTTAATAAGTGATAGATAAGTGATAAAAGATGCCAGCATGCTAATATTAGCATAGTAGCATTTTTGGTCGTTTTCACAAAAAAAAAAACATATATAGTGTGGACTGTAATTGAGGGTCCATGCAGCAGAGGGTAGCACTGATTGTTTAGTTTAGCATGTGAGTGAAGAAGAATACATACAGGAAGTGTTTCCAAGATTTCCACATAGAACTTGAATTAATCACACCTCTCTAGCATTAACATAGTAGCATTTTAGCTGTTTTCATTGTAAGACACATTTCTACTAGTATGCTAGGTGACAGCTAAGTTACAAAAGATGTGATAAGTGATAGATAAGTGATAAAAGAGGCCAGGATGCTAATATTAGCATAACAGCATTTTTAGCTATTTGGATAGATAAAAACATTTACAGTATAAACACTCCAGCAGGTGTTTGTGGGTTACACCATTACACAGTTATGATAGGTGACAGCTAAGTGACGAAAAATGCTATCATGCTGATGTTAGCGCAGTAGCATTTTTAGTTGTTTTCACAGATGAAAACGTATATAATAGCTTTGCAACAGATGTGTGTGCGTATGTTTAATGGTGACAGCTAAGTATTAAAAGATGCCAGCATGCTAATATTAGTTTAGTAGCATGGTTAGCTGTTTTGGTAGATAACAAAAAAGTCATCAGAAAAGGGTGGAACAGCACACAAAAAAAGAAGAGGACAAACAAATCGGCTCTCTGCAACAAGAGCCGGCTCTTTTTGTTCATTTCAAAGAGTCGATTCGATTCCTAAATGTTAAGATCTCATTAGAGCATTGCAAGCATTAAATAGTTTAGTATCACTTTTCAACCAATTTCATGCAAACATACATCAAAATGTCCGGCTTAGCTGAGAACGAGGTGCTACCTAAAAAATGTTTCTGTAAAATGCAGTTTTTGCAAAATTTCTCGTTTTCCGAGATTTTCTTTCCATTGCAAATGAATGGCGAGATTTTCTAAAGTTCATCTTTTTTACACTTCTCAACCGATTCGGACCGTGCCCAAGACAAAATGGTCTAATTGTTGGGAAATTGATTGCTTTGCAGCTGTTTTGGTCTGCTCCGTACGCTGAGGACCTTTTCCTTGAAGATACTTGTACGTGTATTTCCCAGAGATGTCTTGTCTTTGAGGAGAATGTGTGTGCGTGTGTGTGGACTGTAATTGAGGATGCATACAGCAGAAGGCATGAACGTCTTGTTTAGAGCCAATGTGTAAGTGAAGAAGAATAAATACAGGAAGTGTTTTCAAGGTTTCCACAGAGACTTTGAATTAATCACACGTCTTTAGCATTAGCATAGTAGAATTTTAAAGATCGAAACCAATCGGCTCTTTGAAATGAACGAAAAGAGATGTCTCTACTCGCAGGGAGCCAATTCGTATTTCCTCTACATTTGTACTGTGTCTTAATCCACCCTTTTTTGACGGCTCACTACTCCGACTGTTTTCAACCAATTCCAAAATGTCAAAATGGCCGGCTCATTAGAGCATTGCAAGTATTGAATAGTTTAGTATCGTTTTAACTATTTTCAGAGGAAGATAACATGTAAACACAGACTAAGCATTAGTTTTCAACCGATTTCATGCAAACATACATTAAAATGTCCGGCTCAGCTGGGAAAGAGGTGCTGCACAAAGTTGATCATAGACCTGCGACCTAGGGTGTTCTGGTGCTAAGTGCACTTATGGACATCCTTATGTTCGAACATGGTGTTTGTTTTGGACAAACTGTGATTCACACAGAAGTCAAACAACAACACACCACACGAGTTCAGGTCAGGGAGGCCGTTCCTCCCAACCCTGCCCCTCCAAGTCACACTGTCATTGCCCACATGGGCAGTGAAGTCACCCAGTAGAACTATGGAGTCACCAGCTGGGGTGCTCTCCAGAACCCCTCTGATAGACTCAAAGAAGCCGGGGTACTCTGAACTGCCGTTCGGTGCGTACGCACAAACCACAGTCAGGACCCTTTCCCCAGCCCGAAGGTGTAGGGAAATAACCCTCTCGTTCACCGGGGATGACTCCAGCACAGAGGCACCAAACCGGGGGGCTAATAATAAGCCCACACCAGCTCGCCGCCTCTCCCATGCAGCAACTCCAGAGAAGAACAAGGTCCAGCCCCTCTCAAGGAATTTGGTTCCAGAGCCCAAACTGTGGGTTGAGGTGAGTCCGACTATATCTAGTCGGAATGTCTCCGCCTCTTCCCACCAGAGAAGTGACATTCCATGTCCCAAGAACCAGATTTGGCCGCCGAAGACCAGGTCGCCCGGACACCCGCCCTCGACCACTGCCCAAATCGCATTGCACCGGACCCTTATGCTTGCCCCTGCAGGTGGTGGGTCTGCGAGGGGGAGTTCCCGTGTGGCTTCTTCGGGCTAGGCCCGGCCAGGCCCCACGGGTGAAGGCCTGGCCACCAGGCGCTCGCCTGCGAGCCCCTCCCCCAGGCCTGGCTCCAGGGTGAGGCCCCGGTAT